>SMGT01013755.1:624103-645399 GCA_004794575.1 Lanistes nyassanus | reverse complement strand
GGGGGGGGGGGGGGGGGAGATGGGAACATTTATTATGTGTTATATGTTAAGGCTACTTCACAATCAGCTGGCTTATGCTGAAACTGGAAGTAAACTTAAATCAGATTATGGATTCCTCTACAGGAGTGTGCGAAACGGTATGTAAAATGTGCGTTGACGCACAGAGGAAATCCACATTGTCGCGCAGTTAAGGTCGTCTGCAATCTGACTATCCGCCAGTCCATTGCACGTATTGGACTTAATACAAACTATGCTCCTACCACTTCCCGCCGCCCCCCCCCCCCGCACTCCCCCATCGAACGAGATGCTAGATCTGCCACTGTGTATATGGTAAGAGTAGAACCCCAACTCCAATTGCGTGAACCGCAAAAACATACTATGAATAAATATATCCTCTATTGTAGGTCGGATCCAGAGGGGTGGTTAGGGTGCTCACGAAGAATAAAAAAAAGTTGCGGCATATAAGGATAGAAAAACACAATTCAGCACGCAGTAGGGATCATAGGGATCAATGCGAGTTGTCACTTTCTTTTTGTGGACAAATGCGCGCTCTATTTCGTTTAACCGGAGGATGTGCATGGGGCAGGTTGTGATCGAGAGCTGTACGAACCATATTCGTAACGGGCTTTTAAAACTTTTCCTGCGAACACAGAACGTGAAACTTTAGTTGCACATATCGCAGGATCTCGTTTCTTCTTTTTGTTGCTCAAATGTACCGGAGGAGGGATATCCTCTTTGATATATATACATATACCCCTCCCTATAATATCCGCCTTCTGTCCTACCCTTGGCCCGCACCTAAAATCCAGTTTACTGCGTTCGTTCGCCTCTGCTGGCTATCCTATATTTTAGCGCTGCACGCCTTAGCACGGTACTTCGATCCTTTGTATCCGGTTTTACATATCTAGGCAGTTTTTGACTGGAGAGCAGCCAACGTTTGTGCATAGTTTCTTCTTTGTTCATGCCCCCCCCCCTCCAAAAAAATCTCTTGCACAATATTCCCGGAGAAATGTAACTAACAACAAAACTATACCTTTGAACTGAGCGTAAAGTCGCATGGTATTTTTTCCTTTCTTTCACGCCGGAAACACTTCTGTAACAGAACCTATACTGGTGGGTTATGTCGACGATATTGATCAGTACCTAGTCAGTCTAACGCCCTCCCTACCCCCATCCCCTAACCTTGGCAACTCCGTTCTGCACCAGTTCAGTCCTGCTGTAGCAATCGGTGGCTGCCGACAGACCACGGTTGGAGCCGACGGGCATTACGCCACGCCGGACGTTGACGTAGAACAGGCGAGGTGCCAGCGAAGCTGCCAAACTGCGTACTTTCTCGGAGTCCTGGATAATCACTTCCCAGGTAGAACAAGAAGCCTGGCCGGTCACGGGCCCATGCACTAATTAGCTTTCCTCCCTTGTTTTGATCATGTACTGTGCGTAAGACCCTAGGGGTCCTCGACAGCTCTTTGGTAAAGCGTCCGACTTGCATCAGACATCTCAAGGTTGCAGGTTCGAATCCAGGGGAATGATTATATCCTGCAGTTAAAATGCTATATAGGCGCCATTCGGCCCTACCATGGATCGTAAAATCCATCCCGCCCCCACCCCGAAAACACTTCCCCAGCAACCATCTTACTCTACCTTTTGGTTTGGGGGGCGCTTCCTTGTGTGTGTGTGTACTGGTGGAGAGTGAGTGCAGAGCCAGCTGCTTAGGTCATCAGGAAGATATGGGGGGAGGGGGATGGGTGTCCTATTTGTAAACTATCCACGCCAAACTATTTGCAGTAATACACTGTGGATAGTCTACAGTTCAGAAGAAAACCAAATGAAGTCTGCACAATTAACACCAGAATACACTCTTGCTGTAACTGAATTTAACCCCACAATCTTGACAGGTGCTTTACTACTAGGCTATCCAAGCCCCAAACCTTGTAACAAACACTAATACATACATTACCAATCATGTATTTGCCACAAGCACATGACAGCATACAATCCACTCCCATGTCCCCCTCTCTCTGGTGCACCCCCCCTCCATCTTATGTGTAAGCAGAACAACTGTAATGATGTTAGGTTGGTTTATGGCAGGCTTCTGGGTACAGATGTGGCTCACCCAGGTAGAGTAAAATGTCACTCAAAAAGGGCAAGTGCTCTTGCCAGCAGCCTACAGGGGTCACTATGCCAGGCAGCTGCACCTTGCTGTACTCTACAGCCTGATCTCAGCAGGATGCAGGCTGTGGCTGCTGCAAATAGTGCCCCCCTCCCCCCCCCCCACACACACACCAACACTCCACCCCATCATCAGCAACATACACTATTTGCAATCACAGAATTTATTCGTAAGTTCATAGATTTTTCTCAAAGCGCAAATGTGTTTTAATTCTATATCAGGATTGTCAGACAGAGCAATAATGAAGTGTCAAAGATTACTGGAAAATATAAATATGGAAAAGAAATAAGACTACAATAAAAAGAACAATAACTGAGACAAAGCCAAAGATATACCTGAACACATGCAAGCATGATGCAATACACAAAGTTAAAGCAGTAAATCGTATGTATAAACTTGTTGTGTATACATGTACATGTATTACCAGCAACAGGCATCATTTTAGTTGCAACAATATATTGGCATATACGGTAGATTTAAGGAAATGAACAAAAGACTTTTTTTCCCCCAAAGTGTGTAATTATGGTAGGGTATGTATGCTAATGCTAATGAGTGTGCAGGAATGGGGAAATATGGGGATCTTGAGACCTCGCAGTATCGCAGTACCTAACTGCTACACACTCATACCAATTAAAAAAAAAACAGCCTGGGCTAGCCAAATTTCCTTCATGCTAGTGACTTTCAAAAGATACTAGCCATGGCTACTGAAAAATGAAAAATGTTGCAACTGCCCCTTCCCTGGGAACCAAGTGAGAGATAATTTGTTTGCTGTCACAACATTCACTAGCTAAGTCTGTTTCATGCCAAGTTACAGCCATACAGGCTACGTATAAAGTTCATTGAAAATGTATCATGAAGACAAGCACTGAACCCACTGTGCCAACAGGCTGCAGGAGACTGAAAAGAGCAGGATGGATTTTCGGTTTTTAATGCTTAATGTCAACATTTGAGGTGTATGCCAGGACGGTGCTGCTTGAGACAAGTTTATGTGCTACCACACATGGGACTGCTGTTGCGACACAGGCTTCAGTCCCACCCAGCCACATTATGCTGCCACCAGACCAACCGGACCTAGCACTGTTCCTTATACATTATAGTGCCAGGCATCTGGCAAGGCAGCTATTTTATTACACTGGCAATCTTGCAGTAAGGGTATGACTCGGCTAAAGTGCAAACTGGTGACCTCCTGCCAAGGAAGCAGATACCTTAACCAGCGCAATCACAAAAGTGGGCGGGGGTGAAAAAAGGTAGAGTTTATGTATAACACCAAACATCTGCATGTGCTACAATAAAAAAATGTGTGTTATCACAAATACATGCAAATTTACGTTCACATCTTTATGAAGAAAAAAAAGTTTTTTTGACTTCATCACAGCATCCACTGCAACAAGTAAAAATATCTCAAAACACCTCTGACGAATCCACTGATTCCTCAACAAAAAACAGAAAGAGGGGGGGGGGAGGGTGTGGAGAAAAAAAGGGGTAAAAAGTATCATCATGGACACCCACAGATATCTGTAAATATACAGATCTGGTAAGCATTCACAGTCAACAGATATAAATAGACCAGAACAACTTCACAAACAGTCCTAATAAAAACAGGTCAAGAAGTGCTTTAAACAGGATGCAATTAACGATGACTATGTAAAACATGGACACTACCAGAGTATCAGTATCACCATTACTGAGCTTAACCAAGTGATATATCCAGGGAGAGAGTTCTCACCCTTGTTCCACAAGGCATGAGCTTGCTTTTGGTATGCAGTTTTGAATGCCAGAGAGTGGCCAACAAAATGCTGATTTGAAATAAACACCCAGTTGCAAATGAGGTGAAGGCCAGGACAGTGTTGCTTGAGACAAGTTTGTGTGCCACACTGGGAGTGTTGTCACAACACAAGCCCTGCCCTTTGTGATTTTAAAAATCCAGGAGACCTTACTGCTGTGGTTAACCTCCAAATTCTAATTTTCAATAACAGAAAGCTGTCTTGCAAGAGTTAATCAAGCACAGCATAGGTGAAGAACCTGTAGATTCCCAACATGTTGCATAATTATCAGGAAATTTGGTCACTTTATGCTTCCAATCACTAACCACATGATATAAAGTGCAGAGGAAAACATTTCCCACTGCCATGCAGGCAAGGCTGTTGGTATTTGCATTATGAAACAACTCTGGGCTCATATTGCCTAACCATTATCCCTGCAAAGAATGCCCGACTAAAATCAGCCTTAAAATAAAAATGACACTTGGCTATGACTACCATGAGGCTGTCTGTTCCCATCTCTTAATTTTATGAGCTAGACTAATAAAACTGACTGAAAAGAATAAATAAACCAGAACATCTAATATAGGAACAAATGACTGCTACTTGGGAGTGAAAACAGTAAGAACAGATTATCTGCAGTGAGTAAAACAGAAGCAGAGACTTTCTTGTCTTACTTGGTGCAGATAACATGTTTTTACAAGACATCTAATAAAAAAACTGTCATTTTTATACAATTTTCCCACATATTGCCAGCAACAAAGTTAGCAGAACAATGATTAAGTTATCTGATCAATTTTCCACATGACCACTCAACATGGGAAAAGTAAAAGATATAAGAGCGATATTTCTAATTTAAAAGTTATTTCTTTGTATCCCATTTAAAACTGACTGACCATCATAATGCAGGAAAAATGCAAGATGTCTGCAGGCAGATTTTGTAGCATTCCTTCTATGATAAGCTCTTTCGCTTTCAGGAAACTGACTGACACTGTTCCATATCTTCCATTATCAAATTTATCAACACTTCTGTTGGCACACCTAAAATAAATTTTCTTTAAAGAATTAGCCTCTGTTGCACAATGTTTGCTTTGTTATAATTTTTCACATTCACTGAATGGAAATAAATAGTTTTCCTATTATTTAAATAGAAGTGATTTGCATCCAGCAAAAACATTGCTGCCTGACCTAGGAAAGGAGGAAACATTTGAAGTCTGAAAACTGTTTCCGTCTTCAGAGAAATATCGCAAGGGCCAAAACAGAATACCAAATAAAGAGCCAATAAGGCTTGTTTTGCACAGAATCATTATGATCTGCCTTTGGCGGTTTTTGACAGACTCCTAATCAGGTGAACATTCACACATTTTCTCCCTGAAACAATACACCCATCAGCATAAACCAAATCATTAGTATCTCCCCTGTTCACACAATATCTTGTACACATCTAAATATTTCAGAAAGAACCCTAAGTTTATTTTTAAACTTTAAAAGTGATGCAGTGCAACAAATGTCTTGCAGACAGCTGGCCTTTCACAGCATACAGCAAATAACCTTGACTCAAAAAATTAACTTTTAAGATTTCATAGTACATGAGTACCCTCTTCCATTATTATTGTAAAAGATTATAAAAATATGACAAAAATATTCCAGGCTCACTTACTCAATGTGTTATGAAACTGATCATGTAAGAAACACTATGGTTGCTGGATGCGGTATCCTGAACTATTATTTTTAAATCCTGAAGTCTGTAAACCCAAAGAAAAATTTTCACAAACAGGAGAAATGACTGCTAAAAAGTAAAACAGCTGTGTACACGCAATCTATAAAATAAACTTCCCTTCTGACTACTTCTAGAATATATCACAACTAAAATCTGCTGATGCACAGCAAAGTTCAAAAATTGGAATAAGCAGCAAAGAGATTCTTGCTTGTTGAACCCAAAAATCTGAAAAATTAAAACCTGTTCTTCACAAGCACCAATGCAGTAAAAAAACAAAAAATACCAAAATGACGTTTGACTATTTGTCCTGCATTTATTTTTTCACAAAAACTGTTTAACTCACGTTTTTTTCCGTTTATATTAAAAGGTTATCCCTTAAAATGGCACAAGCAGTATCGTTAATGGAGGTATTAATGCAAAAGTATTAGTTTTGAGTTGCACTGTTCTCTGCCAGAACAGTTCCACTGTTCATATTGCACCCTAAAAAGGTGTTTTCAATGTAAATGGTTTTTTCTTCTCCGAGTCTTCTGATGAATCAGATAAATAAAATAGCTGAATATTACATCTGCAGAGACATTTAACAATTACAACAAAAATTTGCCGCCTTTTTCCATGCTGCATCACAAGTCTTGGTGGGTCCCAGTCTGCAACAGAGATTCTAGCATTCTGCTGTTCCTAAGACTTAGCAGAAGTCTGACCTCAGGAAAAGTTTCAACATTTTTTTTATATCACATGAAAGACTAGCTCATCTACAACGGCCTGCTGTCGTCTGCAGAATTGGATCTCCTGCTGCAAAACAATCTTATCTAGGATAAGACTTTTGTAAATAAAAAATCAAAGAACACAAATCCATGAACTCAATAATCTGAGTCACTACTTTCATACATAAACTTTGAATCAAAATTTACATAAACTTCACAAAACTCTGCTGGGGAATGGAACTGGGAAAATGTAACAGATTTACTGCACAACGTTTGTACCTGATGACACACAGGTACGCCCACTTTAGCAGCAGCATGACAAAACTACAGTCAGTGCTGTTTAAGGCATTGCCACAGAACTCACGACCTCACCCTTGTTCAGCACAGCCAAGATGTTTTTCCCAGCTGTCAGTGACATCATGTCACGCGAGTCCCAGGTGTTGGAGCCCATGTGTGGAGTGATGCAGCAGTTGGCCAGCTTGACTAGCTTGTGGTCCTTGGGCAGGGGCTCGGGTTCAGTAACATCGAGACCTGCCGCGGAAATGACCCCATTCACCAGACAGTCATACAGGTCATCATGGTTGATGACCCCGCCTCGCCCTGAATTGACGATGATGGCTGTTTTCTTCATCCTGAAAGCCCAGACAAAACAAGATTACCTAACAGAGCTAAATCTGTTTAGACCCTGCATGCTATAAAAATGTTCTGCTTATTTAATTACAGAAATTTAAAGCACATGATCTGTGACACAAGCACTCCCAATTATTCTGATTATGATATGTCTATACCATACATGTGCTATGCACAGCTTCAAGTCTGTCCGGAGCTTGATACAACACTTTCATTAAATAAAAAAACTATCAATCTCAAAATAAACCATCTATGTACACCATTCTGAACAAAATGTCAACAACAACTAAGCATGAATGTAACTCAGTTGAGTTTTATGAAATGGCAACCAGTGTTTACTCACAGCTGTATGAAAAAAAAACTCATTCACATGTCATTTGAACTAAAACTTGAAAAGTAAGACTGCCCTAGCTTATATGATTCAATAAATTTAGTTTGAGTTTGCTGCTCGTTAGAAATATAATCAAGTAAATATAATCATGAGTAAGAAGTTCAGCTAAAGTCCATCAGCAACATAAATCAATCAATAATCCCATTACATACAGTAATATTTTCCTTTATCCACTAGTTCTTGCATGCAGATTTGTAATACCCACTAAAGAGATATTTTCCCACATTTTTCAAAGCCTAACTTTGTCCGCTGGGGCTGTACACCCACATGTTTAGCAAAACCATCACATCAACAGATGGTTCCTCATGAATTCTGTCATCTGGGTGTGTTAAAGTTTTCTTACAAACACTAAACTACAGGATATAACTGCGGAGAGGATCAAGCTGTTCACCTTCTTCCCTTGCTGCACTGTAGCTTTGTGTAATTTTTTAAAGTGCTAGAATTGTTTAGATTGGCAAGCTCCCCGTGTCCAGTTTACAAACCATATCAACCAGTGTCAGAAGACTTTAACTCACAGGGACATGGTGTTGGTATTGATGCGGTGCCTGGTCTGTGGAGTGAGGTTGCAGCAGATGCACAGAAAATCAATTTTTGGAAGCATTTCTTCCAACGTTGGGCAATAGGTGGCATCCACATCACGGGCAAATGATATCTCCACCACATCATGATAATAGAGCTTCTTTATCCCAAAGGGGACTAGCCGGCGGGCAACATTGTAGCCAATGCGGCCAAAGCCTACAAAACCAATCAAAACTTGCTGGGAAATTATAATCAGTGCAAACTATATTTTAACTCTTTGGCCCCGTAGGGACCCGCAGGGCTAGCAACCCCAGAGGCCGCATAGATTTAACGTTTAAAAAAAATTACCGCTTAAAAACTACCACACTCACAGCAATATATTTTACATATTTAGAAAGATCTATTCTTCGGCAACACAATGGAAACAATACTTTTTAGTTGAAAATATTAAATACTACTTACTATTTGGTCCCAAATACAGTCACTTTTTGCACACAAAACAACACACAACAAATTAAACCCGTAGATCCAGTGTGAACGACGGAAGTAGACCTGAAGGGTCACTACACTAAACCTCGTTTGGCAAGCCGAAACTGTTTCCGAAACTCATTTAGACAGTGCAGGGGAAACAACCGACGATAGAGCTTCACAATAATATAAGGTTTACCTCCCTTACACCGTTAAATGCGTCGCTGCAAAGTTTTGAATTCGTCGTAAGTTTGTCGACACCGCGTCCTCTTGGCTCATTTACGCCGCCGCCGGTTAACCAGCGGTATAGGGGCCAAAGAGTTAATGCATGACTACATCATACATGTACCTGCTAACCCTATATAAATTCACAACTACATGCACACACTGCACCTGCTAGGCTACGATTCCCCAGGTTAACTACAACATATCCCGAAATTCTCCAGCAGAAAACTGGTAACTAAACTTAACTGAAACTTCAAGTAACATGGCATAACTTACCAAATATACCCACAGTTTTGTTGCAGAGCTCTGTGCCACACAACCAGGTGGGATGCCAACCATGCCACTGTCCTTCTCGCAAAGCATAACATGCTGTAAACACATATAAAATAAAATGCTCTTAGATTCTCCCACACAAAGACAGTGACCTCTTACTATCCATCCGTTGTTTCTAATCCTTTGTAAATACCCTTCTTGAGAAAACAAGCATAGCACCATTCTTGTGCAAGCTTGTCCTATCTACAGCCATGACAATCTTATGCTTAAAAAACCAACTTTTCATAGCAGTCACAAAAAAAAGTAAAGAAACCCTGACACAAAGAAGGTTAGACATATGAATGTGAAACAAACATTTTAGGTGATATCAGCTGAACTATCTCAACTGATAAATAAAACTGAACTATCTCAACTGATAAATAAAACTGAACTATCTTAACTGATATATAAAACTGAACTATCTCAACTGATAAATAAAACTGAACTATCTCAACTGATAAATAAAACTGAACTATCTTAACTGATAAATAAAACTGAACTATCTCAACTGATAAATAAAACTGAACTATCTCAACTGATAAATAAAACTGAACTATCTCAACTGATAAATAAAACTGAACTATCTCAACTGATATATAAAACTGAACTATCTTAACTGATAAATAAAACTGAACTATCTCAACTGATAAATAAAACTGAACTATCTCAACTGATAAATAAAACTGAACTATCTCAACTGATAAATAAAACTGAACTATCTTAACTGATATATAAAACTGAACTATCTTAACTGATAAATAAAACTGAACTATCTTAACTGATATATAAAACTGAAGTATCTCAACTGATATATAAAACTGAAGTATCTCAACTGATATATAAAACTGAACTATCTCAACTGATAAATAAAACTGAACTATCTTAACTGATATATAAAACTGAACTATCTTAACTGATATATAAAACTGAAGTATCTCAACTGATATATAAAACTGAAGTATCTCAACTGATATATAAAACTGAAGTATCTCAACTGATATATAAAACTGAAGTATCTCAACTGATATATAAAACTGAGCTATCTCAGCATCTGATTAAAAAAGCATTACACTTACAAAATCATCAGCAAGTTTTTTTTTTGTAGCAGAGGTTGATGCAAATTGTTACATGTTCACAAGGCTCTTCTATGATCAAACCAACTTGGTATCAGCACCCAACCTTGCACCTCACTAACATCCCCACCCCCACAGGAAAAAGCCACCATCATTCACAAGTTTAAGGTGTCAAGCTCATAAGAAACACATAAAAATGAATCAGGTGGGAAAACGAAGTAACACAACATAGCCCAGCCAGTCAACAATGGGGGATGAAAGCCAAATCTTAAAAGGAGAATAAAAGCATTTGCGTCTGCTTTCTGTTAATGAAAGCACTCATAGTGCCCATTCACACCGTGCATGGATTTAACATTAGATACATACACACCACTGACCATCGACTGATCCAGCTCAGCCAGAGGCATGTAGGTACCTAAGTCTGGGACATTTTTACCTCTGATCCCATGAGCCAGGAACAAAACCAGTACATTTCATTCTGCGTTGAAATTCTTTACCAAACTCTTTAACTCTACATCCATTTAAAACATGATACCTATGCTGTGCTTCAAATCCACAAGTAATTCTGATTGTATGATGCTGCACCTTGTTGGATTTCCAAAACAGGACCACACTACTTCTGTTTTACCTCCAAGACTTCAAAGTCTGCATATGGTGTTAATCTGAAGACCACATTGGCCTCCTGCAGGTCCATTACCTCCTAGATGGTAGATGGCTTTATTTCAGATCTCAGCAGTTTCCTGCATCACATGGCTGGACTGCACACTGCCATAAGTGTTTGGAACTGCTAACCCTACATACAGTTGCTTAAATTTCACAGGCAGAAAAAAAACCCCTAAGAGTAAGAGACATTTATATGGTTTATAGAATGGAGACCAAAGCCAAAAGATTCTGTGGACACTTTCTTCACTTACTGACACAATTGTAATTTCACAAATAACAGCAGGAACTAACCCTCCTTGATGCGGCGAGCAGTCAGAAGCAACAAGGAGACTGTAAGCTCAGCAACACTGTCCGTGGAGACGTTAGGGGTGTTGGTGGCAACAACGTTGCGTTTCTTACACTCATCTAGATCAATGTGTTCGTACCCCACTGACATGGTGGACACCACCTTCAGTTGAGGACCTAGACACATGAACACACATGCATGAGCATATACACATAAAAAGCATTAGCTATAAATATAACTACTCATCTACATTATTTCAGCCACTCACATATTCAGTGTCATGCAAAATAAGGTAATGACTTCACTGTAAATACATGCATTACAGTTGCCACTGCAACTGCAATATCTTATTTCTTAGAGTTAGATCATATATATATATATAAATCAATAACATGTCTGGGTGTGTGTTCATCATTCTATCTCCACGAGCCACTGTCTAAGCAGGAATCATACTCAAAGGGGATTCGAACTGATGGCTTTAATAGTTTAATGGCAGAATCATAGAGATAAACATTAATACACACAGCATTTGTTTTATCCCCGGTCCGTTCTTCGTGATGCAGAAAATCATTTTTAAAAACTGTCAAAGTTGCCATTGTGTAACCACCTGGAACCCAACCCATTTTGACACTAAATGCAATCACTTTCAAAGCATCGTAGGCTAATACAGTTGATGAGTTGTAGTTAATATTGACGTCGCGCAACCCAACCCTCTTCCGTCACCCCAAAATCTCTGTGGACTAGACAGTAAAGGGGAAGCAACACTGTTCATAGGCCTCGGAGAGTGGACATTAAAGACAGAAGAAACAGCACGAAAATCTCTTGTCATTACAGGACTTTTTGCATAAGTATCCAAAATGCACCGAAAAGCCGAATTTGTGATTTAAAATAGATTACCTAAGAGAATTTTGCCTTGTTTTCATTGTTCTCCATATAATGCAAAATTCTAAAGTCTACATAATCAAGAATTGGCAAGTGACTTTTTAAGACTTACCTGCCGCATCCAATACATTTCCGTCGATTTTGTCTGTAAGCATGCACAAAATGCCATCATACCCCTTTCCTTTCACGCTCTCTATCAGTTTGTCATAAGGAATGGCATCTGCGCTGTCCCAGATATCGACTGTGCAGTCATTTTTCTCCAGTTCTTCTGTGCCAGGTTTCTGTATCCTTCGTGTTACGAAGATCTTGTATGGCATGGTGGATAACCTCTCACTTCGCACAGGTTCGTTTTCTTATGGTCTTCTGTAAGTTCTCTGCCAGAACCCTAACGGCCTTGACGCCCCACAGCAAGTAACGTATAACTGGAGGAAGCACGTATTTCTAAGAGAGCCTGTCTGTCAAAGTTTTTGATTGGTCGGAATTGTAACCCCTGAAATATGCATATTTAATACCAAATTTCGTCTGTTATTGAGCAATCGGACATACGAACTGGTCTACTTTATTTCTATCAAACTTATATTAGTAGAATTTATATCTTACCTTTAAAAATATAAAAATAAGAAAATGTCGAAAACACCCCACGTATTTCCTACACGAAATGTCCTTTTCAATACAAGCAAACCACAAATCTATAACCTTTTTGGTTTGGGCCCATGTGTTTTTCTGATAATTTGCTTTACAAATGCACTCTGCCTCTCTCTCTCTCTCTCGCAATAGTGACAAGCAGTTTCAGCATTTCTTCAGCACACTTTTGACCTCAGCTCCAAGTAGGTGCAGCCAATGACGTCGATCGGTATGGGTGCAGCACTACATGCGTCGCCCCGCAATCTGCATAATGAGGAAAATCCGTAAAGTCACGGCGAGGTGCTGAGTCAATGACAAGTGAAGGTGATCTTCATGGCCATTGCGATGTCCTGTCATTGTAAGCTTACCCTTGGCTGACCTTAACGAGATGCCATTATGTTCCAGGACTTTTTGATAGCTGTTGGTGCCAGCATACATATGATACTATATAGATTTTATACTTCTCACTTGCAGCGTGCCCTGTTTGCTTGTTTATCTCCATAATGATCTATTAAATTATTGTCGATCAGTACTTGCCAACGAGTAGTGCAAAAATAATATAAATACTACGAAAACGTTATCAAAATAAAAGTGAACAGCGATTTAAAAAAAAATGTTTCCCGCACATATATATGATATCAATACCACCACAAACCCGAAAAATTCTGCTGCGCTCTATGATCACAAAATATATAGAACATTTTTAGTCTTGTGCGAATCGCTGAATGTTTACACTCTTTCTCCTCTTCATCATCATCTTCCATTATGAGGACAAAATAACTGTATGGCAAAGCTCAACACGGGGATGTGTACTGGTATAAACGCCACCACTATAGTAGATCTATCATAAACGATTCGAACGAGTACCACCGCCACGTCAATACCACGTCCATCACACACTGCGCAATGGGCATAAAAATACCAAAATACGATGATGAAATGGTAAAGTGTCTATAACAGATGGCCGACCGCCCTACATACTGAATCCGAGGTCGCACATGCAACCCGCAAAAGCTGCCCTAGACAAAGGGAAGGAACTACAGACTTCGTTTGTTGAAGCCTTTACAATTTACTTCCCTGCTGCGCCTATGGTTTCTGCAGTAACGACTGACTTGACGAGCGTTATCTCCTGTTCATTCCTAAAGGCGCACATAAAATACACAATGCGAATGGGCCTTACGGCCACTCTCATGAACCGAAGGGCAGCTACAAACAAAGAAACGCCAGGGCTTTTCACTTGTATAATACAATCTCACTAGCTTGTCAAACCCACCTGTAAGCAGTCTAGCAACATTCTGCACAGCGTTGGGGTCTGTCGTGGCAACACAACCCATCAGTTTTCCCTCGGTGACATTGGCAGCTGCGTCATCTGTGGGTTTGGTGCTCTGCAGTCTTGACCACCACCATCGCCAACCCCATCATCGTTGCTTAGACGACCAATTTTAAGATTCCACTGTGGTTGTAGCGCAGCGGCTACGACCGAGGGATCTGGAACCAAGCAAAACCAAAGAAATGTGCAGTGGAAGTGGTGGGAGTAGGGTGGGGACACCCAGAGACAAATGACTTTCTGTTTCAAAGCAACAATTGCTCAAGCAGTTTTGCCTCCTTCACTTGGCTTCTGCAGATTCCCTGGCATCTCACGCTGAAATGGGCTTTGCGGCTTGTGTCAACCACAGTGCATCCTCTGTGTATAGTGATTCCCTATGCTCTCTAGGTCAGAATCGGCAAATTCTTCGGGTCACATTCGTACGCGCAGTAGATAAGCCCTCTAGACTTGGAACGGAAAGCAGACGCTTCACCCGGGAAACTGGAATTCTCACTGACTTGGGGAACGATGTGCAGGCCACCTTCCATCCCGTGTAGCTAAACCTAAAATAAAGCCACACGGTGATTTATCGTGTGACATGGCACGCAAAACTGTTCATGCAATCATAATTTGCTGTGATTCGGACTCGAACAGAGCCTATACAGCGCCTGCTCAAGACATCGTGATTTGCTTGTCGTAATTCGGAAGCGCCAGGCAATGAATTACGAATCGAGATCGAGATCGACCATTTTAGACTGATAAAGCATGGCGAAAGCAACAGGACCACTTGCCAATCAATCATTATCAATCAAAAATACGCTGATTCCGATCGACATATTTCAATTTTTCTGTGATCCCCACGAGTGGCCACAGCTGCGAAGAAGGGGAACAACTCGGGCATCTTGCTAGCTGAAGGGAGAGAATCTTTGTAGTGTTTCGCTATATACGTGGAGTGCCTGCTTCTATCGCGTGAAATAGCATGCAGCTAAGTTCAAAATCATTGACGAACGAGTGCTTCACGTTTCTCGCGTGACATTAGCTTATACCCAACCCTAACCATACCCCTATGGCCTGTTGTTGTTGTTGTTGTTGTTGTTGTTGTTGTTGTTGTTGTTGTCCTAACTTTTCCAGAAGCCAGAGACCGATAAAAAATAGAGAAAAACGAAAGAAGCTGATTGCCAAGTCGTCAGTGGTACCCCAACGGTCTCCAAGACCACGGGACAGATGATGAGATGATGAAATGTCAAACCTGACTAGCTTGCAACCTAGGTCAAAGACCAGTATAATATCTTTATTCATCAAGTCATGCATCATCACGTACTCACCAGCAGCGCAGGCCATCCTCCTCTACATTGCCCCACCCTGTGCTTCACCCTCTTCTTTCAGTACCAAGTCCAAAGATCAAAGGACACCTGTTTTTCTTTGTCCTGACTGCTGTGGGTTGTCTCCATGGACATTTGTTGTCCTAACCTTCACTGATACAGCAACAGCAGTAGCGTACGTACCTGCTGGAGGTGATTTGCTGTGTCCTTCGCCATCTAGTGTGCTGCACGACCAGCACGTTCCAACGATGGCAGGCTAACATTCAGTTTCTCCACCCGAAAAGGTGGCACATAAACCTGCTGCCTCCCAGGATTCTGATAAAGGGTTTCCACTTTGCTGTATAAATTTTGCCTTTTGGCCCTGAAATTCAACACAACTGCGCGCATGCAGCGTCTCTAGTAAAGTGCATCACAGTGCTCTCCCTCTCTAAAGAAACCACCAAAGGTGCAGACATGCGTACCAAAATGTTTGTGTAAAGGATGGTCCAGTTATAAGACAGCGTGGTGAAAGCTCGCAGAAGTGCTTCCGAGCAAACAAACACACGCAGAAGCGCACATGCATGCGATGAACATTCGCTCGCTCGTCTTTACTCGCGAGCACCCTGCCTGCTTGCGCGAGTTCTGGCACACACTTGCCACACGCTTCTTCATGTTTGCGTAAACAAGTTCTGTTTTCTTCGCCGCATGAGGTTGAACTTTTTGGACTGGAAGGTTTCTTAGTTTTTCTGACTTTGTAACATTCTCTTCAGAGCGTGTTAGAGCGTGTTTTATTAAACTACGAGATTGTAATAATCTGCACTCCACCATAGAAGGTTCGATGGACAAACAAACACTTCCAGGAAACAAGAATGTAGTTGCCCACTGTCCCCAAAGAAAAATCTTGATTGACCAAGGCGTTTGGGAACACTGGAGTGAAAGGGAATTCTCGCCTTGATCAGGGAAGGGGACTTTCCGAAATTTTCCACTATCTTTTAAAACTGCAGAAGAAATTAGTAGGTATGTGTAGTAGGGTGGCGCAAATAGCACAAACGTCCGAAACACTTTTTTTTTGCGCCGCGGATTGTACCTGAATATCTCAGGTTCAGCTGCAGCCGACGTAAGCAAGCGTGGGCACACGGTGCTGTCAGATTCAGATTCAGACTGCGGAACACGAAAGGGTCTTTTATGACGCGTGTGAAACTATTCCGAAGAACATAAAGCTGACAGAGCAAAATCAAAAAGATGGGTTAAGGGTAGATGTTTCAGGAACTTCCACCGGCTGAATTCCAGACCAGAGTTCCAAAAGCTGTGAAAATAGGACGGGAGACGACTGTGTCACACGCACATAGGAATAAAATCTACAGAAGGAATATTCGTATTCTCTCTCCATACATAAACATGGCCGTAAGACCTATTCGTCCTGCGAAATTTGTGAATGTTGTATGTGTATGGGATGATGAAGAGGGGTGGGTGAAGATGCGTGAACGATCACGCAACTCGGTTTATAGCTGGGCCAAAATCTCTTCACCTGGCTATGTAATATCAGCAATGAAACA
The DNA here is from genome assembly GCA_004794575.1 of Lanistes nyassanus. Taxonomy (NCBI): domain Eukaryota; kingdom Metazoa; phylum Mollusca; class Gastropoda; order Architaenioglossa; family Ampullariidae; genus Lanistes; species Lanistes nyassanus. The sequence goes on along the minus strand of SMGT01013755.1, from coordinate 628,812 downwards.
GAAATATCTGCCTTTAAAGACCTGCCTGCAGATCAGTTTCAACTAGTTCACTACTCCAGGTACTTTTACCCAGCATGCAAAGCGATGTCGGCCGATAGTTCAACACGGTCGTCGGCCCGTAATCGTTCGACAAGAGCAAACATCGCCTTCCATGATGACTTTTATTAGTGATTTTGAAAGTCTAAATGCAATGTCTTGTCAGCAAAGACAAGAAATGTCTACACTCAACTTTCATGAAAACAGAACATTCTTCTTGCATAGTTTTGACTGTGTTTTTTTCTCTTCCAGGCCCTACGGAAATGAAATTGTTTATAATATTAGCATCATAAGTGTTTTGCACGTACTGTCATTTCTGGAAGTTTACAAAATTGTTATAGTCACCAAGTCACCAAGCTGAATAATGCTTCTTTCTCCAGCTGCCGACGTTGACTGCAAATTTGCTGTGTGTATAATTGCAGAAGGTTTTTAAATTATATTCAGGTAAAGTGGAAGTCCACATTTATGTTTATAATTTGAAAAAAAAGCCACATGATAGTGACCATGTAGCTACACTCCTCATTTGGCCGATACTACGCTGTGCGTATGAATGTTCTGTCGACCAGCCTTCACCAGGTGCTCCAGGAAGGCTAGAGTTGCCAGCACAGCTCCGCCAGATCCTTTGCATGAGATGTCAGCCGGAAGCAGTTCGGCCTAGCGGAAGTTTCGAGGAAAATGATGGGTAAAGTACATGCGCAGCAATGTCAGCACTCCGGGCAGATCCCTAGTGGTCTAATCACTTATTGCCTTCACAGACGTAACGGGGGTAAAAAGAATAATACAATTTTTCCAAATCCAGTTGCCTAATCAGCAATTGAAGTTATGTTGCTGGGTTTTAATATGTTTATTTGACATGCGCTCTTATGCACTCACGCACGCACACAAGAGAACAATGGAAGACGAGCTGAAAACAGCTCCGTGTATTTGTCGTCATGTGGTCGGCTACCTTATGCACCTAGAAACGTTAAGTCCATTGTGTTTTTGTCAAGGTCACTCTGTGTTGCTTGACGACCGGTTTCGATCAAAAGAGTCTTGGAGGGTCGATACCATCTTTTTCCAAGCTGAAATGCAATCATAATTGGTCATTAGTTGCTACTAAATTCGACGCGTCCACCCTGAGACCCGGACGATGGGTGTCCAGAATGTAGGTCTGACTCTAATCCTAATCGCTGGGGATCGATTCTTGCCGTGGGAATACTAGAATCAAGCGTTTCGCACTCAACATTTTGCAGACACAGAGACCTTCTGGCAACAACAGCGCAGCATACGCACTTTCCGGCAGTCACTGACAGGTGGGGGCTGAACGTCACGCACATTCCGGCAGTCAGTGACAGGTGGGGGCTGAACGTCACTGGCAGACGAGGTCCAGCGGAGCGAGTGAGGTGGGGAAGTGGGGAGTATGGGCATTATACCAACGTTTTCGGACATGGCACTCCCAGCATTCCTAGGATGCCGGGTAAGACACAAGCGTAACAAGTGTAGCCTGTGACCTTTATTGTAAAACTAAAATGTATGGCTGTGCGATTCCCAATGTAAAGCAATTTCCATTTCACTGATCTTTGGTGCAAGATAAGTCTATCTAGATATCTTTCTGTTAGTGCAATATCTCTACAAAAAATGTCTTATTCGAAAAGGGTTTTGGTAAACACACTTTCGGCTGATAACGGGGAAACCGCGAGCCTGAGAATTTAACTACAGTCTGACTGTGGGTTACTCTGCAGTAAGTTGACTTCCAGTAATGTAAGGACCGCTCGGTGGCGCATCCGCTTCCGAGGCGGGAGATTGGTGGTTCGCAACCCGGTCGGGGTAAAAATTGGCAATCTAGTAGCTGCCCTGCCAGACGCCTGGCACTGTAGGGAACAGTACTAGGACTGGTTGGCCCGGTGTCAGTATAATGTGACTGGGTGGGACTGAGGCCCGTGTTGCGACAACAGCCCCTCGTGTGGCAGCACGTAAACTTTGTCTAAGCAACACCGGCCTGATATGCATCTTGTTTGCGGCGTTACGTTAAGCAATAAACACCCATCCACCCCCCCAAAGCATAGGCATATGAATCGCTTTCTGATAAAAAGAGAATTGTAAGTAAGAACAATGTGGGACAGCATGTAGTAATATGGACAAAATTCACAACTAGAGATGCTTCATAACAGTTTCCAGTACGTTTATTGTTAGTGGGATTATGACTCACGAGGTGTGGTCGCTTTACACCAACACTGCATCCATGGTCAACTCTTATTTTACTTATTTTTGCCCGCGACGAGTTATGGAGTGGATAGAGGTGTGAGAGTGGCTTCACAGATACACAATCACGAACTTTTGCGGGATTTATGGCGCAACTCAAAAATTGTCCCGAACAAGGGATGGATCTGCCCACGTGGCAATCTCTGTAACTACCATGTGTGAACAGAGCAGACAACTCCAAGGACATGTCACTCTGACAGTGTGATCTGGGACTTGATTTCTGTAAGTACGACTCTTTCTTTCCACTGCACCCTAGGCTGGTACAAATGTCGCATCTATCGTTTGTTTTTAAAATACGTGAAATATATTCGCATTTCTGTTGTTCCCGTTGAGTCACAGAATGACAACAGTTTAAGAAGGTAAAAACAAAGTGATCTTTGGTATATGCTGTTGATTTGCATTGTATTTGCATTGCTCTTTCGTGTTACTGTGATATTGATAGATATTATTTGAGAAGATTGATGCCTGTTTCCCCACATAGGGTAATGAGGTTTTGAAGTCACCATCTGCATTGACAGTGTGTCTCCGTCAAACGTACTGATCAACTCACAGATAATTGTTGTCCAGGTGTCTTAGATGCACATGGCCTTAGGTCGATGAAACTTCTATGGATCCTATACATGTATAGTGACTACATTGTTCTAATATAAACCACACCCCAACCCCAGAAGTTATTTATACACATGGAATGTATACACAATATATTCACGTTAGGCTGGGGTCAGAGAAATCTTAGTACAACAACATGATACGAAAAAGGTATTTTAACTTTTTATTTTAATTCCCTCGGTTTTTTCTTTTGTTACAAGAATAAATCAGAATGATTTCTTCTTCGTGTTGGTTGGCTCGAAAGTAGGTCTGCATGTGGCGATGACTGCATCACTGGACGTACTGGTGGAGGAGGTGGGAGGATGCGGCAAGTTCCAGGTGTTGCTGCTGCTGTTGGTCTTTGCCCCGATCCCTCTGGCCGTGTGGAGCATGCTGCACATGGTTTTCGGGGCTGTGGAGCCTGACTGGTGGTGCGAGCAGAGTGCAGTCCCTTGGAATGAGTCCCAGCATCTTCCTGCCAACGGCCAAAACCTGTCTGAGACTTCTTTCCGAGGATCAGACCACCTCAACGTTTCGGAGATGACTGGAAGCATGCACCTGCGCAACTGTACGTCCGGAAGTGATCGCGGTTGTGACGTCATTTTGTTTGCATCAGGCATGAAGACTGTTGTGTCGGAGGTATGGATTACTGCTTCATCTCGACACTGACCGTTCTGTATCGTTGGCTTTCGTACAGCTGTCATTCAGCAGATGCCAAGGATAAGTTTTCCTAAATCATCGCACTACACTGGTCCCAGGTCCAGCCAATCTGCACCTGTAAGGGAACTGGACCGGAAGAGCTATAGCCACCCAATCCAGTTTAAGTTGTTCTTGTAATCCCCATAGATTGTCCATACATTGCTATAATTATGTTTGCATTGTCCGTCCGATGTGCTTGTACTTATGTGTTCCGGTTCAGTTCCAGCTTGTCTGCGGACAGTCATGGGTTCCACCCATGATCATTTCAGTGCAGATGGTGGGAGTCCTTGTTGGAGCCACTGTGGCCGGTAAATACCTGTAACCTTGCTTCAACGTCTTGGAGTGATTCGCTTTGCAAAGGAGTAAATCGCTTGCAGTTATTCTTACTTATTTAATTGGTTTCAATACATATATCATGCATCTGTGTTTTAACAGCAAGTTTGAGGATCTACGTATCGCACAACAGTTTCTGCCAGTCCATTTCGGTATAGTTGTCTATCATGCACGTCTTTATATTAGCAATTCGATCAACATTCTTCTAAACGATTTCAATAATTAATTCTAGCTCCTAGCTTTTCAAATTTGAAAGAAAAACTGCCTTGAAATTTTAAATCTCGGTCGTGAGAGCTTTTACGTTTGTTTGTTTTGTTTGTTTGTTTTGGGGCTTTTGTTGTTTGATATTATCCTCTCATGTGGTGTTTTCTTCGAAATGCTTTCACTTTTTCCGACAACGCGCGTCTACAGGCAGATTGATTTGTCCTGGGTCTGTATGACATATACCTTTTCTGTCCACCTGTAAATGTTGATTTATGCCTGGAAAATAAGCACTGTGCTGCTGCAATCCTATCCACTGCAACAGAAATGTTACAGGACAAATATGTCGACAGAAATGTTACAGGACAAACATGTCGACAGAAATGTTACAGGACAAACATGTCGACAGAAATGTTACAGGACAAATATGTCGACAGAAATGTTACAGGACAAACATGTAGACAGAAATGTTACAGGACAAATATGTCGACAGAAATGTTACAGGACAAATATGTCGACAGAAATGTTACAGGACAAACATGTCGACAGAAATGTTACAGGACAAACATGTCGACAGAAATGTTACAGGACAAACATGTCGACAGAAATGT
>SMGT01013755.1:569574-624076 GCA_004794575.1 Lanistes nyassanus | reverse complement strand
ATGTCGACAGAAATGTTACAGGACAAACATGTCGACAGAAATGTTACAGGGCAAACATGTCGACAGAAATGTCACCGGACAAATATGTCGACAGAAATGTTACAGGACAAATATGTCGACAGAAATGTTACAGGACAAACATGTCGACAGAAATGTTACAGGACAAACATGTCGACAGAAATGTTACAGGACAAACATGTCGACAGAAATGTTACAGGACAAACATGTCGACAGAAATGTTTCAGGACAAATATGTCGACAGAAATGTCTCAGGACAAATATGTCGACAGTGTGTTGTTTCCATGTGCAGGCCAAGTAGGAGACAGCTTTGGGAGGAAAAAATGTTTATTCCTTATGACGGGACTTCATTCAGCATTTTGTTTCGTGGCTGCCTTTTCATCTTCCTGGACAATGTTCAGTGTTGTCAGGTGTGTTGGTTTGTCCACCTGTGCATCTGCATAGAGGGAGCACACGCTATAAACGGTGATCTCCCTTTATTTAATTTAATTCCTGAAATTACACCCATCGGTTAAACAAACACATTTCATACAGTTGCGCAGTAGAGACAAGACAGGGAGCAGAAAGAAGTCAGGTACAGCTAGACTGTGGCTGCAATCGATGAACCAAGATTCTATTGGGTTCTTAACCTACAGCTGGTCTCCATCTCTTCGATCTTTGTCTCCAGGATTCTGATTGGCTTCTCCATCGGCGGCATCATCTCCACAGGGTTTAGTTACCCTGCCGAGTTCCTGGCGGTTAAGTGGCGGGCCTTGATAGGCACCGTTCCCGTTTGGGGCCTTGGGGCCGTGACCTTCAGCTTGGTTGTGTGGGCTTTACGTGACTGGCGCCATATCCACCTTGCCACTAGTGTCTGCACCGCCGCTACCTTGCCGGGGTGGTTGTGAGTAGCCCCTCCCCCCAACAAAAAATCTGCTTCGTCATTTGCTTAAGTTAGGCTGTTTCCATACCTATTTAGTTGTTGCTTAGCTAACGTATGCATTATTCTGTCTTTTTATGGATCATCAAGAAATGGCGATTAATCACCCATGCACTTCTCTGTCCAGCACGAGCTCATGCAGGAATTCATTTTTTGCTTTCTTGCATCCACAGTATGTCTGGCTTTGGTCTGTTGTTTTAGTTTTGTCCCAGAAAGCGTCCGCTGGCTAGTGACAAGAGGCCGCGTGGAAGACGCACATGCAGTGCTGCGAAAGGCTGCTAGGTTCAACGGGCGCGAGGCACCGGCAGTGCAAGCGTTAGCGGACTTCCAGACCAGTGACGTCAACCAGCTGTACACCTACACTCACCTCTTCTCCTCCTGGGGAATGGCGAGAGTGTCGCTGCTGTCAGGCCTCGTGTGGTGAGACAGGCTTCGTGAGAGTAAATCGTGTGAAGCAGGCTTTATTAGGGTGAAACCTGCTCCGCAGTGGGGAAGTATGCAGGCTATGTAAGGGTGGGGTGGGGGGGGGGCTACTTCTGACAGAAGTCTGATTAGCACTGTGGCTCAGAAATCTGTCTAACGCTACGAAACGTAGAACTCCAGTAAGGAGGGTAACGAGACTATGTATCAGTCTCACAGACAGTCTCAGTAAATATTCAATGTGAAAATTTGAAATTCTGATTTTTCAAAGTATCCCTAGCCTTTCTTCCAATACATGAACTCGTTGCTGGTCGATCAGACTTTACAAGAGTAAATAAGGGGATGGGCTAAAATTGTGTTGTTCTACAAAACTGTGCTCATTGAAAGTAGTATTTGCAAATGATTAGCGATTCTTTGTATCATTAGCTAAGTGTAGGTGCTTGGTTGGGGGAGGGGGGTGCATGTGTGGCAGAACGAAAGGATGTTGAGAAAGATAAGAGAAAAAAGAGAAAAAAATCTGTGCACGCACGCACGCACGCACGCTTGTGTAAAAGAGGCAAAGAAAGGAAAAGACTTACTAATCTCTATTCCCAACTTCATTAAAGGAAGTGACGTATGACTTGCAGGGTTTTCTGTTCGCTGACGTACTACGGCATATCATTTGGCATCAAGAACCTGTCCGGGGACTTCTACCTCAACCTCCTGCTCATGGGCGCTGTAGAGATCCCGCCCAACCTGTTTGTCCTTCACCTCTTAAACAGGTCACTTCTCGGCATTTTCCTTAATCCCCACTGTTTTCTCTTCAAATGATTCCGTATTTATAGCCTTCGTGCAGCCCATGATTATTTTAAAAGGAAATTACAAGATTCTCAGCATTTGAACCCAAGAAATAAGGTTTCAAACAAGGAGTATCACTGAAGGTCACTACCTAAACCACAGAAAGAGGTGTATGTAGTGTTGTAAACTGCGCGTTCCATGCAGTACTTCGGTGACACCAGCTTCGAAATTAATGCTCTGGTGAGAAGGCCCGTAAAGTTCGTAATCGGCGGGAGATTTACCTATTACATTTAGGGAAACTTAGCCTTCTAGTAAAATAATCTATCCATGTTTTGCGGGGCTTTGACATAAGGACAATGCAACGGGGGATGTGCTGATGACGATTTAACTTTGGCTCTCCACACAACTCCGCTACATAAATTATCTGGGGGCAATGAGACTTTTACACCAGCAAATCGCTATCACGGTATGTAGGTCAAGAATAATGGCTATGCTTCGTTTTCTATTTAAATTTCCCAGAAATTTAGCTGGAACCCTCCAGCTAAAAGCCAGCAACGATCTCAACAAGCCACAAAAAAAGATAGCGCCTGCTAATAAAACAAACATTTATTTACAAGTACTGGAAAACAGGTGTAAGATTATTTACGCATTTCCATTGATACTGACACATCGATATACGTCAAAATTATGAACATAATCTTCAATTACATGCTGGCTTCAACATTCGTACACGTACCTACGTCAGCCATACTATATACAACAAGAAAGTATTAATAGTACCGCTAATTCTCGTGGATTTGGAAATGTCCTGGAAATCTTCACATCAAGGTCCGGCGACAGTCCGTCTGAATACTAACGCACCACACTAGCATGCACTAACACACAGGGCTTACATAAGTACACACCCGACGAGAGGTCCTCAGTCCTTGAAAGTACTCTCAAGATAAAGCACAGTCATCTGTGCGTTGCAACACGATACAGGTGCTTATTAAAAAAAATTGACATAACGTATTCATGGCACACACAGGAATATCACGAATTCGGAGCTTGTACTGGAGAAGCGACAAGTGTCACAGGCAACACGGTTCTTTTGCGTCACTCAACGTCACAACTGTTCTTTTCTCCCAACAATGACCGTTAGAGTTTGAAGTTTTCTAGGCGTGCCATTACTTTCACAGAGTGCTTCTATTTGGGGGAGGGGAGAGTGGATATGGGAAAAGGAAGGAAGGGAGGGAGGTTGAGTTTTTTTGCCACTGGTGGTGGCTGTGCGAAGTCCCTCTTGCTGGTCATTTTTTTGTCACTGTCGCTGATGGTGGCTTGAGTGGTGGAGTCCTTGCTGGTCACTCCTACTGTCGCACTATTCCTCCATTTTATTTTTCTCTACCTGTGATCTTTTGTATTATTTAAATATATTTAGATATATCTGACATCTGAATGGGCGTTTACTACCTGTGTTGTCAGTTCCATTATTTATTTAAAGATATGCTTTATCTTTTTTGGAGGCTTCAGAGAGGCTTGTAGATTTAGGACAAGGTTGTAGTGCTTAGGATTTTAATTTCTTCCCTTCCCTGGCCGTTCAGACTACGCTCTTACAGCTGATGTGCTTCTTACCGCGAGGTGGAAGCACTGTCCCTATAAGATAACCAACGAGAATCTCTCTGGACCAGTGTTGGTGATTTCGCACTATGGGGGATGGGCTCCCCTCACTAAGCTGTGCACTGAAAGAACCACCAGGCTGATCGCTGCAGTAAGATGGTCAGTGCGGACAGGCAGTTTAATGTGCGGGGAGATGACCGAATGGAGTTTGCACAATGTTTCACTCCAGGGAATAATCAACCAGCAACCTCCATCAGCTAGTCCGCTATCCAGGCCCCCTATCCAGCCTCTGGACCAGGTGGTGGTGTTGGTGGCTATTTAGAGGGACAGTGCTTCCACCTCGCGGTGATTTCGCACTATGCGGGAATGGGGTCCTATCACTAAGCTATGCACTGAAAGAACCACCAGATTGATGGCTGGAGTAAGATGGCCAGTGCGGAAATAGCCGAATGGAGTTTGCACAATGTTTAACTCCAGGAAATAATCCTTGGCCACAGGAAATAATCCTTGGCCACACCAAGATTCGAACCAGCAACCTCCATCTGCTAGTCCACAGCTCTCCCAACTGAGCTGTCCAGACCCCTGGCCTCTGGACCATGGCTGAGTTGCTTGTTTTATGGACTGAGTCAGGTGTAAGTAACGTAGCCCCTCGGAGAGCAGTGCAGATGAGCCCTGCTGACGTCACCTGTTCCCCTTACGGACCTGCCCCCTTGCCCTCCCTCAGCAAAACGAGGGGTGGTGACGCGCGCCATTTCCAAATCAAGCGGCAAGACAATGAGTACAGACATTTCTGTTCTCCTGCTAGCTTGCTAGGAAACTCACAACAGACAAGAAGAAAACAGACGATAGCAGAATAATGGTTAGTAATTGTTTTTTGTTTTGTTTTGTTTTGTTTTGCTTTGTTTGTCGGGAGGTCATTTAACCAAGCAGTGTGTGATCGGGAGAGTGTGTGGGTCCGTGTGTGCCTCTACTGCCGCCATGTAGAATGTCACCTACGCGACTGTTCAGAGCGTAGAGGAGTGAAGACATTAAGAATACCCTGTAACAGCTGCCCGGCCGTGCTAAGATGTTCTGTTTCTTCACAGGCTGGGACGGAGATGGACGTGTGCCGGTACCTTCATGCTGGCAGCAACGGCTGTTGTCATCTTGATCCCCGTGTCACTGACAGGTACCTGTACCCTGCCAGTCCGTCCGTCCGTCCGTCCGTCTGTCTGTCTTGCTGGCTGGGTGCCCGTCTGTCTGGTGGATGGCTGGCTGGCTGGCTGGATCTTTTTGAGGGTTTCTGATTAAATCACTGTTTATTTTTGTGGGGTTTGGTTTGTAAGTAGGTAATCTGTCTCGGTGCAAATTGTATGTTGTGTGAAAAAAGTCTGTAATAAGGTTAAATATACTCGCAGAGGGATCTGATCAGTTGTTTATCTTGGATTGTCAAAAATGTGTACAAATCTCTCGCCCCCAACCCGTACGTAAGACTATTTCAGGTGGGCTATCTGGATGGAAGAAAGTTTTATTTATAGTTTTACACGCTTTGCTTAATTTTCTGTTGGACATACCTGTCTACACCATCCCCAGTGTCTGAAGCACAACCAGGCGTGGCAGTAAGCGTGCTGTCTATTGTCGCCAGGGCAGCCATCATCTTCGGCTGGAACGCAGTCACCGTTCATCATGCCGAGCTCTTCCCCACCGTTGTCAGGTGACGTCACTGTGGATAAAACCGGTGGATGAAACTGATGCTAGCCCGCTGTGATCTGTTGTTATCGTCACTGAAATCACTGCTTCATTGCAAGCACTGTTATCACGCGACATCACTATCAGATATTATCGTCACTAAAAGCACCGTTATCAGATAACGTCACTGTTCAGTTCTGTTATGTAATACAACCACCATTATCATACAGTTTTGCCCAGAAAGTAGCCCTCTCTAAGCACCGTTTAACGTGAGGTCCCTTTCATTCGTCTTTGTATGAAAATGTCACTGTGAACACGTTGATTGTGTAGAGTCCCCTTCTGTAGCATTATAAAGTGTCTTCGTGCTTACTGCAAAGGCTGTCTCCAAAGGACGTCACTTTCCCTTTGCGCTGCCATCGTCCGTACTAGCATCTGTTTGTTTGGGACAAAGCTTGCGTGCGCACGCCTAATTGTCTCATTAGCACAGTGGACAGTACACATACTAACTACTCAATGAAAAGATCTTCTGTGGGATGAAGGAGTTGTTTACATGATACCTAACACTAGAAAGGGGTCCATAAATGGATGTCCCTCCAAAAAGATTTTGATACTGGGAACTAGACAATGTCCTCTGTTTATATGTGCAGAAACATCGGCATGGGTTATCTGAACACTGTTGCTAGAATTGGAGGAATTCTGGCACCTTACGTCCTATCTCAGGTAAAACAACTTACAAAGTATACAGCTCTTTTGTGGTTTTCTATTTGGAAATATGTTTGATTGCCTATGTTGTACCATCCTTCTCCACATTCACGGAGCCGACTCACACAAAATGTGTTTTCCTCATTCCCGTCCCGCTGTGACGTGGCGGGCCGTACCTTATCTTACTGAACTCGACTTCTCCAAAATTACTGGACAAACTTTTATGGTGATCTCGTAAATGTAGACTTAATTGAGCAATCGTCACCAAAACCTTTACTGCCTAAGGTCAATGGTTTTTACACCAAAGGGTGACGACGCTATGAAATAATGTGAGTAACTAGAGAAATCTACCGAGGGAAAAGATTCTCATACTCTGACACGTTCGCTCAGTCTCACACAGGCAAAGCACTACTAGCTCAAGAGGCCCCTCGTAAAACACACAACTGTAGCGAACTGTTATTCAACATTTATTTCAAACACTAACTGGCTCGACAACATCAAATATATCTACAGATTATTTACAAAGAATCACCGTGCTCGTGTCTAGGGTAAGACGCTGCCTGATTACGTCATACCACGTGGTATCAGACAAAGAAGATAATCAAACTCCAGAGGGGAAATCAAACTGCAAAACGCCCTATGATCCCGCTCAATACACAAATACAGTAAGTGACCGACAACAGAGCTCCTACTCTCGTCACTACTAAAACAACTACTTCTGCCGCAGTACACAGCTCTAAAGCTATTCAACGACCAACAAGGAAGCTTGTGACAACATTACGACCAGCACTTCACTCTATACCACCTCTTGGCGTTATTTCCCGGCCACTAGCTTATGACGTCTCCTGTCTCCCGCAGGATAAAACCACCTACCATAAATCAACCCGAGTCCCAGACTCTAAGATAAGTTTATGGCAAGAGCAGTCCTATAAGGCGCAACAGCAGTCACTTACTACACTGTCTCGTAGTCGGCGAAATACGCCCTGTGTATCTGGCATGAAATGCTGGAGCCCTTTTACTCTTTCCACGTCCTGGCTAAGATGGCAAGGGGTAGAGGTCCGTGGATCTACACGTGTCCGCTTCTCTTGGTCTTCCTGCATTAACTCTCTCTCTCTCTCCATGTCGTGTGTCCGAGTGTCTCTGTGAGTCTCGATTACGTTTTTTTGCCTGCTTAAGTACCCTGCCCACCACGCTCAGTGTCCACGGGTACCTCCTTATTCTAATTCAGACCAGTTCTGGCCAGCCTAGTTTGGGGCGAAGCTATCAGCCTGTCATGGCTAATGACGTAGCGTTCCCTACCAAGGTGTCGGGAGGGGGAGGAGCTAACAGGCTAAACTACGAGTGACGGGTGATAACCTAGGAGTGACATGCGACACCTGCCTGCTTTGCGTGTCAAAAGGACACTTTTCCTCGCCTTCCTGTCTCCTTGTTACAGTTGTCTGCATCTTTTTTCAGATCTTACAGAAAAGCATAGCTGTTTACTTTCAAATCTTTCCTATTTCACTACAGGACAGGGGTCGTGGATTTGAATTTTACATCATCGTCGTTGCTGCTATGTTGATCAACACAGCAGCTGCTTTGCTGCTGCCGGAAACTGGTGGTATGCCCCTGGAAGAGTTCCTGTCGCAGATGAAGAGAGCAGACGTGAAGCCAGAGACTGCGATCGTTTTCAACACACATAGCGCCTTGAACGGCAACAAGAAGGAATAAATTTTGCCGTAGTTCCAAGGTGGCAAGGACGGGTGACTGCTATGGTAGGGGCCAGCCCCTGATCTATACTGGGATTTTCATCTGTGACATGAAGGTTTAAAAATCCTATCTAAAGAATACTCTCGCTAGATTTCCACTTTTACAGGTCATAGTGAATGGAAGCCCATATATATATTGGCCCACTGCTGACCTGTGTGAGGCTTGATCCTGATGAAAACACAGCGCGCGACCCACCAAGCGACACCTGTCGGCTTGGTTCAGCTCTTCATCACCGATACTTCATCACCGACACTTACCTCCAGTTGGTACAGGGCTTCCGCCAAGCGTTTTTCCATTTTTTGACGAACACCAGACAAAGAACAAATGAGAACAGAGCGCTATAAAATCGTCAATGGACAATCCCAACAAGGTACTGGCAGCGCTAGACATACCCGTATGCTGACGTATGCAAACAAGGGAGCCTACCGTACCCATACACGTAGCAAAGAGAGAATCGAAAGTAAGGAGCGTGGCAGATCTGCCACGCTCCTTACTTTCGATTCTCTCTTTGCTACGTGTATGGGTACGGTAGGCTCCCTTGTTTGCATACGTCAGCATACGGGTATGTCTAGCGCTGCCAGTACCTTGTTGGGATTGAACACCAGACAATTTTTGTAATTCAAAAGAAATTTTGCGTACACATGTACTAATAAAATCGATTTGATGTAGACGCCGATCAAGTGTCACTTTCTCCAAAAGGAAACAAATTTCGGCATTTTAGGCACAAATATCTGTGAGAGAGAAAGGGAGAGTCTCCTTTCCCGTAGCTAAAATCCTGACTGTTTTCCTACAATCGTCTTGTTGGCGTAAGACTCCTGAGTCTTGGTTCGCTCTGTGAACTGACCTTCCAGTTTAGTGGCGAGCTCCTTACGTTTGTCTTCCTCTCTATGTGTCTGAGTCCGCGCCTGAAATCTCTAAAGTGAGATCATAATTTATAAATGAAGATTTAGCTTCTGTACCCCACCTTTTTCAGACCAAGACTTTTAGACTAACTACGGTCTTGTTTCATCATCGGAATGATTGCTCCTGTTGCTGCCCGTTAAAATCACTTCATCTCAGTCTTAGTTTAGTCAGCATCAATACAACAGTCATCGTCAACTTTCGTGTGGGACGCGACAGTTTGGGCGTGTCTGCTGCTTTAGCGGCTAGCATTATACCGGGACATTTTTTTCTTTTTTGTCGCCAGGCGTTTAAAGAAACCAGTTTAAATGGTTTTTCCGCTTCTTCTATAATTTGACTGTGTGACGTAGCCCTAAGGCTTGTTTGTATAACGCGCTAATTGGGTCGCTCCTGCCAGGACAACTTCACATTTGACAGTGAAGTCAACCAGCTGCGGCCGTTAGGCTTAGCCACGACTGATGTGATGCGAGTAGGCAGGTAACTTAAAGGGTCACTGCTTCCACTGGCTGCGATTTGCACGATGGAGGTGCAATTGCGTACAGTTCATCTATGCACTGAAAGAACCACCAGACTTATAGCTTCAGTAAGATGGCCAGTGTGTACAAGCAGTTTAATGTTCGGGGATAGCCGGAGTCTGTACAATGTACAACTCCAGAGCTGGTTTGGGTGTACTTTCTTAGCTCCTGTTCTTACGTAAAGGTGGACGTAAACTACACAAAGCAAATGGGCCTTATGGCCACTCTTATGACCGAAACACCAAATTCAAACGCCCATGCTTGCCAGGCCAGAAAATAATTCTTGGCCACACCTGGATTTGAACCGGAAAAGTTCACACGCTAGTCCCCGGCTCTACCGACAGACCAATCCGGGCGCCCTACGTTTTAAAACTTGAATCGACGTTTCTCGTACACAGAAAATTTTTATTTATTTTATTATTGTTTTATGTACGTAGGTGATAACAAGTTAAAATATTTTATATTCTTTAAAACAACTTAAAAATTCAAGAAAAATGATACAACATTTTAAAATAGGCCAAAATTAAACAAAGTTATCTTTTCCATTCGACCCTTAACATGATAATCTGGATGAAAATTGTACTTATTCAGCAATTATAAGAATGAAATGTTCAAATCTTTTTTAAAATCTCTTTTAAAAAAAATAAAAAGGGTATCAAAGGAAAGCTAAACACTTTAGCAATCAAATGAAGGGAGGTAATTGTAATTGATTTTACAATTGATGATTGTGCACTAGCTAAAGTTACATAGTGACGTGTACATAAAAAGATATTGTACACAGACCAGCACAAGACTAAATGTATCAAGACAACATGATTGTTAAAGGTTAATAATGAACAGCAGAATATTCAGTTGTATCATTTATTATATTTGTCATTCACCATCATCATTATCATCGTCGTTGTCTTGGTTGTCGTTGTCATGGTTGTCGTAGAGAGTACATGTGGGATACAGCTTCCGACAATGGCATCCTGGTCTGTCTTCTGCTATCTGTAGCGGAATTTCAATGTGCTTATTCAGCTATTTGCAAGTGGCTCGAGAGTGAAAGTCAAACGTGCACCAGAAACAAGCTGATTTTGTACACCTCAAGCTGAAGCTGCTGTAGAAAGTTTTAGATCTGATGCATATCAACAGCATTGTTTTCAACGAAACAGAATGTACCCGTACTCTGTGAATAACCTTCAGTATAAACTTTACTCGCCACTCTGGTCAAACAGGCTGCAATCGCAATTAGTGGAGTGTCTATAAATAAATTACCTAAGTTAAAAACAGCGCCTGTTGTTGTTGTTTGTTTATCTGTTTTTGTCTGTTATCTGTTTGTATTGTCCTGACAAAGGGGTAAAGTGCCGAAACTGTTGACTTTGTGCATGTGTCGTTTACAGCTTGAGTCAGTTCCTCTTTTGTTAACGCAGGGTTTATTTCCAAGCGGCGGTCACGTGTCTCAATTGCATGATGATTATTGGATCTGTTGTTAAACGTGAGTGGTCGCAGGAGTGTGAGAATCTTTTTTTAACGGATGCAGTTGCAAGTTTGCGACGACTAGCAGATGATTTACGTATTGTGAGAGACGACCGTCACAAATTGATCGATTATTTAATTTGTCTCGTGCTGACGTATGCATACAGGCTACGGTGCACGCGATCTGATATCTAGAGGGTTGCTGTGTGCAGTCTGGTCCCATTTGGAGCTCTATGAAACAGGTGTATAAGGACATTGTTTCAAGCTGCATTCTACAGACTTTCAAATCAGCTACTCATAATGCTAATAACACGGAGCCAAGCCCGTTCCTTCTATCACTTTTGCTGAGACGAATGGTTCCAGTGTTTCTCTGCGCTAGTTTTGTTCCTATAGCTCGTGTTTTTAAAAAAAGCGAGAAACAGACACGACTGTATATCGTGTTAAAATAACATGTAGAGATACACACGACTGTAACTTATGTTAAAGAACAATTAGAAACATATACGAGTGTGACTCATGTTAAAAGGACAATTAGAAATCGACACGACTGTAAAATCAGCAGGTGGAATTCTCAGTGGCAATTCTCTGATTCGTGATCTGACGACACCATACCCGTGTTTCACTTAATTTCACGAGGTTTTCTTTGTTTTCGTCATCAGAGAAGATTCTTTCTTATGCTTAGAGCATGCGTTCTTTTCATCAAGTGCATTTTTCTACCTGTTTCTTGCTTGCTGTGTAAATTAAACTAAATTATATTCCTCCGTTCCTTCTTTTTCACCTAGTGATTCTTTCTTACTTGCTTGTTTCTTTCCTAACCGTAGTTTTTTTTTATAAACTAGACTTTCTTCTGCTTCTTTCCTTATTTTTGTCTCCGCTTAGAATTTTCTCATTTCGCAAATGTCCTTCGTCTCTCATCCTTTACTTTATTGTCTAGTTAACGCCCGCTATACAACCCATATCTAACCGCTTTTATGCCGAGGCACGTTCAGCTGAAGGCCTGAGTAAAAGTCTTAATTCATGTGGGCAATGGAACAGATGTGAATACTGCTCTTCATCCAACACAACGCATTTATATCTGTGTCATTTAGTAATTGCCCTTAGAGAATGTCGAAGCATACACTTCAGTGCTTCCAAAAAAATCAGATACCATTGGAGCTAGTAATCTACCGTATTATAATTATCTCAGAAAGACAGGTGCTATTATAATTCAGTGACACTCACATCTGAAGAATAAAGGTGCGCTAAACAGAAGTCCTTGTTTTGTGTAAGGGAGAGAATTTACAAGTGTAGCAGTATTTGCAGTTGCGTGTACGTACGTGTCACTTTTGGTATATGGCGAATTAAACAAATCTACACATACCTTCAATTTGGGGCACAACTCATGTACCAGTTAGATCTAATGTCCTCGCTTACGTGTATCTATCTTTGACAGGAATCAACGAAATTTCAATTTGCAGAAGTGTGTCTGCAACAGTCTATTTTGCGACTAGTATAAATTGCTTTTTATGAATGTAAGCTTAAATTTTTTTTAAAAAATGCCATCGGGTTTTATAAGACTGCCTTCGATAACAGCAAAGATTAATCATAACTATTCGCGAATTTTATTTGCAACGACAGCATTTTTGTAAGCCGTCCTGTTTGTTTAAAATAACTGCTGAAGATTCATTGATAGATCCTCGATTCAGTTCATCAGGGCGAGAAGAAATGAGTATGAACATTGTGCTTTTCAACTAATAATTACAGAAAACTCGTTAATTAAAGGGTCCTTTTATTTTTAATTTATTTTGGATGGAGGTTTACACTTTTATCTTTTAAATGAAAATATAGCAATTGTGTAGGGTGTAGTCAGGTAAATTTTTACTGTAGTCTTGGTGTATGGGTGATAGCAAAGATCTCAGAGACAGTCCACTAGGTCAGAGGGAAAAGAGAGAGGCACAAAAGTATTTGTAAAAGAAGTAACAATTTTAATATTTAAAAAAGCTTTAATCACACAATTCCTCCCATCGTGCACGCTGCACATACCGCACTGAGCAATAGAATAGATGAATTTTGTTATATTATTTTTCAGCACACATGAAAGTGGCAGCATGACCTGTAATTAACCAAATACTCTTCTTTGGCCCTAATAACTATAGGAGGCAGGTACAGGTAAAATATTCATACATTTAAGCAACTTTAATACCTTAAGTTGACATAATCCAGTTAAAAAAAGTCTGTATTCTTCTTGTTTTCTGAAACTGTGCATGCATGCACATGCACTCAGATCGGGAGGGTGAATAGATCAACGCACTGAGTTCACAGAAATTATTTTACATGCCAATAAATTATTGTTGGCTTAATTAAACTTTGGTAATTAAAGATCTCCAATGGTAAGCAGAGCAAACTTTACTTGGAATGATTTAAGCTCTGCTGTACTAATGTTACCACGTCATCAACACAAACCAACCCTGAGGACAATGTGTACCCAAAATATTTTATCCGTGCACATGGTCATCAAACGTTAAAAGGGAATTGTATATTGTCACCCTTACAGATGGGAAAGAGTACAAAATTAGTTCCTCCTAAAGTAATTCATCACTGAACTGTAAGTGTTGCTGTTAGTATTTTGCTTGGATGGAACCTTTCTCATTGTTTTATAAACCTTCAAATGGATTGAAACATAACCACAAGCACACAACAGTCTTGTAAACAGGGAAAATGGTACTTCTCATGGTAGCTACTAGACTGCCGTTTTTCAGTCAAAATAAAACCCTCTCGAACGGGGCGCGAACCACCTACCTCTCGCATCAAAAACGAAATCGTTAATGGCTAGACCACAGAGTCCGTTACGTTTTCAGGCACCCTCGTTCCCAAGTTTCAAGTTTCAAGTTTTCAAGTTTCTTTATTCTTTTACCCTCAGGGGGTATTCAGAAAAAAAGAAAAAAATTGTCAAAAAAACACATCAATCATAAATTCACCTGACATTAAAATATGCATATATTGATAAATACAATCAATGATTAGTAAAACACCCAAATAACACGCTCAATCACGCAGCCAGACGTACGCACACGCAAAAACATAGGCACATATTCATCTATTCATTAATGTACTCTACTAAGAAGTATTTTAACAAAATTCACTAAGTTGGTCAATACAGTTTTGTTTTTGCAAGAAAAGAGTTTATAAAGTTTAAATGTATTTGGCCGGCTCAAGTAGTATGGTGTCAGTGCGGTGTTGCGTTCAGCTGTAAATTTGTCACATAAGAAAATATAATGGTATTCATCACCTATGTCTTTTCTATCACACAGCGTACATAATCGTTCTTGCCTAGGTATGTCTTCGTGTCTGAGTTTGTCAACAGGGAAGTTATTATCTAATGTCAAGAATTTTGATAGCAGGCGGCAGTGAGAAGGTGGTAACACTCTGAGATAGGGTTTCGGGCTTAAATGATGTTTTGAGTATTCTGTAGTTTGTGTATACCTGTTTTGTGTTTAGTTCCTCGAACCAGTGTTGAATATATTGATCTTGTAAGCATCTGTCTACTTTGTTCTTAAACCATTTATCCGTTACATTCAAACTATTCTGATTTAACCATAAGCCATTCAGTCCCAGTTCTTGCAGTAGTGATTTAACCGAGTGAATAAAATTCGAGTGAAGCATCCCTTGTTCATGCAAGTTAAGTAACATTCTATAAACAGAACTTGAAAATTTACCATAATTATTTCCACTGATAAGTTTAAACCAAAAACAAAGCATTCTACTCTTGATATGTATGCCAACAGGAAAGCATCCACATTCACCAAATACCATGCATGATGGAGTTGATTTCTTTAGTTTGAATAACATCTTATAGAATCTTACTTGTAGCTTTGTACATAGGTCAGTAACATATGGTGCCCAAACCTCACAACCATAGGTGAGGATGGGGAGTACCATTCTATTGAAAAGCTCTATTTGTATGTCTAGAGGTAGATGTAACTTATTACACCTATTTAGTAATGCAAACATGGCTCTAGAGGCCCGACCATACAGATCCTTTTGTGCGACATTGAATTTGTTATTATAATTTACCTTCAAACCTAAATATTAGAAATCATAGACTAACTCTAGCATTTCACCATTATAGTAGAATACAGGTTTTTTCCGAATTTTGTCTCTAGAGAATACAATTATTTTGGTTTTTCTGGATTGACTGTCAAATTCCATTTGTCGCAGTATGTTTTCATGCTATGTAAAGCATTCTGAAGGTTCTCCGGTGTCTCTGAATAAATGACAGTGTCGTCCGCATATAGCAGTATGAACAGATTAAAAAACACGTCAACATCCTCTGCTGTAAATTTGGCATCCTTTGCCAGCTTGGATAGTTCGGGAAGAACATTAATGGAATCTTCTAGTAAGTAAATTCTAAGATCGTCAAGGTATATTGAAAACAACAAAGGAGAAAGATTTTCCCCTTGCCTTACACCATGGCTGCTTATAAAGTATTCAGACTGCACTCCATTAAACCTAACACATGATTTGGCCTTATTGTATATATCCTGGGTCACAGATAATATTTTTCCTTTAACACCGTGGGCTAGAAGCTTTTCCCATAAATGAATCCTGTCTATTTTATCGAACGCCTTTTCATAGTCAATAAAAGCACAATAAACTCTCTTTTTTCTAGCTAGGAAAATATCTACAATGCTATGTAGGGTAAATAGGTGATCTACTGTTGAGAACCCAGGGCGGAATCCTGCTTGCTCATTGCCAAGGAGATTATTTTCTTCCAAGTATTTTTTAAGCGTTCATTGAGTACACTTGTAAATAGTTTCCCAAAGCAATTAAGGATTGATATGCCTCGGTAGTTGTTGGGATTATTCTGTTTGCCCTTGTTTTTGAATACAGGAGTTATTGATGCCAATGCCCAGTTAGTGGGTACATGTCCATATTTTAGGATAAGGTTAAATAGTGCTATGAATAGGTTCAGCATCTTTATATGTGCAAATTTTAGAAATTCGTTAATTATGTTGTCAATTTAATAGACTTTCTATTTTATATTTATACATAAACACGTGACCGACACGAAACAGCCGATCAGATAGTGCTATGCTTGCTCGTTTCTTTCATATTTTGATTTTGCATTTATTAAGTAAAAAGAGGTTCGGTTGGAAAATGTTCGTGTTGCTGTCCCTTTAAGTCAAACCTGATGTCTGTTCGTTGGCGATCTGTTAAAAGTGACACGGTAAGAGTCTAAATACAGTCCGTGTATTCCTCAAAAGACTCTGTGGCGAGCACACTTACACAATACTGTGAGTACAACATCACACCGCAACGGCCGCTGGCGTTCTCTATATATTGTTAGTGTTTTCTTTCGTCTATGTGCAAAGTAGTTTTTGTAAGAAAGATTAGCTCTTTAGATACTCCTATACTTTACTAAAAGTGTATTAAACTGAGGTTCCTAACATATGACCTTTCATTATTGACTCCCTGATATGATGCTCTCAAGGGCTAACTCTAATATCTACTCGGATCGTTTGTAGTTGTTGGTTGTTGCATGACGTTATGTCACAAACTAGGTGCATATCAGGGCCATGTTGTTGAGACAAGTTAAGGTACTGCTATACTAGGACTGCTGTCACAACACAGGCTTCCGTCCCGTGCACATTATACTGACACTGGCCGAACCACTCCTAGAACTGTTCCCTTTAGCGCCAGGCAGCTGGCAAGGCATCTACTGAATTGCCAGTTGTTAAAACTTTGGTATGACTCGGCAGGGACGCGAAGCACCGACCTCCCGCCTCGGAAGCTGACACCTTAACCACTAGACCACCTAGGCGGTCTTGTAGGAGAAAAGTAACGAGTAGAAAATCAAGATTGTCTTATCCTAGGACATTAACAGCAGATTCACACACGTTTCAAATGAAAACTATATTATAAAGACAGAAATTAATTGTGCAGCAGAACCCACTCAAGTGCATGTACCCATAGGCAGGGGATCGTGTGTGCATGTGTATGTGCATGTGCAATGAGCCTGGCTACGAGAAAGAAAATTACATTAACTGTGGCATATGATCTGCACACTCGTTGGAAACAGAAGAACTGTAAAAAGGATAACACGTCGTAACAGACTGGATGCTTTGCAGACGCTTATTCTAGAACAGCAGGTGACCTGCACATTATTTCGCTGTAAGAAATGTTGTTGTGTTCTGCTCCTAAACCTTGCATGTCAAAGGTCACGCTGGTCGCCAGCCCCGTCGAGTCGGAGAGTCTTGGGGGTGGTTGGGGAGAGACGGGTAGAGGACAAGATGACAGCCGCTGAAGCAGTTGATAAAAAGTGAGTGGGAACACCGTGGAAATACAAGGTAGACATAGAGAGACTGGCAAGGAGAAGAGAAAACAGGGTGCAGGGGGTGCTCGCCGCTCACTCTCGGACTTCTAGCTACATGAGCTTTTTGTCCACAGCAGTTAACCGCAAAGACATTTGCAGCACCTCGCGGAACGGACATTTTACCGATAGAGAGGTTAGCTGATGAAAGTTACTGTGTTCTTGTCATTATTTGTATACGTTTGCTACATAAATTATACATAAGAAAGTAATAACATTCTGATTCACTCTAGTTTTTCACACAACAACCAGCAAAGGTGCTAGTTGTCTACACATGTAATCAAACTGCCGAAGCACATAACGTTACTGTTTCCTTCATAGCCTAAAACCAGGATTTACCAGATATACGCGGGTTTCCTGTTTGTGTACACGCAAGGTTTCGTGCAGTGTTAGGAGCGATATCATTACCTAGTGGAATAAACATTTCTTCAGTGAACATCATGTTTTCAAATCTTCTAAATTGTAACTTACGAATAATTGTTTTTATTCTGTTTGGAGTACTCTACGCGGGATACAGACATTAAAAGTGGAAAGTGTTCTCACATGTCGGCAACGTGTCGGCGCATAGTCCTATAAATAATATCAGAGAAGAACGTTGTCAGAAGTTTGTGACGTAATCCCTGGCCTTGGTACTGTCGTTCTTATATTTAAACCATACGTTCCTTCCATTTAGGTGCTTTTCAAGCAAGCAAACAGCCGTCGCAGACGTTTGTACACAGTTCAATCGGTCAGGGTCCGTCATAATTATGGCGACGAGTCGTCTCCAGGTGGTGTCCAGAGCTTCAGAACCCCATTTACTGTGGCGCTGTTGTTGTCAAATTTCATTCTTCCGCAGGGAGTGTGTGACGGGAGTAGAATGCGTACACAGCAAGCGTGGTCAGACCATCATGTTCTTTTGTCAATAGCGTCAGTCTGACGTCACAAGATGCCAGGTCTGGCAAACACCCGAGCCATGTCAGATCCCTCCAGGAGACGAAAATGCCCATAACTGGTAGCAAACTGTTGACAAATGCGAGTACGAGGCGTGCTGCGCATGTGCACAGACAGATATGCACTGGTGTCCTTCTTCTGTCACAACAATGGGGCTCGTTCTAACAGTACATCGAGTACTCGTTGTTACTAAAGAATTGAAACAATATCCTGTACATAACAAGCGAATAATGATCCTATATATAACAAGTGAATAATAATCTGGATAAAATAATGACATCATAAACTACTTTCGTCTGTTTCTCTTTGGCTAACGATGTATGTGTATGCGAGTGCCTGGGTATTGATATTAAGAAAAGCAGGAAATAAGAAAGGAATGAAGGAGAAAAGCTGTCCTCCAGAAATCTGTAAACACGCGTGGCTGGTTGCCGAGAGGTTTTGAGAGGAAAGTCCAAAATGGTGTTGGCGAATGTTCCATTGTCGGGGAAAATTATGTTTTCACCAAGCAGAAAAATATATTTAGCACACCTGAAAGACAATTAACATTCAACACAGAAGATTATATTTCACACACCAGCATCTAGACGGTACCTCATACCGCTGCTTGTCTTGCGGTATTTTCCCACAGGGTCATGGTGCAGACGATGGATGTAGTGTTTGACCAAGTCGGCGGCTGCGGTCGTTTCCAGATGATTTTCGTGGTCCTCAGCCAACTGGCCATCCCGTTCACCGTCTGGAGCATGCTGCACATGGTCTTCGGTGGCCTGACGCCTGACTGGGGGTGTGGGTCTCATGATCGTCTGCTCGCCAACGGCTCTCGTCTTAACTTCACGGGGCTGCTGTTGAGTCGCCCTGAAGAAAACAGCGTGACGAACACTAACGACAGCTCGCTTCCAGATTTCTTGGAGCGGAATCTCACAGTGGTCGCTAGTCCGCACCCAGCCACTGACACTTCTCTGGAAAGACGTATGTGTGACGACAGCGGGGTTCAGTGCAGTCAGATCGTTTTTGCCTCTGGAATCAATACAGTCGTATCGGAGGTGAGGCCTCAAAGAAGCCATTTAACATTAACGTTCCTATGTTGTGTCGAATATAAAACAGATGGGTCACCTTTAAAAATTGACCTTCCATCGTCACGTGGTGGCAGTGCTGTGCGTTGACAGTTTGTTTCCAAGGGAAAAATGATTATAGAGGAGTTATTTAGAACAGTTCCAGGACGAAGTATCAAACTCTCATCGAGATAGATTATTAAAACGCATGCTGATATGATAACAAGTTAAATCGTGGCATCAACCTTTGTGAAAACACATCAAAAGCACACACTCACTTAGCAGTCGTCTAGGGCTGTGCAAAGTTGAACAAAAGAAACGTGACGGTAGCTTCATCGGACCCCCACCCCGCTTGTTATAAATAGTTACATTATCTTTTATTACAAATAAAAGCGGAAAACTCTTTTTAAAATAGAGTATCACGTGTCTGGGAGATAGGAGTTTTAAGTACTAACAAGTTTATGTGAACGATGGCAAGGCGTGAGATAGACTACATTCTATCATGAACAAGCTCGGTCAAAATCAAGCTTTACTGAACAGTCATAGGGATAAAAAGTATGTTTACATTGCTGGAAAACATAGGCCACGTATCTCTGATTTCGGTATCGCAAACACTTTCCCCGACCCCTCTGGACAAAGTCATAAATCATCACACCAGTGTGATGTTAGGAGATTTTACACCAAAAAAACTAGTCAGAATGTTTGTGCCACGTGTACTGTTTACTGCCTGGTCCTTCAAGGAAACATAACTCTAAGTCTTAATTATTTCCCTTTTTATTTCCGAATGTCTGCTTTTTTAAACTATTAGATGTTCAATAAGCACTTAGGGGAAAAGGGTGTATGCCTTGCTGTGTACAGATCAGTCATCAGTGAGGGGCTTGAGTAGAAAGCAAGGGAAAAAAATTAGCCCTTTGTGCTTTTTTTCCTTTCTTCGTTTTTAATTTCTTTCTTTCCAGCGAAAGATTTCCTCATTTGTTTCAGTTTCAGTTAGTGTGCCAGCTCTCCTGGGTGCCGTCTATGTTCATTTCTGTTCAGATGTTCGGGGTTCTACTGGGAGCCGCTGTCTCCGGTAGGCGTGTTGTAAACTCTAGAGTTTATGAGGTTGTACCCACAAACGCTGTTATCATCATCATCGTTGTCGTCATCGTCACCACCACCACCATGTATATTTCTTTGAGAATTTTTAAAAACTAAAATCCAAAACTTGTGTGTCCCACGCCCCAACCCCGTACACTGCGGTGCTTATACGAGATTATTTACAGGTCCGAGATATGCGAGGGGGTGGGGGGGTAATTAGTTTGTTTGCAAAAGACTTTGTTGTGTCTGTGTAGGTCAGCTGGGAGACAGCATAGGACGAAAGAAATGTCTATTGTCGATGACCGTCCTGCAGGCGATCTTCAACCTCATAGCCGCCTTCTCCACGTCCTGGCTCATGTTCGCAGTTCTCAGGTCAGTGCACGACTTGCATACAGTCAACAAGGTCTGAAGATTTCAAAGGCCCAACTGTCTCTTGTCAGTTTTTATATACACCGGATGTCAGTCTTCATACTTTCCTTTTATGAACTCTTACCACCCCACCACCCCCTCCTTTCAGTTTTAGAATGAGTGCATCGTTTAGATCCGCTGACGTCCTCTAGAGCCCTGAAAAGCCGTCCACGAGCAGTGCTCACGCACTGCATTCCGCGTGCCCTGTAGAATGTTACCGGATTCGGAAACAGCGAAAGTTACATCCGCCCAAATGTTCCCAGGTTCCGATTGTCTTCACGAGCAAACTTATCTCAATACAATCGTTAATCTTAGTGTGAATGGAAAAAGTTTGTTGCACCCAGTTTATTGACCTGCTGACGTGGCGGGCCGTACCTTAACTTACTGGACTCGACTTCTCCAGAATTACTGAACAAACTTTTACGGTGATCTTGTAAATGTAGACTTAATTGAGCAATCGTCACCAAAACCTTTACTGCCTAAGGTCAATGGTTTTTACACCAAAGGGTGACGACGCTATGAAATAATGTGAATAACTAGAGAAATCTACCGAGGGAAAACATTCTCATACTCTGACACGTTCACTCAGTCTCACACAGGCAAAACACTACTAGCTCAAGAGCCCCCACCCTCGTAAAAACACAACTGCAGCGAACCGTTATTCAACATATATTTCAAACACTAACTGGCTCGACAACATCAAATATATCTACAGATTATTTACAAAGAATCACCTTGCTCGTGTCTAGGGTAAGACGCTGCCTGATTACGTCATACCACGTGGTATCAGACAAACAAGATAATCAAGCTCCAGAGGGGAAATCAAACTGCAAACGGCCTATGATCCCGCTCAATACACAAATACAGTAAGTGACCGACAACAGAGCTCCTACTCTCGTCACTACTAAAACAACCACTTCTGCAATACACTCTTCCAAAGCTACTCAACGACCAACAAGGAAGCTTGTGACAACACTACGACCAGCACTTCACTCTATACCACCTCTTGGCGTTATTGCCCGGCCACTAACTTATGACGTCTCTGTCTCCCGCAGGATAAAACCACCTATCGTAAATCAACCCGAGTCCCAGACTCTAAGATAAGTTTATGGCAAGAGCAGTCTTACAGGGCGCAACAGCAGTCACTTACTAGTTTGTCTCGTAGTCGGCAAAATACACCCCGTGTACCTGCGTGAAATGCTGGAGCCCTTTGCTCTTTCCACGTCTTGGCTAAGATGGCGAGGGGTATAGGTCCGTGGGTCTACACGTGTCCGCTTCTCTTGGTCTTCCTACATTAACTCTCTCTCCATGTCCTGTGTCCGAGTGTCTCATGTGTCTGTCACCTAATGTCCAATGCTTAGGTACCCTGAGCTTTTTCCGCACTGCGTTTCCAGGAAACACCTGTTCTAGTTCAAACCAGTTCTGGCCAGCCTAGGTTGGGGCGGAGGTATCAGCCTGTCTATGGCTAATGACGGGGAGGAGCTAACAGGCTAAACTACGAGTGACAGGTGATAACCTAGGAGTCACATGTGACAGACAAGTGTTCCTATCAGCTAGGGCTTCAGGTTCCGGTTCCAAGGGAGGCAAGTATGTCGGTGTCGCCACTTCCCTCTACTCACTTCTCACCTGTCGCTCTTTTCCTCAGGTTTTTGATCGGCTTCACAGTCGGGGGTATCCTGGCCTCGTCCTTTACCTACCCGACTGAGTTTGTGGATATCAGACATCGGGCTGCCCTCGGCGCCATCCCTGTCTGGGGAATCGGCTCCATCTCCTTAAGCCTGGTTGTCTGGGTCTTACGTGACTGGCGCCATCTCCACCTGGCCACTGCCGCCGGCACAGCCGCCACGCTCCCAGGATGGGTGTACGTTCAGTACCCTCTCTCTCTCTCTCTCACTCTCTCTCTCTCTATTTGTGTGCTACACAGAAATAGAAAAATCACATAGATTCTACCCCCCCCCCCCCTGTGTGTGCACCTAAACTGCGGATTCCAAGTTTTAAAGCTTACCGATATTTTTATTGGAAGTGCTAACAGTGCTGTCTTTCTGAGCATTTTCCGCTAGCGGCAAGTCTAGCAATGAGCAGGATATTTTCATCACATAAAATATTTTGTGATTATGAAAAAAAAAAAACAGTGTGCTTATCTGGTGGCCTGAAACAAAGAGTCGCCGTTTTACAATGAATAGAATTTGTTGTAAATGCTGAAATTGTCTTTTTGAGAATTTTTCATGATGATAAGTGTCTTTAATGTGCGCAGAGCATTTCAGGTTAACTGATTTTTTTAACCGGTTGTTGACCTTCCCAGCGCTTCTCACTTGCGCAACAAGCGGTTAAATACAGGTTTTCTTAAATAAAAATATAGAACCATGAGTACCTTAGTTAATTATGTTTGTAAACCTATAGAAGATGAATAAAGTATCGGGAAACATTCGTCGTTGTCTTTGGCGTCATTATCACTGCCTTCGTTTGGTCAAAGATTCCTGCCGGAGAGCGTACGTTGGCTGAGGACCAAAGGGCGCATGGAACAGGCAGAGCGCGTGTTGCAGCAGATAGCGCGATGGAACCGACGTAAGATGCCAGACAAAGAGCGCCTTAAATCACTGGACATCGCTGAGGAGCAGATCAACACGACCTACACCTATCTGCACATCTTTAAGCCTCACCTCCTCAAAGCCACCATCCTTGGAGGATTTATGTGGTAACCGCTAGCGGCCGATACATTTTCATTCAGTTGTCCAACTCTGCTACCTTTTGATGGAGCAGTGATGTCGCCTACTAAAGGCGCTTCTTACCCTGGAAAAAATATTCGTAAGGGTTCTTGATTCCTGTCCGAAGCAACCAATCGAAATGTAGATTTTATTTCATCCTCCACTAACATTTGATCAAGTGTGCCCGTTTAAGACACCTTTAATGACATGCATATTTATCTTACTAACGTTTATAGGCTATTTTCAGAAAGTAAGTAATTCCCTAGTATTATATGTATATGTTGGATTTGTAATCCTGAATATTTCTGCCTTGTATTTATGCCTAAATCTCGTATTAACCGTAGTCTCCGTGCCCAGCGTATCGTATTACGAGTGCTTTGGGTAAGAATTGAGAGCTTCACTTTTAACAATGTCTAATACTCTGAGACAGGCGAATTAGTTCGGCCATGAAAAATGTTTGACAACAAAGCACAAAACTTTCATTTTTTCCAATTTTATCAAAGTAGAAATTTTATTTCGCCAAATAAGGTGACCTTTGGCCCAGTCGACTCAACTATGGAAACGTGGCGAACGGAGCAAGAGGAAATTACTACACCCCTTGGAAATTACTACACCCCTTGGAAATTACTACACCCCTTGAATTTAATCTGTGACGGGGATCGATGAGTCTTAGTTTCATCATTGTGGGGTTGCTTTGATCTCTTACACCCTGTCTTTGTACACCATAAGTTTTATTACTAGCTTATATAGACTAAGTGTGGTATAGCTTGTTTCTATGTCCAGATATCTTTAAACATTTTGTAGCACAAAATATTGATGCACGTGGTTGCAGGTTTGCCTGTTCTCTGACCTACTACGGCATCTCATTCGGCATCAAGAGTTTGTCAGGAAACTTTTACCTCAACCTATTCCTCCTGTCTGTTGTGGAGCTGCCTCAATATTTATTTGTATTCCACGTAGTTAACTGGTAAATATGGTTGTAGAATTATTTCGTTCCGTATATAACTAAACACAGCTATATTATCAAGATCTAGGCAACGCTTTCGATCAGCACTTCATCAGATAAAGATCGCGATTTTCTGTCAAAGGTCAGACCAAAGGAATTTTACGTGAATGATACTGTCTCCATTCTTATTATCCCACGTTCTGTACAAGCAACTAAAAGAATTAGCTTATATGCGACTCTAAGACGATACTGAAGATTTATTATTTTTTATATCACCCTCTTTGTGATTGAGAGTGAAGAATCAACTGTGTTAAGCTTATGCGGCATAGCAGTTACATTCTGTAAATCAAACTTAATTTCAGGCTTGGCCGGAGATGGGCGTGTTTCGTTTCTTTCTTGATCGCGACTTTGAGTATTATTGCAGTGATTCCCATCTCTCTGCTGCGTAAGTACATGACTGCATCGTTGCTTGTTGTCACATCTTCAGGTTCTGCTGACTTCTAACAATAATATTTTTTAAACTGATAATAAACTGTTATTCTATGGTAAGCCATACTTTGGCGTTTAGTTAGTCAAGAATTTGTATATCATCAAAGAAGTCTATTAAAAAAGAACAAAGAAATAGAACCTTACAACAGAGAGACAGAGAGGCAGACAGACAGACAGACAGAGACCAGCAAGCGTTCAAGCGGCCAGTGCGTTCGCGTGTGCCAACACACATGCGTATTTCAGTCTTTGCACGCATCATGTCTATCTTGAAAACCTGTAGGCCTATTTACGTACCGCGAATTAAAATTGTCTCTCCTTGCACGACTGTGGAATAGGAGAAAGTGTGTGGGGCGAGACAGGTGCGAGGAAGTGAAACCCGAATTTGTCTGCGCACAGTCACGTGTTCTGGAGTTTCAATCAGGGAATCCCCACCCCTACCCACCCACCAAGCAGGGGCTTGAACTTCGTGACAATTATTT
This sequence comes from Lanistes nyassanus, assembly GCA_004794575.1. Classification (NCBI taxonomy): domain Eukaryota; kingdom Metazoa; phylum Mollusca; class Gastropoda; order Architaenioglossa; family Ampullariidae; genus Lanistes; species Lanistes nyassanus. The sequence goes on along the minus strand of SMGT01013755.1, from coordinate 598,922 downwards.
CAGACGCGCGTAGGAGAGCTGTGTGGCGTTGTATTACCGTTATGCGACAGACAGAGTGGCTTGTGAATGCTTATACTCGAAAGAGACTGCACAAGAAGGCTACAGCGGTGTCAACAGCGGTCTAAAGAAATGGTCTGCATAGTTATTAGACCGTTATTACTAGTGCGGGGTACCCACGACCTGTCTCTAGGTTGGTCTGTCGTGATCTGATGCCGAGAAAGGCGTTATACCCTCGACCAGTATCGCTAAACTACTGGCCTGTTCAGACCCTAGGGACTATGCTAAAGGTGGAATGAATGTACGGAACGACGTGCCAAAAAATAACAAAGTCCCCGAATGTACAAGAACCTGCCCCTAGAGCATAAAGCAAAAATGTAGACATATTTTTATTGTTCATCCACGAATTATGAAAACTGTAAAACACTGGTACTCTTTGTGTCCTCGGATGAATGCGCGCGCGCGACAAAAGACGTCATCACAATCGGTGACGTGCGGACATACGTAAAAGTAAAGCGTGCTTGACGCACGAGGTGACCGCATGAAGAGTAAGAGTCGGGGTAAGACTGGCTGACCGTTACAAGCTGACCTGCTTTTAAAGAACATACGCATATATATATATATATTAAGATAAGTATTTATATTAATGTGTACAATTTGTTAGTTTCGCCAGAGGACGGCGGAAGTTACGTCAACGCCTTGTCAATGAACGCCAAGATGTTTCTGGGCTTCGGGTGGACAGCATTGGGAATTTTTGTTACCGAATTGTACCCCACAGTGGTCAGGTAATTGGTTTCTCTTTTTTGTTTTTCTTTGCCTCTGGTTTTTTTAACTGTTGCGTGTTTGGTTTTGGTTTTGTCTCCTTCTGCTGTTATCTATCCAGCAAGTGAAGACGATCGAAACGCAGCTATCAGGCTACACGCATTCCTGGTAGTGAACCCCCAAAGGGGCTACGCGACAGTGACGCGTTTACGGGCTACACCGTCGTGTTTGCTCCAAGAAAAATCTGATATGACATGCTGGGAATAGGCAACGTCTTTTTTTTAAATTCTACCATGTACTAACAGTCTGAATGCGTGTGGCGAAATCACTGGGTCGCGTCCACCATTTCCTTTGTCACGCAGGGTAACCTTCCTGCGCAGAGGTCGCCGTTTTTTTTTTTAAATACAGAGTATTTTACGAGAAGCCGTCCATCTTAGTGTGTGTGTGTGTGAGTGCGTGCGTGTGTGTGTGAGTGCAATCTTTGGTTATATCAAAGATTATATACATAATGCTAAGATGGGAAGTAGTATATAATCTTCGCTTTAACTTAGAAATTTCCAGCTTCCAGCTACGGCTGTCATGTGGTCAGGCGTGTGATAACTTCAGCAAGAAGAGCTGTTTACCTTGCCGAAAATTCTGTTTCTAGAACATCAAGGGTAGATAATTGTGGTGTGCATCACTGTCATTATGGGAATCTGGTGTCGGGTAGCGCCTGGCTGAGGTTATGTGGGAGTTTATTTGTATGTAGGCCTATATAAATATATTTGGAAAGAAACAGTTGTATGGAATTACTTTTGTAAGGCAGAAAAATTTTGGATGAAATGTTCATAAAATCTAGATTTTACCACCTATGCCCTCATACAATCTTTCATTAAATTAAAAGAACGGCTATTTTGCAAAAGATGGTTACAAAATATGACGAGATATGGGATCTTTCTGTGCCAGGAACATCAGCCAGGGATACTGCAACACGACGGCTCGTATTGGTGGAATACTGGCTCCCTACATTTTGAGTGGGGTGAGTATTGTCAAGGGTCAGACGGTGAATCCCATCCCGGTCAGGTGTCTATCTCTATATTATAGACTTTCGCTGTTTGATATATCTCGAGCTCTGCAAGTCTGAAAACGAGTTTGTCAGCGGCCCAGCTACTCAGTTCGTCACTTTTCACACTGCTGAGGATACGCCCCTGTCAGCTTTCAGCACCCTTCAGACTTCTCGCTCTAGCCGCTCACTCAGTGGACGTTTGCAGGACACAGCGAAAGAGAAATAACAGTTTTCGCATACAGCACTTGTGCTGGACATATTCTAATCCCATTTTCATCATAAGAACACAAATTTATTTAGTCCAAAGCCAGCAGGAAGACTTTTGTATCCTGTATGTCTTCTACCCAGGATAAAACCTACGTCTTCTACGTTATCATCGGCGTCGTCATGATAATTACGACCATCTCGCCACTCGCGCTGCACGAGACGCAAGGTCAACCTCTGGAGGACACCCTGCAGGTTACCCCGATGGTGACGTCAAACCGGGGGCACGCAGTAACCAATGAGAAGCAGGAACAACGTCATGGCAAGGGTCGTGCGCCCAGGGAGGAGATGGTGTAACCTAATACTTTACTGGGTTCTGTGTTGTCTGTTGTTACTGACATTGACGAACCAATAAAGAACAAAGGTTCCTTACCCCCACCTCCCATGATCCCATGATCCCGCCCTGTGAGTAAAGTCCATACGAGAAGTCTTATTCCCTCCAGTGACCGCTGAACAATGTTCCTACATTAACAGCGCGTCTTGTTATGTTGGATAACCGTTAACAAGTCTCACAAACTGGTAACGCGTCTGACTCCTTCGTCTCTCTAGACCAAACTCCCAAAAGACGTTAAATCCACCCCAATGTTTTCCACGTTTCCCTGCACGACCAAATTAACATTTACCCATTGGTTCCCGAAGCCTGAGTCATACGCGATTTTATTAAAGAACAAATGACGTCTTTCCTTTTATTGCTACGTAACTTTATGCGTCACTGCCGTGTCAACAATTCCTTTAATGAAAGGATGCAATACTACGTAAAAAAAATACAATGAAAACAACACAGTGCTTAGACAGTAGCGCTGAAGAAAACCTCCCATAACGTGACACACACATGTATACACGAATTTTCTTTTTCGGTCAGCACACTGTTGATACTTGTTAATCTGACTTTCTAAAATCTGACTTGACACTGCTTACCAGTTAGTCCAACCTGTATTCTTTAAATCGAGGATAAGATTATCATTTATAGAAACAGAGAAATAATTCATTGTTATGTGACAGCACATTTACTTCTAAATTTGAGCAGAAGTATAATAAGTTTTGTTCATGTGCACTGTGACAATAAAGGAGGGAGCTCCAATGAGTCTGTCTATGTTCTCTGATTTTCTTCAGTCAGACTGATTTCTAGCAAAAGTATAATAAGCAACACATACATTTATAGTTTGTTGAAACAGACAGTTCTAAAGGGGTGCAGGCCATGCTGCGGTATTATAGTTTGTCTTTCCTGTTGAGATCATGATGGAACCAAGTATGACTACAAAATTCTGGGGGGTGGTGGCCTTTGATGGTAATGGAGGGCCTTGGTGGTGGTGTTGGTGGTGGTGGTGGTTCATGGTGGTGGCGCAAACGCTGTATTCACAACCAGCTTGTTGCTGTATACAACAAGACGTTATGCTCGAGTAGTGACCACGATGACAGCTGGGCTAGCTGAAAACGCAGACGAGCGCTAGCTGCCCCCAAAACGTAAATTACTCTAACAGAACTGCATGGTTAACCTCCTGCTTAGGTACTGGGTTTCCCGCTGTTTTTATTCTGAACTCTTGTGGACAAAACGCTCAAAAAACGGCAACTCGTCAATAGCAGCTGGATACCCTTTGAGCCACCGTGGCCCCTCGTAGCTGCCTTCCCGCAGCTTATCCCGCCACCTCCCGGCTGGAAGATAAATGTCACGTGACCGTTCTCCTTCTTCCAACACTGGAGCCACTAAAATGTCGTCACCCAAAAGAAACTGTGAGTCTGTCGTCAAGGCGACTTCATCCGTTGGTGCTATCCACCACAAAGGTCTGACGATGGGAGCTCCGGTCCTCGTGGACTCTCGCGCTAGCGATATGATCAAGTCGGAGTAGGTCTTGTGGAGGTCAACAAATTTTCGACAAATGGAGACTATGGTGGTATTGTAGATCCATGGTCCCGTTGAAAATTGCAGAAACGGCAAAAAGGTGTTCGCCTGCGGAATAAAAATCGGTGGATAGAAGAATGCGGAAATCTCGTATTTTCTCGACGTTTATCCAGGATGCCACTAGTACAACTACGTGTTCACAACCAGAGTGAAGACCTTATATAGTTCGAATCAAGGATTAGAAGGAATTAAGCCATGAAAGACAGGAAGGAGAGAAAAATAGGACTCGTCGCGTTTATGGACAAGATTTCAATAATTGCACGAAATGAGAAACGTAACGTCTTATTGCTAAGCTTACAAAATCTCCCGTCTGTGTTTGTCTTGACTTTCAGGTCTCATTGTTAAACTTACGTCACCATCTCAGACCTGCGCATGCCTAGGCTCTCGTCATGTCAGTAAAACTGATAAACTTAAACAGTCTCTGCACAGTGGAACTAAGGCTGATAGTAATCTGGAGGCTGACAATCAGGTGCAACATTTTCATTAATTTAACATATAAAAGCATATTTTCAGAAAATGCGGTTAGCGCCTTTAAGTAGAAATCACAGAAAGGTACCATTTACAGAGAGTACTCTGAAGGCTTGAGTACATGTATAGCTGTGTATATCTATATATTGCAGTCACTATAATTATACTGCTTATTTGTCCCGACAGCACGAGCAAACTATATTATAATCACTGTAATAATTCTGTTTATTTTGCCGATAACATGAGCAAGTAAAACATTGTAATCACTGTAATAATTCTGTTTATTTTGCCGATAACATGAGCAAGTAAAACATTGTAATCATTGTACTAATACTGTTTATTTTGCCGATAGCACGAGCAAGTAAAACATTGTAATCACTGTAATAATACTGTTTATTTCTCCCGATAACGCTCACAAAGAAAACTGACGCACCTGCAGCCATCGAATGAAAAGCTCAGGATTGTCCCGCAGGCTTTTGTCGTTTCCACCAATCATGTCTGCTTGCACAAATGGGTAGCCGATGATGCCGAAGGTCAAGGCCGTGGGGATGAGCGTCCGCAGGCCCAGCTTGGTGCTCCAGTTGCTCCGCCGATCGAGCATGCGCGTCATGAGTGGGACGTCTTGGGTCCGGAAACCGACACGCACCTCTTGGGCGCGCACCTCGGGGTCAGCCCTAGCCGACAGTGTGTCAGGCGTGTGTAGCACAAGTTGCTTAAAATAATGTCACAGGGTACACATTGTAAAATAATAGGGTCTTCAACTGTATCCGTTAGCACTCGCAAGGGGATATAACCTTTGGAGGCGATAAAGGTGTGTGCATATATATTTGGGGGGTGGGGGGAGGAGTGAATGGCCGTGTGGTTAAAGTGCTGGCCTCCGAAACTGAAGGTTCTGGTTTGATACTGGTAGCTGCACGACCCATTTTCCCAGTGCACCTAGCTGGGAATGGGTACCTGACCCATGGGTCAGTAAAGGTAAGGTTTTGAGGGAGAGATGGGTCCTCCCCCAACCCCTGGTCACGAAGTTGACCCACAGAGAAGTGGGTCTCATACACCCGCCAATCCCCTACTACCTACAACAGGTCAAGCGGCAACCATTTACATATAACTATATTGGGGGGGGGGTGGGAACTGCGAGGAGAAGGACGACGAGAAGTATAAGAACGGGTCACGGTCTGTCTGAAGCCTTAAGTTTCTCGTTGACGCTTGAAATCACTGTAATTACTTTAGGTAACCACACATTTTTATATGAATTTTCCTTTCGTAGAAAGCAGCCGCATGTAAAATTAGATGGTTTTTTTTAAAGGGAAACTTAACCCTAGACGCAATTTGAGATAATTTAATAGATATTGATATTGTGAGTCTTGTCAACCATAAATTTCAAGCTGCATCGGTACTATTTCCATACAATTCACGTGTTAATATCGATAAATAATGGCACGCGGACCTCGCCATGTTGTGGTACTCTTTCGCGAATGAAAGCAAAATATCGCTGCTGTCGTCTGGTCTGGTGACGTCAGTTCTCCAGAAGCATTCTTCAACATGCCACAGTGCGTTCGGCTGTTTCAACGAACAGTGCAAATCGTTTAATGTAGACGGAAGCCACAAAAGCTTTTTTGGGATTCCAAATCCAGAAAAATCAAAAGATTCCTATGCACTTTGTAAAAAGTGGCTTGAAAATTTAAAGAAAGCCAAGTTGCCTCGTCATGCGAAAGAGTATAAATTAAAATGGCACAAATCGCACTTCGTGTGCGAAGACCATTTTACGAGGGAGTGCTTTCAAGGCACCAACAAAAATGATGTGGCTGCTTCGCTTGGCTTCAAGACTTTTAAGAAAAAGTTAAAAAAAGGAGCCATTCCGACAATTATCAATACAAAGTGTGCCAGTGAAAAAGGCATTGTAGTAAGGCAAGACCGGACGGAAGCTGAGCCAGAGAGTGAGAACAGACCGGTCATACGAAACCCCGAACAGCCACCAAAATTTATGGTTTTAGGTCTAAATAAAAGGTTTTAAAGGTATATCCAGCATCAGAATGCACTTTCTGAATTATTTGATGCATAATATGTCCAAATTCGATGTTTGTGTACGTACATTTTACAGGTTTGTGTCGGTACTGTTATTGTCTGCTCGTCTGCCGGGTATACGAAATACCGAACAGCCAGGAACAGCCAGGAACAGCCACCGAAATCCATGGTTTTAAGTCTAAATAAGAGGTTTTAAAGGTATATTCAGCATATTTGGACATATTATGCATCAAATAATTCCGAAAGTGCATTCTGATGCTGGATATACCTTTAAAACCTTTTATTTAGACCTAAAACCATGGATTTCGGTGGCTGTTCCTGGCTGACGACCAGACGGTAACAGTACCAAAACAAATCTGTAAAATGTGCGTACACAAACATCGAATTTGGACATATTATGCATCAAATAATTCAGAAAGTGCATTCTGATACTGGATATACCTTTAAAACCTGTTATTTAGACCTAAAACCATAAAGTTTGGTGGCTGTTCGGGGTTTCGTATGACCCAGAGCAGACGATTACAGCTGAGAGCGATGTCACTAACAAGTCAAGTTTCTTTATTCCTTTACCCTCAGGGGATATTGAAAAGAAAATTTAATGTCAAAGAACACATGTCAATTGTAGTTCATCTGACAGAATATACATCTATTGATAAATATATTCAATGATTATTGATTAATAAACACACAAATAACACGCTCAATCACACACGCGCCAGACGTACCCACATGCAAAAACATAGGCACCCATTCATCTATTTATTAATGCACTCTAGTAAGAAGTCAATACAATTTTGTTTTTAAAAGAAAAGAGTTGATAAAGTTTAAATGTATTTGACCGGCTCGAGTAGTATGGTGTCAGCGCGGTGCTGCGTTCAGCTGTAAAAACGTCTGCCTGATATCTGTGACGCTGCTTTGAGCGCTGTCGGCTGCGGGCTGCAGTAGCTTTCTCCCTGCCCGGGTAACTGACGTCACTCATCAAGGCAACATGGCGGCTTCCACGTAAGGCTGATGAGCGGCATTAAAAGCTGGGTTGTAAGTGAACAGTTCTTTTGTAGCTTGAAATTTAGGGTTAAAAAGACTCACAACATCAATATTCATCAATTCAAGACAGGTTACTTCTAAGGTTAAGTTTCCCTTTAAACAAGATATAGGGGTCAGACCGAGCCACGCAGAAAAACACGGACACCTATTTCCGTATGCACTCACACACGCGTACGTTGAAAAGAAATGAGAAAAGATTTACGCTAGAGCCATGTCGACATAATATCTGGCATATCTATCCGGGTATCGGAGAGGTAACTTGGTTCTGTGCTGCTCCGTGAGCCAAGTGGCCTCCCCGTAGTCAAACTTGAATGACGTCACGTTGTAGGATTCTTTGAGGAACTTGGTGGATGCCAGGTACCAGGACACGGCGTCGCTGTTGGTGACGTCAAGGAGGTAGGCTTTCTCCCACGGGTGTCGCCAGTGGCTCACTGCTGGAGAGTCGGTTCCACTACCTGTTATTTTGAGACTTGTCAGACGTGTCAGAGGACAGGTAACACAGCTGTCAGAAGACAGCAGCATGAGATTGGTTTTTAAAAAATAGATAATTATAGATATCAATAATTTTAAACAAGTAAAATGCGACAGGCAAGAAAATCGGTTCCATGAGACCATAGACGCAGGGATTAACACAGTCGGTTGCCCTACCTCCCGGTTCAACCAAAACCCTTTGTCGGGCAAGTAAAAACACCTAGCTGCCCAACCGGGCAAGTGAAATTTTTCGCGATGGTACCTATTAGATTGACTCAAAGCTTGGGCCTGTTGGTGCCACGCGTAAGTCGGCAAATACAGCCAACCTCCTGCTATGTACAGGTACTAGGGGTACCTCAGACATTACTCTGATCTCTTCTAACACTGTGCGAAGAGAACTTACCTTTTCTGTTAGAACTGTCACAGGAATGTATACATTTAGATTTGACTCGGTTTCTACTTTTGATGCTAACTTTATTTAATTTCAATACAGATTAGTATTTGCTGTTGGCGATTTCGACCACAGTTATTTCAGCCTTTAGAAATGTACTTCAACCCAAATGAACACATTTTCCACTATATTTTCCTTTACATCTCCATCACATGCATTTTCTGAAGAGCTTTTTGTCACTTATTTCTGTTTGTATGTATTTCTTTGGTTTTTTTTTGGAGGGGGTTATTTTGTTCACGGGGAAACACAGATTTATTATGTTCTTGTGACTTCTGCTGCCGCCTGGGGGCGTCCTCGTAGCAGCCCTTTCTTACTTTATGCCACTCTGTGAGAGAGCGCGCGCGGCATTGGGGGGTGGGGTCCTGGATAACTGTGGAGGCAGCTGTTGACCAGCATGCAAATGTTGCTGGTTCGAATCCAGCAATGGTCATGGGTTATTTCCAGGAGTTAAACATTGTGCAGACTCCATCTGGCAGACAGGGCAAGTGACATTTTTGACCTTGTGTTAAGCCCTGACAGCTAACGGGATATTTATTAGATGACAGTCAACATAAGACTTTTAAGAAGATAGTTTCCATTAGATGTGTCAGAAGACAACTCAAACGAGACTTGTCAGCAGCCAACACTAGACTTGTTGGCAGACAGGTGACATGACAGAAAGGGTGGGTAGCAGCAACACACATTTTACTACATTGACAGCTGTCATTGAAACTGTCCCTGACACTGACAAAATGTTGTTTAACCGGAGACAATCTTATCCTGTTACCCTTGACAAGATAGCCTTTTCCGCTTCCATACTCTGCAGCCTTAGAGTCTAGGTCAAAGAAGGGGTGTACCCAGACTGTGACCCTCATCCCCATCCGAGACAGTTCCTGTATCATGCCCTTGGGATCCGGAAACCGGGATTTGTTGAAGTCGAGGTCTCCGTAATGCGGAGTCCAGTTGTCGTCTATCTCCAGCTGGGAGGACTGGAAACCACTCTCTACGACCGTTCTCGCATAGCTCAAAACCTTGGTCTGATCCACGTTTTTCTTAAACATCGCCCACGTGGACCAGATCGGGGTTCGAAATAGATCGCTGTTGGGAATGTCTCGAGGTCTAGCCACGTGCCTGCTCGTCAGGTGCTGGTAAACCTGTTTAACGTCAGGGCCCTGGCAAATCTTGTACCGCAAGAAGGGTGGATTGCCCTTTTTATTAGAGTACGGGAAGTCGTCACACTTGGCAACAAGGCATAGTTTACGGTCTCCATTTTCGTTAAAACTTAAATAAAGAGGCACTTCTGGGTACACGAAAATCCCAAAGCCACTCGAGGACACGAAAAGCCGTTCTATAACAGAGCCGAAACCGTTAATGCCAGTCGAGGTGAAGTAGGAAGTGACGTAGGCCTGTAACGGCTGCTGCATGTCATTCAGTGGCCACAACTGCTGGTCGAACTCAAAGCCCCCATACCAGTGTGCATGACTCAAGCTATAGCAGTCTCGCAGCGGGCTTTGACACGATGTCGTTATCCAGGAGACGTCGTAGCAAGTAAGACAACTTTCAGCGTGCACCTCTTTGATCCTGAGCTGTAGATCGGGTTCCCACGTGTAACACAGACCGTCATACCTGTCACCGGGACACTCCAACATGTTACCTGGACAGAATGGCAAGACAAGGTAGAACATGAATCACGCAGTGTTCATTCAGGCACGCGCTGCAGTTGAAGCGCGTTTCTCGATCACACTACAGAAATCTTCACACAATAAAAAAAAGGGAAAACATTTCAGAAGGTACAAGAAGAAAACTCTTACTTAAGGAACCGATTTCGACTCCAAGGGTCCCAGAGTTTGTCACCTTTTCACAGATATTGACTGTCAGCGGCAAGCCCGTACTTTTAAAGGCCACAGTCAGATGTTTTCCAACGCTAAGACGTCTTGGCCTAGAAAATACGAATAATCCTCTTTGTTTTTACGTGTCCTACAGTAACGCTGAAAGAAAAGACAGTGACAGTCTGAAAGGTCGACAAGGAATGGAGACTTTTTCACAAAATATATCAAGTAACAAATGCAGTTAGACATTACGGGAAAAGTCTAAGAATGGAAGAAAGTTTCACCGAACCCATCTTCATTCACGACTTTGTTTTTCCATTGACCACCAAACCCAGAAAGAGGGAGGTAAGCAGGGCCAAAGAATAAAACGGAAAGAGAACCAGTGACAGCGAGAGAGACAGATCGAAGGGACGGTAATAAAGAACTTCCCTTACCCAATCAGCGACTCCATATTAAGGAATACCATGTGACACATCAGCCTTTTCAGCACACAGTAAGCGGTGACCATGGCGATAGTAGAGATTAAGAATCTTGCCAGACGCCTCCTTATCCACGCCATCTTGTCCGAAGACATGTCATATGGTAGTCATGTTGTATGCACACAGCTGTCCCCAAACAATTCAGTACTTGCCGACGCCATGTGCTTTTCCGATGTTTCAAACCTTATGTTGTATTACTTTGTTCTAAATTGGTCTTCTTCCTGTATCTTTTTCTGTCGTCTCCACCTGCCTCTCGTTTTGTTGCTGAGTTAATTGTTCGTTTCCTTCTGATATGAGAAAACAAATGTCAAAGAACAGCTCTAGAAATGACTTGAATATATGAAGCAAAATACCCTTTTCATTCCCAATGAAATTCACAATTTTAATGTCGTTCGTGTACAAATGTGAACTCCCACCTTATATTCACAATGAGGGACACGCATTTCACTGACTACGTCATTTTAAAACAGATTACTGCGGCTTGAGTAACACAAAGACAAATTTCATATTTCAAATTTCTGTGTTCTATTGTCTCTCGAGCCTGTGTGCGAGCACGACCAGGGCCCACACATGTAGGGTTACACACACACACACACAAACAACGAGCGAGTAAGAGAAAGAGGGACGTATTCAAAGATGGAGTGAGTGCAAAAGATCTTTCCTCTCTGCTGCGCAATACAAGTACCTCACATTTTATTTAAATAAGAAGATAACGAGGTTTACAAAAGAATTATCACAAAATTCGTCTAACATCGGCTTATCTTTTATTTACACAAAACCATCAGTTTTACAAAACTATCCTCCTGATTGAGCAAAGATCGACTGACGATTGTTATATGCACATGCACAGAGGACGTTTGTTAATATTTCTATGGGACATGTGTACAGCACACCCGTGGATCTAATGTTTACGAGGCTGTCCTCTCAGAATGAGAGGAAAGTGTAAAATACAAAATACGCCGTTTTTAAGGATAAAAACATTCTGGTAAAAATGGTCATAATGCAGCCCACCTGCGTCAAAACCTTTGTTTGTGTGTAGCTCTTATGCCATTTGCAGTGTCTCTACGTCTATACAACGTTCTGTACAGTCTCATTATGTTCGTCTGTTCCTCAGTGTTCGCCAGTGTTCGGCTGTTCGCCGAAGGAAGTTGCCTTTAGTTCTGAAGACATTCAGCAATAATGATAGGTACACATACTAATGCACGAAACCTATGATCAACGCAGCACGCATTGCAGGAAAACAGTGAACCTGTCAGGGTAGGTCTACAGGGTGATGGGTATATCGACGAAGTTTTGCGTACTGTGTAACGTCACGACTTTAGCGGTAGCGACTTGTTTACAACAGAAACAATTGACTGAGTTCGTACCTACACTCTGAACCCAACCATACCCAACACACCCCTACACCTCCCCTTATCCCACGCCGAACAAAGTCAAACAGAAAAAAACAGGGTAAAATGAAAATAGGGGAATCGAACGTGTTTTCATCTGTTTAACCCATCCTTTTTACCACGCAGCTATCCTCAACGACGGCAGAATTTGCTTAATTGTAACTACAAGAAGCTACTCACACATCTTCCGCTGCTTTATAGCAGTCCGCAATTTTCACAGTACAAGTAACTTGCACACTCCAAAAACCAGTGAGATTTGTCTTAAGTTGCACTGGTGTTAGGTACTAGTAAACTTATTTCCTTATAAATTAAAAGCCACGCCACCTCCTCTGTAGCAGCATTCTAAATAAAGTCAAAATGGCCGCCTGTTTTCGCTGGCAATCGCACGAACCCGGATCTTGTTAGAATAGTCAGTCTCCGTCTTGCAGTTTCATCATGACGTCCTGTCCACAAATCATTTTTATCACAATCTTTACAGTGAGTCCTTTGTGTCTTTTATTCCGTGGGCCAAAAAAAAAGAGCAAAAAACGCGAAACGAAAATCTATCGCTTACCGTGTTTGTGTTGCTCGCACCTTGTCATTACGTCAACGATAATAGGGTTTTCCCGATAGCTTATATATATATATATACCGAAGCTTGCGCTGGGTATACGACACATTGTGGGGGACAGGCTAACATGCTTGTGGTGTTTTCCGCTATATAACCCTGAACATGAAGAGCAAGGCCGTAAAATCTAAACGGCATCTGAACAGCATTCTCTGAAGTTTCATGCATTTCTCAACTGCATTTAATGACATCGAGATGTTTGAAACACTGTACCGTCAGGTGTTAGTCTCCCCCGCACGCATACACACTGTACCTTCTAATAATTATAATTCTGGAGGGACTGCTGCACGCGTGCATGCTGGCCCACGTCGAGATCTGTATAGTTATGCCTCCGTCGCTACCCCTTTCTCTATTGCGCTGCCACCTCTCTCACCCCAAACCGCCACTTTCTCCCAATGACAGTCTCACAATCACAAAGGCAATCAATCACTCAATCAATCACTCACTCACTCACTCACTCAATCAATCAATCAATCAATCAATCAGTCAGTCAGTCAGTCAGTCAGTCAGTCAGTCAGTCAGTCAGTCAGTCAGTCAGTCAGTCAGTCAGTCAGTTAGTCAGTCAATCAATCAATCAATCAACTTTACTAACAACCTAAACGCGCTCGTTTGCTATATAGTTCTACGTTAGACCGTATCAGAATTCTCCCCGAGACAGAGATCGATGCTCTGGTAGAATCTGAAAGGGAGCAAAGACACGTTGACTTTCAAAACATGACATACCAGCCTTTGCAGAGCAATGTGCGTACCGCGCGCGACAGCTCAGTTTGAAGCAGTTTTCACTGTTGGGTAGTAGACTGAATGTGAGGCATTAAAATGAAATACCGTGAACAACAATCTACAACGAACTCCACTAAGAGAGCGTGAGAAGAAAAAAAATTACCTTGAAAATATTGCTTGCCAGGGGAATCAGCAGTACATGTTACTATACGACCAGGATTTGTCTTATCAGCATTGTTCCAGACATGGGAAGCGAGCACAAGGACTGCAGGGTCAGGAGAAATAAAGTTTAGGGACAGAGCACCATTTTCTGACATTTGCCTTCAACAAAGGTTCTTGTACAGCAACAAAGACAGTGGGGTAAGTACTGGCAATGCGTATTTCGAGACTATATTGTTCAGAAGTAACTGCGAGTTAGGGAACACAAATGTGGGATGAGTTATGTTTTCAAAGTTCTTTTTAGTCTTTCTCTTGCATGGCCAGCTAAACACCCTCTTCTAATTGCACTCGGCTAGTCGGCCAGTTAGTTAAGGTAGTCTATGTTCTCTGGGGAAAGGGCTGGTTAGAGCGCTGGCCTCCAAAACCAACCCCCACTCCACCGCAACCTGAAGCCTATGCTTTACTTTGTAATGGATCAATTTTAACAACTAAAAACCATGACAGAGTCAGAAAGTACGGAATGGTACGGGTGTTTGTTTCGTTTGAACAGTATGCAACTGTTACAGAATTTGGACGCCTGTTGTTTTCAGTTTTCCCTCTGACCGGGCCAAGAAGTTATTTGTGTCGTTTATGTTATCATCCTTATACGTATGCGATTTAGTGCAAGATGCATACGTGCTGATAAACTGTTTGTAAAATTTATGTAGCCTTTTTCAGTACAACCTTTTGTCGACAGCTCAATTTGTTTATACATTCACGTTGATGAGTTTTCCATGCAGATCCAGAGCCAGGATGTCGCAATACCGCGGAGGCCTGTTCTTCATCTTTATTGTCTCTACAACAGCTGTCCTTGCCGCCGTCGTCGGTTTCTTCACTTTGAAGAACCTTTTCCAAGATAACGAAGTTCTAGTGTCGAAGAGGCAAACACTGTGAGTACAGTTATACAGCACGTCCTTCAGTCAGACTGGCAGGCAGTTTCGTGGGCATAGAAACCACATGTTAGTGCTAGAGAACTTGCTTTTATTACATTCCTGAATTAAACATTGCTCATGTATGAATATGAGATGAATCTTTAATCCTCTTTAACATTTCTCAGCTCAGCAGATACTGGGACCAAGCTGTCCTTGCAAATTTCTGATCGCCTTATGGTGAAACTCACATCAGCATCAGGGGACGTCACTGCCACTGGCAGTCTTTCCGATAACCTCACCTTGCAGAGTAAGACTAAAATGGCAATATTCATTCGATGTGTACACAAACCTTTCGTTGAACTCTCAAAGCTGTTTGCCAGTTACAATTTATATTATTAAAACTATCTCATTGTGGGAAAATGTACATTTACTCACAGAGTACTTTCGCATACAGTTCGCCTACGTGCCGGCTTTGCGTTTCCTCGTTATGATAACAGTACAAATCTTAAAAAATCAGATGATCACATTACGTTGATTTTACACACCTCTCTGTTTATTCTCGTATGCAACTTAAGGACAGCCCAGCCAATGTGCGGACAGTGGGACCTCTGATATTTGCTACGAGTGGCCGGAAGACAAGGCGCTTCGCATCGTGCGCCAAGAAAACGACGGCAGTGACGTCACGTGTTACGAAGTCACGTGGACGGCACTCCTCTGCGCGAGCCAGGAACTGGTGGACTGCTACGACTTGTCCCATGGCCACTGGTTTGGTGGCTTCGAAGACTACAACCAGTTCTGGCCCATGAACAGTATTCAGCAGAAAATGGCGCCATACCTGACCGGAGATACGTGGGCCAAGCAGTACGGTGACGTCATGGAAAGACTTTTCGTTTCGTCCACCGGCTTTGGGCTTTTCATCTACCCAGAGGTACCCTTGTTCTTGAGCTTCAACGAGAACGGCGACAACAAGATTTGTCTGGCCGCCAAATATACCAGGTACCCGTACTTCAACCCAAATAATTCTCCACCTGTCTTACGCTACCAGATCTGCCAGGGCTCTAACATCAGGGCAGTGCATAATCACATGATTTCCAAGCACGTGTCCAAGCCACATGACATTCCCAACGAAAACTTGTTCCGAGGCGCCATCTGGTCCACGTGGGCTATGTACAAAGGGGACGTAACCCAGGGGAAGGTTCTGGAATACGCGCGCACGATTCAGAGCCATGGCCTCCCTTACACACAGCTGGAAATCGACGACAGGTGGACGCCCACGTACGGAGACTTGGACTTTGACCGAATCAAGTTCCCCGACCCGGCAGGAATGATCGCCAGGCTGTCAGGGCAGGGCTTCCGTGTCACCGTCTGGATGCACCCTTTCTTCAATCTGGATTCCACTGCCAGCCAGTACGGGGCGAAAAGGGGATATTTTATCAGAGGTCAGTATTATGGGTATACCATTTCTAAGGGTTTTATATATTTTTATAACTTATTTCCACTTATTTCCTGCATGACGTGATCTGATGACTTGATGTTAAATATATTTGTCAGGTATGGCGGTAGTGCACAGACGATCGCGCGACAGACATGACAATCAAGAGGACATAAAAGTGAAGATCATACAGCAAACTGAAATAATGGGAAAACGCACATAAATTCTCTCCAAAGACTCTGCATTCCTCCCCTCCCCCCCCCCACCACCACCCCTTCTCATACCTCCCTTACAAACCCGACTTGTGTTTGTCTTAAGCGGAGATTTTCATACGGTGATAACATACTCCAAGCAGAAGCCACTTGTTTTGTTACTTCGGAGGTTTTCATGCAATCTTAAATATGCATCATTTCACGCAATAGTACACATGCACCATTTCACGCAATAGTACACATGCACCATTTCAAGCAATAGTACACATGCACCATTTCAAGCAATAGTACACATGCACCATTTCACGCAATCGTACACATGCACCATTTCACGCAATAGTACACTTGCACCATTTCATGCAATCGTACACATGAACCATTTCATGCAATCGTACACATGAACCATTTCATGCAATCGTACACATGAACAATTTCATGCAATCGTACACGTGAACCATTTCATGCAATCGTACACATGAACCATTTTATGCAATCGTACACATGAACCATTTTATGCAATCGTACACGTGAACCATTTCATGCAATCGTACACGTGAACCACTTCATGCAATCGTACATATGAAACACTTCATGCAATCGTACACATGAACCATTTCATGCAATCGTACACGTGAACCACTTCATGCAATCGTACACATGAACCACTTCATGCAATCGTACACATGAACCATTTCATGCAATCGTACACATGAACCACTTCATGCAATCGTACACATGAACCATTTCATGCAATCGTACACGTGAACCATTTCATGCAATCGTGAACATGAACCATTTCATGCAATCGTGCACATGAACCATTTTATGCAATCGTACACGTGAACCATTTCATGCAATCGTACACGTGAACCATTTCATGCAATCGTACACGTGAACCATTTCATGCAATCGTACACGTGAACCGTTTCATGCAATCGTACACATGAACCATTTCATGCAACCGTACACGTGAACCACTTCATGCAATCGTACACATGAACCATTTCATGCAATCGTACACATGAACCATTTCATGCAATCGTACACATGCACAGCTCTGGATAGTGCTTTGCCCGCGTTGGTTTCCTGGTGGAGGGCTGACGGGGCCTTCATGCTGGACGCCACAAACCCGGAGGCGGTTGAATGGTACCTCAACCACACTCGTTTCCTGAAGGACGCCTACAACGTCAGCTCTTTCAAGTACGACGCCGGAGAGGCCAACTGGCTGCCCAAGGCGTTCTCGTCGGCTGGCGCCATCTTGAACCCCGATGAGTACGGGCGAGCGTACGCCACGATGGCCTATCGGTGAGCCTGTGGTTTTGATCGCGCGCGTGCGGCAGGAGAAACAGTGCCTTGAACTAAATAGAGCATGTGTTTCTACAAAGAGGATACAGCAGTGCACAATATGTTAATCTCAATATTTTAGGTCTGAGATTATAGGTGTACTTAACCTGGTGATAAGGAAAAGCAGCTTCTATGCGTGCGTGCGTGCGTGCGTGCGGGCGGGCGGGCGGGCGTGCAGGCGTGCGTGCGTGCGATAATGAGGGAAGGAATAATGGTGGGAGAAGGGGAAGTATTTTTTGTGTTTTCTTTAAAGAAATCTTTTGAACTATTTCACATGGTTACAAAATTAACACTGTAGTGCGTAGGAAAACTTTAAAGTTAATAAGACATTTAAATATAATGCAGTGTTCAGAAAAACCCCAGAAACACAAAATCCTTGAGATGTCCGCGGAGACACATATATCTGGCAACTCACTTTTTTTAATGAGTGTAAGAACGTTTCATTATTTTGACACCTCTGGAGTCAACTGGTGGGTAACCCCATGGGCCGAAAATTTCGTCCCACACTGTGCCTGGTGCTGTTTCAGACCCAGTACGGCCCACTGCAGACAACTTCTCTTGTACATGTACTTATGATCTATAACTGTCAGTACTTATCTCTGCGTTGACTGCTCTTGTGCGACACTTTCTGGCAGGTCTGACCCTGACCTCCGTTCGCAGGAAGTGCGAGTGGGCGCGCGCAATCAGGACCTGCCAATCATGTTCCGCATGCTGGACCGTCAGACCAACTGGGGCTACCACCGCGCCATAAAGACCGTCATCCCTTGCGCTCTGACCTTTGGCCTTATCGGCTACCCGTTCGTCCTGCCGGACATGATAGGCGGCAATGGCTACAACGAAGACTGCATCGACTGCACAGAGTACGCCGAGCCGGAACTCTACATCCGCTGGCTGCAGGTGAGTGCTGCTCTGGTCCCGGGAAGGACAAGAAAATAGTTCTGAAAGATGTTCACCGACATTGCGGTATGATCTGAAACACAACGCTAGATGGATACGGAGTAGGGGGAGGGTACGGGGGTTCTTGCATTCCTTCCTTTCTTCTCCCATAATCACTCCGTCGTCTGTCAGTTCTTTCGAACCTTACCTAAGTAACAATGGCACCGCTTCATTACTTCAATGTACGAGACAGTTCAGTTCAAATGCCTTAATTATCTTTGCGTTAAGCTATCTTCCCCCCCCCCCCAAAAAAAAAAGAAAGAAAGAAGTCATTTACAATGTAGATGAGTTATCTAGAAGCAGAAGCATTATTCTAATTTGACATTCAAAACTACAGGTTAATTACATAATATGCTTCGTGAAGGATTGGGTTTTTTTCTATCCATTTATTTTTCAGGTCAACACATTCCTACCTTTCATTCAATTCTCTGTGGGACCGTGGGTGTACAATGACAGCGTCATCAACATCACCCGCAAATTCATGGATCTGCGAAGTAAATACACTGACGTCATCATTACGCTCGCGCGAGAAGCCACGAGGACGGGCGCTCCAATCGTGAGACCGCTGTGGTGGATCGCGCCCACGGACACAGCCGCCCTGACGACAGATTCGCAGTTTCTGTTAGGGGACGACCTCCTGGTAGCGCCAGTACTAGAGAAGGGGGCTAGGTCACGTGACATTTACCTTCCTGCCGGAAGCTGGCTGGACAAGATGCGCGGAGGAATACATCAAGGACCCAAGTGGCTGCGAAATTATCAAGCTGATATCGATGAGTTGCCCTACTTTCAGCGAGTTCGCGAGAACGAGTGAGTGTTTACATGCTGCTGTGCCTTTAGTAAACGTATGGGGGACACGAAGGGGCGAAAGCGTGATCGACACAAAAAAGGTGGATTCTCCAATCAGTCCTCTACCTCACCGTTAAAATTGCCCCAAACGGAGCTATCGCGATACACAAAGTCCCGGTAGGAGACCCTTTACTGCGCTATACAGCCGTGTTTGCTCCCAGTAAAGTCTGATATGACATGTTGTAAATGTGTACGGGTGTTTTATTTAATTCTAAAAGCGCATGTGATCTATTTTATCTCGTGGAGGAGTGTTGTCAGGTTCAACATACACGTAGAGCTGTTATGGTCAAATTACAATTGTAGATTACGTTCTTAAAAACAACGAGTCAGTCTGCAATATTGCTGTAAAAACACAAAACTTTGCTTGTCTGCAGGCCCACTACCGCTTCAGCACCTGTTAACAGGACAGGAGAATCATTGGTTGGTTAACCCACTTGCTTCCACTGCCAGAAAGGCGGGAGACTCCGACAACAATGTTCTTTTCATTGTGAAAGCGAAAATCATTTTAATATCATTTATGATAGTAGAACGATTCGTGGATAAAATATAATAATCAGTTGTGACAAATCTGTTGTCTTCCTGCATTAAAAATTGAGTGCATGTGTGTGCGTGAGTGGGTGACTGGGTGGGAAAGAGTTAGTGGATGAGCGAGCCAGCAAGTATTAGACTGACCAAAACTAGCAGCCGAGGGTCACAGCTGTGTGCCCCCCCCCCCCCGGGGGGTCAGAGCTGCATGTAATTACACTGGGGATCACACCTGTAATCACCCTAAGGGTCACAGCTGTATGTAAACACCGATGCCGTAGACACTGGCGGATGTCCATAAAAGGTACCCTCCATATAATTTTTAATTTTACAAGTTTTTAAAATAATGTTTTAAAAATCAGCTTCGTTTATACAATGCATACCTAAAGATGTCTCGATACAGGTACGTCTGTGTGCATTTAGACGCAGGTGCTATCCTAACTTGACATCTATATTTGACTGTAAGGGTTTTTACCTATGGAAACACATGTGCGTGTATATACAATACACTCTTCCATGTACTTAAATGTAAATTAGTTATGAGTGGTCCCAAAGCTTTGTATTATTAACCAGTTTTCCCCAGTAATGTTAGCGGTACAGGTACTTCCGTGCTTGAACGCCTCTTACACCATGTCGTTGTTGTTTACATGTTCCACGCTTTCCCATTTAGTTGTTTGTATAGTTTATGTTTGTACTTTTGTTGTGTAGTGGTCTTTACACGTTGATATGTGGTGGTCTTCAATCTCTGAGGGTGTCAAAGAACAATATTCTAGACAATCTGAACCAGTATTTTCTGTCTTCCAGTATCTTGCCCTGGAGTAAATCTTGAAATGAAACTCGACACCGTCCTCTCATAACTCTGGAGTCAATTTTAAAATGACGCTGTCGTGTTTCACGTGCGTTAGACACTCCAACTCTTGGAAAGCGGCCGCGACTTTTGGCAGAGCCTCGCCTATCAGTGTAGTTATTGCAGAGACCTCGTGAAAATACTTCATTCTGCGCCACGTCTGGTATCCAGACTTTTCCTCTCATGCGTGCCCGCTGCGCAATGGATATTCAGAAGAGAGAAGCCAGAATGTCTCCATTGGTCCCTTGCCCTAAAAAAAATACGCATAGCTTGTAGAACACTTAACCTGACACACAGGCACAATTTGTAAGATTCTTTGCTCTCAAGCACGCACGCCTGCGCGCACACACACACCGCTTGCACTAAAACATGCTCTCGGCTTGTTTATCTCTTTACTGAAGCACAAAACGTTTCTGGCTCACGCTGACATTAATGTCCTAGCAAGGCACTCGGAAACTTGAAAAATCACATACGATGGCGGTATTATTGCGAGATGCATTTAAATGCATGTTATAAAAATGTCAGCAAGAAGATATTGAACTACACAAAGCAAGGCGTTTAACAGAACTCTGTATTAGAACAGATTTACTCCAAGGTTTGAAACCATCCGCTGTACCTTTACTTCGACATTTCCTCTCTTTTGCAGACTGAAGCCACCAAACGTCACGAGAAGGGCATGGGATGCAGAACTCACTTGGATCTTCATTGCTGTTTGGTTACAGAAACAAAAGTCAGAGTGTTTGTACTTTGTACAAGTGACTCGGCATATCTTCATGTTCACGGTGCTCAACATGTGTATCGGTCTTTCTTAACAGGACGAATGTGCATTATGGTTTGTCACACCTGCTGTGTATTTATTAACCCGCGCATTCTTCTTTCGAAGAAAGGTTGTTACACACCCACCATCCCACCCACCACCCCCCACACACACACACAGATTTGCGTTCAACACATGATTTTTTTAAATACTGAAAACTAGTCACGACATATTATCTCTGGATATCGATGAGACAAAGTTCTAGGGAAGCGCTTGAATTACTTGAAAAATTTCCCTTTTGTGCACAGATTGGGAACAAAGCTAAGAAAAATAAAATTCATTTCTCATGTCCATTATCTGAAAATCACCTGTTCATAAGACAAGATTTTAATTTTTAAATGTCTGACGTGAAGATGAGAGACATTTCCGAATACGTTAAGATGTTCTCTATCCATTCCTCTGACATCGTACTCTTAAATTATTGAGTCCATTCTTATGTTCTCTTTAACTGGTTGGTGTGGAAGTGTGTGTGTACAGAACAGAGATGTGTCAGATCACGTTCTGAATGTCTGTAGCAAAGAGTGAAGGCTTAAGGCAAGAGGCAACCTGAACGTGTTATATGAACGACGTGTGGTGCTAAATGTTGGGTGCATCTTTACTGACAGTAGCCGTGTGCTTGCTCTTCATTTCGAGCTTTAAACATCTGGGCGGCGTTTTCGCATGTCAACATTTCGTACACTTAAAGCAGTTTTATTCCTAAAGGAGTCTCGCTGTTTCACAGTTAATGTCTTTAGTGTTAACCTGTAGTCTGGATGGAATTATAGTGTGTGTGTGTGTGTGTGTGTGTGTGTGTGTGTTTATATTGATGTGTGTACTGTGTTATATATCTATTACTGTGATGCCTTTTGTGTTATATGCTGTAAGGCACTGCAGCCGGATTTTTTGTAATAATAATAAAGTGCAAGAATCTTGAATCTCAGCAAGAATAATGTGTGCAAAGGAAGGCACAACTTTTTGTGGCGAACGAATGAATCTGTTTGAAATATACTTCCATTATCAGCAATTGGCAAAGTATTCCAGTGGTACAAAATACGCTGATATAGCATTTACTTTAAAGAAAGGAAATATAAGCTTGCTTAGAAATAATGGAAGCATGGAAATTTACAAAAATTGTAAGAGTGAGGTAGGTTTTGTACAGTATTCATGTTTTAGTCCGTTGAAATCTCTTGCTTTTGAGACCTCTTAGATGTGCACGTAGCCTTTAACTTTTAAAACAAAAACAGAAAACTTGCCATGCATTCCAGTTTTCGTCTAGAATTGCATTGGGGAGATAATTGTCTCTACATGTCGATGCCAGTCCTGGTCCTCACTCGTATAATTAAGGCCGGATCGATAACTCGTTCCAGCTTTTCCACTAGACTGGGCTCTGCGCTATTGTGTTGACCTCACATAAACCCGACGTCCCTAGCAAGACAATGAAGGACACAAAGAAAGGGCTCAGGGGATGAGGGAGTACAAAAGACTGGTGAACTCAAGGTGGACAGGAGCAAGATGTGAGAGCGCTGGCTGAATGAGTGAGCGAGCTGAGCGAGTGAGCGAGACCATGCCGTGAGTGCAGACGAACTTGTGTGTTTAACCAACTGTTTGCAAACAGTTTATCGCAACACACATCG
The DNA here is from genome assembly GCA_004794575.1 of Lanistes nyassanus. NCBI lineage: Eukaryota > Metazoa > Mollusca > Gastropoda > Architaenioglossa > Ampullariidae > Lanistes > Lanistes nyassanus. The sequence goes on along the minus strand of SMGT01013755.1, from coordinate 575,848 downwards.
CCACACCCGCTTTTGTATTGCCAGAGGAGGTTCGTGTCAGAAAGCTCAAGATTTCAATCAACACGAGACACCTTCAAGCGAAAAATAACTGTCCAGTGACGTCATGAAATCGCGAATAAACAGTTTCCGGTCAAACAAGATTTGCCCTTTTTTTTCAAAATTCTCCACTGAACGCATAGCAATGTAAAAAAAAAAGATTTTCTCTCAAGCAATACTGCCACATTCCGGATGAGACAATGTAAATAATTGTTACCCCGCCCCCCCCCCTCACAAAGAACATAACACCACAAAATGAACTGAGAGAAGACTAAACTATAGCTCAGCTGTAGATCTGCCTTGATTGGCGGCCATGATGGATGGAGATTATACCCGTGAACTGATGAGACACGGGTACTACCTCTCCTACAATGATATGCGTTACATTGGGACGTACAAAGACCGAAAAGCGCGTACGCTGTTTAATCTTCTTTTGTTTTTAATTTTGCATTTTCACAGGCGAAATGAGGAAATTGATCCATCAATTTTCCTGCACTTTTATCTCCCCGTAAATACAAGGTTAAATACTGCCCTTGATGCTGATTACGCCTAAATGAGTTCGTGCTGTAGACCTGTTAAGAGGCTTTCTTTGCTAGAAAAGATTTCAACGACGTGGTTTTGACGGGCTGAGGTCTGGGTGGGAGAAGGAAAGAGGATAAATGGATGCCGGGGGGAGAAAAGGAGTATGTGGGATTTAGAGAGGAAAAAAACAAAGGAGGTGGCCAGAGACGGAGGTGAGTGGGGGGGGGGAGAAAGTAGGTGAGCTGAAGAGGATGAAGAACGTTTTGAACTTGTCTTCTTGTCATCGTAAGTCACACAGCCAGAGCTAAGATTCTTCTGTTTTTCATTTTGTTCTATTGATTATCTGGTTTAAGTACTTGTACCTGACTCTGTTGTGTGATGTGTGTGTGTGTGTAATTTACAGCTGAGATTAGTTTCTTTGATGTTACCACATTCTCTAAGCAGTAGTAACTTGCTTAATGAATTAAATGTAAAACAAGGGAACTGTACCAAGCTAAAAAAAAAGGGACAAAGACGAAGACAATCTACATGTTTCGGGGCACTACCCCTTCATCAGGACGGCACAACAAAACGACGAAAAAACGAAAAGGAAAAACACTTATCTGCAGTAGATGTGGCGCGTTGGCTGCAATCCTGCTTTGCAGCCAACGCGCCACATCTACTGCAGATAAGTCTTTTTCCTTTTCGTTTTTTCGTCGTTTTGTTGTGCCGTCCTGGTGAAGGGGTAGTGCCCCGAAACATGTAGATTGTCTTCGTCTTTGTCCCTTTTTTTTTAGCTTGGTGCAGTTCCCTTGTTTTACATTTAATTTGGGCTTATCCTCCAAGCGGCAGTCACTTGTTTTTCTTTTATGTTTAATGAATGTCACGACAAAAGACAACGACGATAACTGCAGCAGGTAACTACTGTTTATTAATAGAGAGACTGAGCCAGCAGTGGTAGCCGTTGTAATGACCGCTACCGTAACGCGCATCTGTGTACTGCTGTGCGAACAAAGAAACATTTACTATAAACTGACAGCGAGCGTTGAGCCACACACCGTACATAACAGCTCGAAGCGGCACCTAGAGACAGACGATTAAGCGCGCAGATACTATTGTAATTGTCTTCCTGTGTAAATAAAACTAAATAGATACTATTGTAATTGTCTTCCTGTATAAATAAGACTAAATAGATACTATTGTAATTGTCTTCCTGTGTAAATAAGACTAAATAGATACTATTGTAATTGCCTCTGTGTGTAAATAAGACTAAATAGATATTATTGTAATTGTCTTCCTGTATAAATAAAACTAAATAGATACTATTGTAATTGCCTCTGTGTGTAAATAAGACTGAATAGATACTATTGTAATTGTCTCTGTGTGTAAATAAGACTAAATAGATACTATTGTAATTGCCTCTGTGTATAAATAGGACTAAACAGCATTTTTTTCTACCGCTCATTTTAATTGCTTTCGTTTCACTGCCGTCTGTACCCAAGCTTATAGGTCTTGAAATCTAGAGACTTCCTCAAATTCGTGATGCCTTTGAATACAATAGTGCCCCTCTATTACGACCTTGAAAAAAGTAACAAAAAATGGCCTTATCTGAGGGGCGGTCTTATTAGAGAACCAAGCTAGACAGACGGAACAATCGAGTAATGTTCATGAACTCTTTGAGCACTGTTAACTACACAACAGATGTCACAAATTTATTGTCCGTACCACAGCCCAAATTTAATCACACAGGCGGAACAATGGAGCTATGCTTATAAAATCTGTGAAAATTTTATTGTCTGGGGATAACACAGCTAAACTTTAATCAACACAAAAAACTGTAAAAAGGTAAATATTCGATGAAAAAGGTATTTGGTATTCTTCAGAAACCCTTGGAAATCTTTTCGTCCAGTCCTCTTGCTGACATCCCCCTGTCACTGCTCAACCCTGCCCTGTGCACCTTGTATCTGATGACCCGACGTCGTAGCCAACCATCCGATGCCATACAGTCGTCACAGACAAATTCCGTCGGTGTACACAATGGTTTTTTCTGGAATCAGCAGTCTGAACTGTTCATCACTGAGGATGTTTGGAGCACTTTCGCTCGTTTTTGATTCTCGTTTTCTCCACTTTCTCACCTCTGATGATCGCTTCCTCCTTGTTCATTGAGTTTTCCGCACTCCGAGTGATGTGACGATCGCGATCGCACTTTCTCCTCTCTTCTGTCTCTTCACGCAAGGAACGCAATTCAAGAGTTAGCTGCTGTCTTTTTCATGTAGATGTAGATGTAGGTGCCATTGTTGTGGACACTTTTCGGAACAAACTGTCGATTGTACTGTACCTTCCAAGTGCAGATGCCTGCACCGAAAGTGACAGACGCAGTCTAGTGTGACAACATAAAACTCGTGTAGCTCGAGCCTATGGGACAGTATTACAGTTGTGCCACGTCAAGCGATCAAGGGGAGGGGGAGGTGGGTGCGTGATCCCCTCTCTACTATCATGGGGCGGGTGGCTGACGCGCCTCCCCTGCCCCCTCCCTCCTGCTGGCCTACATTCGCACAGCTTGCTAGAGCGAAACAGCCAATCGGGATCATGTAAACATATTGCTTTCCTACATTCGCCTCAACGTGCTAGAACGAACAAACAGTCGGGATGCATATTGAACGATAGGAGAACAGACGTGGGGACTGTGCCCACGGCCCCCTTGACTGCGGTTACACCAAATTTCCTGGGAATCGAAACTGACAGTCCAAAGGTCATACCTCGTTGTCAGAATGAAGGTCGTAAGTCCGAGATGAGGAAAGGTCGTATATGTGGCCTAAGCTATAGAATATGTTCCGTTTAAAAAAAAGGTCGGTTAGAATAGAGAAGGCGTAATAACGAGCGTCGTTATAGAGGGGTTCTACTGTACCAAAATCAGGTCAACAAAGATGAGCCAGCGCCTTTGTCTACAGCCTTCATCTCCTCCGGGATATTAGGACAACAACCTCGCGATTGAAACGGTCTCGATGTCTAATCGTTCGTCGCAAGCAACGTCCACCAAAGTTTAGGTGTCCATGAGAAGGTAGAATTACAAATGGTAGAATGCAAAACAATTTGCTCCAAAATTTGGCTCTCTCTTTCACCGGCCCAGACAAACCGAGAGAAGACGCGTGCTCTTTCAACGCTCCAAAATATTGAAACTCAGTTGCAAACGACACAGACACGGGGTTAACAGTGTCGGGTCATTACCCATTGGTCAAAACAACACTGCGTTTCGTCCAACGCTGTGCAACCTACTTGACTTCACTCAGCTAAGAGCCCCATGACTTTTTTTAAAGCATTTATGTGATTTTGTCTCTGTTTGCCCTGGCAAAGCGGTAAAAACCCCGAAACTGTTGACTTTGTCTGTCATTTATAGGCTAGCTCAATGCCTCTGTTGTTCGCTTAGGTTTTATGTTCCTCATTACTGAAACTTATTCCAAAAATCTTTTCAAACCATCCAATCGATCCAAAAGATACGTTGCCATGACGCCATGATGCTGCACATAATAAGTGACTGTAGAAATTGTGCTAAAATGGTTTACGACTCTTTTTAATTATTTCCCATGATTTCACGGGGACAAGCGTCAACTCGTAAGCCGAGTTCATAACTTCTGACCGCTGAGCGTTATGCAGTCGTGACGTCACCACAGAAAGAAGTACCGAATAGCAGTAAGTTAACGACTACGGGCGTTGGCTTAATCTCTCTATTTGTAATAAAAAGCAAACAGAGCTATAAGCCTGAGCCCAGCGGTGCCTATATGCTGACTAGATGCAGAAGAATAACATACAGATCTTCGATGAAAGCTCACCTTTCGATATACATGGATTCTCTAAGTACAGAGTCATTGCAACGAAGAGAACTTGCGATGGTATTAATCCTTGTAACAAGCACAGGCATTCTGGAGTAAACAGTTTAAAAATCTAGACTTATATCGAGGCTTGTGTGAATTCTAAATGTCAGTGTGAGAGTCTATTCATCTTTTTTATGTATTGAAACACATAAAGAAGATGAACAAACTGCCGCATTGACTTTCAGGATTCATCACACAAGCCTGATATACCAAAGGGCATGGGATATACTGTAGTAGGAAATAGCACTTCACAAGTAAAACCTGGAGACATTTAAACCCTGACCACGTGTCCCACTAACCTTCTCCAGTGGACTCCATGCGGGAAGCAGTGTTAACTGTGTCGCCGAAGAGGCAGTACCGGGGCATCTTGGTGCCCACCACACCAGACACCACGGGGCCTGCAGCACGGAAAAAGTTTAAGCTCAATGTCTACTCAGACACTGACCTAAGAACTGTGACTTTTTCCTGATTCAACGCTTGCCTGGCCTTTGTGTCACAGCTACAGCCGACGTTATGCTATTCCATTCAAGTAGAAGAAAATAAAAGCAAACCAGCAAATAAAACAACCAAACACAAGCAAACGAACGTGCAAACCAAACGTCAAAGCCGGTTTCCACATGCAAAACACCTGGACACAAAACCAAACATCAACATTTCTCTCCACATTATTTCCTTCTCCCGCCCCTCTTCCATGCGCGAAAATGTAAAAGATGCCTTTACGGTTACTAGTTACGATGATCACGATGAAGAAAATAACGATTACCGCTGCTGCTGTCAAAGCTATTGCTTCCAGTGCTGCTAATGCTCTGTGCTAATTCTGCAGTTATTACTACCAGGGCTACTGGTTCTGGTGCTCCTATTGCTATATACTAATAATTGAGTTACTACTAAATGTACTAGTACTATTGCTTATAGTGTCATTAGCGCCATGTACTTATACTGCAGTTACTGGTAACAATACTACTGCTTTTACCGCTACTTCTACCACACAACAACATTACCCCCACACCTCTGCACGTCAAAGCCAGCAACAACACTGACCGCACACCTGTATGGAAGCCAATTCGAAGCAACAGAGGTTCGTGGGGCAGGTGAGGGATGTGGAAGCTGGACACGCCGGCCATCAGCTCCAGCGCCATGAGGGCGACCTCGCTGCAGTGCTTGTGGCCGTTGGGCTGCGGGAGCCCGCTGACGACCATGTAGGCGTCTCCGATGGTCTCAACCTGCGACAACGAGCACAACCCGAGCCTGACGAGACTGAACGGCTGGTCACTCGCAGCAGCGCAGACACATCGTGCACATGACCCACTCTCACTCAAGTTTGAGACATTGATGCATGACTGCAGTCATAACTCATCACACAATTCACTGACAAGGCACCTGTAGTTCCGTTAGCTTTTACTCACGCTCCAAGACTCGCATCACAGACCCTAATTTTGCGTTTATCTGCAGATCTCACCACAAAGCATCGTTCGCCATACTCGCATCTGTAACATGCTCGCCGTTTTCGTCACTGACGCCCCCCCCCCCCCATCTCCCGAAGCCTCCAAATGAAAGCAGGCTACTCTTCTTTCGTCTTCCTTAGTCAGTGAAGTGCGTCACTGATATCAGCGTCTCTGGGGGGACTATGTCTCTGACCCCATTCGAATAGTTAACCTTTTCCCAGTCGTGGCACTATAGTCAAATGTCTCTGACGCCCAGCAGGATTGCTTTTCCACTTCATATACACCGACCCCAGTGTCTTCTGTTCCAAAACATCCCTGGACCCACTGAATACCTCACTGACCCGGGGTAGTCAAACTGGTCGTCGAATACGTCACGCCTTTCTCTTGAGCCAAGTGCATCAACCACCCCCCCCCCCCCCC
>SMGT01013755.1:513871-560624 GCA_004794575.1 Lanistes nyassanus | reverse complement strand
AGGTAGCCTATTAGTGTAGGTAATAGTGTAGGTAGCCTATTAGTGTAGGTAATAGTGTAGGTAGCCTATTAGTGTAGATAATAGTGTAGGTAGCCTATTAGTGTAGATAATAGTGTAGGTAGCCTAATAGTGTAGGTAGCCTATTAGTGTAGATAATAGTGTAGGTAGCCTATTAGTGTAGATAATAGTGTAGGTAGCCTATTAGTGTAGATAATAGTGTAGGTAGCCTATTAGTGTAGGTAATAGTGTAGGTAGCCTATTAGTGTAGATAATAGTGTAGGTAAGCATTTCAGAGCAACTAGGTATCCTGTGATCAGCCCAAAATGCTTCGCAGAATCGAGTCAGCTCCAAAACATCTAAATCAACGCCAGCATATTTTTAGGCCATTTCCATCCTAATCCGGGTACAGCCTCTTCTAAGCGGGGCCAAGCTGCTCTGGCTTGGGTACAGTGGTCGGGAGAGCAGCGGCGGGAGGGGGGGTTAAAGTAAAACATTTTACCACCAAGGACAGGCTGCCAGTACTACAGGCCAAGCCTACCTTCAGACAGAGATTGTCTGACAGGCTTTTTTTAGGGGGGTGTTTGTGTGGGGTATTCTCTTTTAGTGCGACGATGCACTGCGCTGTCATGCGAGTTTAAAAACTTTTTACGTAAGCATAACAAAGGTAACTAATGCATCACTTTCACTAGTCAATGATTTTTTCATTGACTTCGACATTTAACTGGGTCCTATCTCCCTTTCTCGTCTTTGATCTCGAGCTGGCTTTCACAAGCGTTCTTACCCGTTCTCCCAGTCATGACAGTGGTGATAGGGTTCGTTTACACTTTGTACTTTATGCCCACATTTATAAATGAAAGAAGACACGAAAGTTCACCCCGGCAATGACTTGTTGTTGTTGTTGTTGTTGTTGTTGTTGTTGTTGTTGCTGTTGTTGTTGTTGTTGGTTGGTTGTGATGGTGCTGGGGCTTTGTTCGACCTAATCCTCACGTCATCTGACAGCGTTTTTAGGGTCTCCCTAACAGAAAAGAGCGAACAAAAAGTTGTCAGAACATGAGCAATGATCTCGGTGACCAAAACCGACCGAGGCTACACCAGGTAAAGTATTGGGTTTTTTAAATTATTATTGCTTAACGTCCTGCTGCAGACTAGGTGCATATCAGGACGGTGTCACTTAGACAAGTTAATGTGATGCCACACTGGGACTGCTGTCGTAAGCCTTCAGTCCCGCCCAGTCACATTATACTGACACCGGGCCAACCAGTCCTAGTACTGTTCGCTGTAGTGCCAGGCGTCTGGCAGGGCAGCCATTAGATTGTCCATTTTTAAATCTTAGGTATGACTCTAGCGGGGCGCGAACCGCCGACCTCCCGCCTCGGAAGTGGCTGTATTAACCGTTGGACTTCTGAGGCGATCGGCGAAGGTCACTGATTTCAACAGGTGACTGTAGCTAGTTTGAGAGTGAACATGTCGCAAAACCAAAAATGAATAAATAAAATAAAGGAACGTGTGAAAATCTAATTACAAATCGTCGATTTTGTGTGTTTTAGTAATTAGCTTGGAACGTGTTCCTTTTTGCTGTGGTTACCTGTTCATGGTATACAGTCCACTCCGTCTCACCTGCAGTTGAAATTTGTCTTGAAACCAGCAGGCACTCGGCCACTCGGACACCTGGCTGACTGCTGCGTCCGTTAGCGCCAACGTGGAGTTCAGAGACGTCAGGCTGAACGTCATGTTGAACGTCTCCATGACAAAGACGATCTCGGCACGCTCCACCTGCAGCGCGTGAATGAGGTCCCCGATAAGGTGCGCCGTCCGGATCTGGTCTCGCACCTGGCGGTGGGACATGAGAAGGGCGCACGGGTGGTTACAGCCTGTGTCTTCCTCAGTGAGCCAGTCAGTCGATAGACAAAAGAGAGTAATTCAATCTGTGGATGATTCTTTCCTTTTTCCTTCTTTCCTTAATTTATTCTCGTTTTGCTTGTCTGCCTGGCGATCTGCTTGTCTGGCTTTCTTCGGTTCTTTTTTGTCTGTCTGTCTGTCTGTCTGTCTGTCTGTCTGTCTGTCTGTCTGTCTGTCTGTCTGTCTGTCTGTCTGTCTCCCTTTCCTCCGCTCCTTCCTTTCGTTTCCTTCAGTCAGTCATTCAGTATAGATAATGCATTTTGATAGACTGTCGAAAAGCAGGTATGTGTTTAGATGTATTTTCGCGGATTAACGTTTTAGTCATTCCAAATTACTATAGGTAACAAGGAGGACACAAAATGTGTTTCCTTGTCGTTGTCATTGTCGTTGTCATTGTCGTTGTCATACTCATCGATAGCAGCAAGAGAATAATTAACAAACCTTCACGAGCTCTCGAGATGTCTTGATGCTGAGCGACAGCCAGTAGGCCCCCATCGACAAAAGCATGACTAGCGGCAACAGCACCATTCCCAACGCACGCACCATCTGCACCGTCTTGCCACGTGACGTCATCGGATCTGCAAAGCACAGTCCGTAGCGCATGCGCACCAGCATCAGACTATGCAGCTTCTCGTGTGCCTCATCGTCTGCGAGATGCGAACCCCAGTCGGACGTGACGAGGCCTTTCGGCTGCATGCTGCCCTTATGGCGCTGGCGGCTGGCGGCAGTGCTGTTGTTCTCTCCGCTCACATAATCGTCGCGAATGTTGAGAGCGGGATTGTCGAAAGCATGCATGGAGGTCAAGGCCAGTTCAGCAAATCTGCACGAATCATCGCGAGGCTGTCACTGCTACATCAAATTAAAGGGTTATCCGCGCAAACACACTGCCCGATATTTCGGCATTAAATACTAAGTTGTTCCTTTATTTCTTTCCCCTTTTCTTTTCTTCTTTCTTGTTTTACTCTCTTTCTTTCTGTCTGAATTTATATATTTTATTTATATTTTATATATTTTATGAATAGCCTTCTCTTAAAAAAATAAAAGACTGGAAGGTTTCCTGCCTGTAATTGTGTATGGCAGGCTGACGTCATAAACACTGGCTGGGTGCAGTAATCATGAATCGCACAACCCACTGAGCCGCGCAGCTACGACTGTTGGTGCCTAGAATCCAACTGGCCAACAAGCAGACAGAAATATACATGGGTCCTCTTGCTAACTAGCTCATTTTCAAGCATAAAACTGCCCCTATAATTTCAGATGGAGCACTCATTCAACGGGTAGGCCTATTTGCATGTACAGAAAAAGGGTACAACAAACTTCATGCAGCTACAAGTACTGGGTGATCAGCTGGGCTAGATCGAGTGATCATTCTAATTTGTACATGCTAACTACTACTGTGTACTCACTGTATATAACTGTATAGTTGTACATGCTGTTGTATACGCGTTGTATACATGTATAGTTGTACGTGGTGGCTATGCTGTATAGTCATTTTATACCTGTATACTTCGTTCTGTTTGGTAATGACCTGTATGTCACCTAACCTTCCTCTTGTCTTCCAGCGTCAAAACACAAAGGCACGACCGTGTCTTCCTGTCCTTTATCTGCCTGCCGGCATACTACAGCTTCTTCCGCTGGCCTGTCCTCCTGTCTGTCTGCACCCCAACCCTGAGTATATGTTGTCACTGTTGCTAATGTTTCTGTGCCCTCACCAAATGAAAACCTCATAGAAAACAAAACTATATGAAAACAAAACCCGTGGTAACACAGAGAATTCAGAAACCAATTTATCACCAACTAGAACTACGGGACAAAAAAACCCCCAGCGCATTATGAATGTATCTCTTCCCACAGTTCGAGAATAACTTCGTGAAAAATCAGGAAACGCAGCCCGTTCATTTTTTGTATTTACTGCCCTAACGACATCCGCTACTGAGACAGACAGACAGACAGACAGAGTAACATCCTATAGTATGACAACGACAATAACCAAATTCGTTTATCTTTACCAGTGTCAAAAAGATCCCTCTGGAACGAAGAGAAACCGGTCTTTGCCAGGCGTTCGTTAAGACGGGCACACTGCTGCGTTCCGCTGTAGAGGAGCGGATGATGCGCCCAGCGGTTCAGACTGCTTACGTCAGGCACGAGGGTAGGTGGGCTGGCCACCCCGCCATCTGGCGTGTCGTAGACGGGGGAGAGAGCCAGAGGGCGAAAGAGAAATGCGAGCGTGTGACGTCGCAGTGGCTCAGCCACGGCGGTCAGCCGAGTCCTCCTCCCCCACCTCTCCCTCCCACTCACCGTCCGTCGGGTGGCTTCTGCTGTCAGCCAATAGCCCTATCATCGCTGGCCGTGAAATTGTAGTCCAGTTTGTTTTCTTTGCTGTCGACGCGTGCTGCACCTGCGCCTATCGGCCCCAGATTGTTTTGTAAAGTTTCAGGCGCACTGGATATTGTAGGCATTGATGGTTTGCTGCCACACTCCATCTAAGTGCACCCTCTACGATCAAATCAAACAGGGCAAAAATCGCTGTATCACATTACACGTGTATTTGCATCCGTGTGTATTTGTAGGTACCCGAGCGTTGTGTTAAACAGAAAATATATTTTAAAAATCAATGTCAGGTTGTGAATGCATAAAGTACGAGTGTGGGCGCGGGTCGAACACATCAACTTGACTTAATAGTGACTTACATCTTAATAAGAACGTTCGTAATTTTGCATATATTTATATTTATATATTAATACTGCACAACAGTTTTGCATATAGTACTGGAGGTACTTTCGTACATTGTATATACTAATTGGAATATATGTTTTCAGTATTAATTGTGCACAAAATCACTGAAGAACTGATACAGGGACAAGGAGACTGGCCGGTCGGTCTCAGCAGATACTTATGTCTTCTCTCCAGTTTCTCAATTCGCCCCCCCCCCCCACCTATCACCACTCGAACAACCCCAACAATTTCCTCACCCTTTCCCCCTCTTACCCATTCTTATTGAATAGCTTTATGCGCTAACTTGATGTTCAACAACAACAAAAACAACAAAAGCAAAGGTATAGGTATTCATATCATATGTAGGTGATTGCATATGCGAGTTGCGGGAGTCTCGCACGGTTCCAAGAAGTCGAAAGAAAACAGTTGTAACCTGCAAACCCACAAGACTAGTGTAAATGTCAAAACTGGGTCGAGATTTTCTGAGCAGACATGGAATTCTGTTAATCCCGTTAAGAATGTGGGGGATTTCTCCATAAATATCAATGAAAAGTCTGTAGATCTAGACTATTCAGTTTCGAAGAACCCACTGTTAGCGGTATTATAAACAATTATTTACAATGTCTGTCTAGGCGTATACAGAGTTAGCCGAGGCTAATCATACTCGTTAGTCACTGCAGGACTCCAAATGTCTATTTACCACTAGGCACTTGTTTGCATGATTCTACTTCTCATTGCTATTCCCTGGGGACCACGTCCATCGGCTCTGCTACAAGAGACTCAGTGTTCGACTGGGTGGTTTGATCCTAGTGCAAACAGAGCTAGAATAACCTGTTCATCATTCTCCCGACAGCATACACGATTTCAATTTCTAGCTCGTTTGGCTATCTCGGCTGACTTGCACAACGGACGTACTGGGACAAGTCATGCCATTTTGCTTAACTGGAATTAATGCCACTGTCTTCATCGAGAGAGACCTAAACCCTTCAACAATGTGCACATGTTGAGTGTCTTCGTGTTTTTAGGTAAATACCTCTTAAGGTGTAGAATCACGTTGCAGACATCGCATTTCTTTAATGCTAAGAAATGACCTTGTAAAAATTCTCTTGTACTGCAGAGTGCACGATCTCTTGCCCGGAACCCCACGTTTCATGTTAGTCAGTATACACGTCTTCTTCTTCTGAGGGGTGGGGGTGAGAAACGTGCGTGCGTGAGACTTGTACTTGGCATGCAGTGACTTTTCTGCAAGAAACAGAAACATGTGTCCTGTCTACACTGCTGTACGGGTCAGAATGCTGGGGCATGACGGCAAACAATTTATGCAAGCTGTCAATGTTCTACAACATAGGCTTGCAGAAGATATATAACAGGAATTTTCTGACCCAGGCAGACAATACAGCAGGCGTTTTCTGGCCCACGCAGGCAATATAGTGGGAATTTCCTGGCCCAGGAAGAAAATATAACGGCAATGTCTTGCCCAGGAAAATGATATAACGGGGTTTTTCTGGCCCAGGAAGATAACGGGTATTTTCTGGCCGAGGAAGAATTCCAACAGTGACCTCCAGTGAAGTCTAGAGAACATGTGTACCATCATTATGGAGGATATAATGGAAGTTGATGGGCCATGTGATGAAGAAAAATGTCGACACCGTCATCAGAAAAGCATTCCATTTGACCCCAGAAGGGCATCAAAGCGTGGGAAGATAAAACAACCTGCAACGAACAGTGGAGGAGGACGCGAAGTCCACGAGCTACACTTGGAACACACTGGAGAGGACGACCAAGGACATACAGCTGTGGAGGACGTTTGTTGCAGCTCTTCACGCCAGACGGCGTAAAAAGGCAATGACAGGAAAACATTTTGTCAGACTTTTCATACTTCCTCCTTCGTGGCGCAGTAGTCTGTGCCATGGTGTGGGGAGAAGTAGGGCGTGGGATGGGGTATCGCCCGACTATGAACGTCGTGCAGGCTTAAACTTTGACCCAGTGCGATCAGCGTGATAACCACAAAGGCATTTTATTATGTTCAGTCTTCCAGTTCAGAGTACAATCATATCTAACAGAAAATGTGTCCACCCGAAGTCCAGTTCGGTGTCACTCACTTGAATTGGCAGTGTTATGGACGAAATCCATCTGTGATCATCTTTAAATGCAAACTTGATCCACCGTCTCACGCAAGCTGAGGTTATCCTTTCGTCGGTGTTGTCCGCTTCTCACCTCCCTCTTCCCTGTTTTTGAGACTGTTTGTGGCGTGTTGTCAGCTTCTCACCTCCCTCTTCCCTGTTCCCTCGAGGTACAGATGTAACAGGTCTTTCATTAGCACCTATTCTCTACCCTTTGTTCTAGCAATAATTCGTTTTTCTGCAGTCCTAAATAATTCCTGTTTCCAAATGATCTCTCCTTGCTGTTTAACAGGAATTGTGACCAGCTCCATAAAACAATATCTTTATTATATTTTAATAGGGGAAAAATAGTTTGATTACCACATCTCCAACATCTCATAATCTATGTACAAGTAGTCACTACTGTGATGGTAGAGTATGTGGCAACAGATTATGTCCTATTTACGTTTAAAGATTTCAAAAGAATGTTTTCTTCATATTACCTCACTGTCTATTAACACTTGGATTTTATTTTGCAAACATTTGGACACTGAACTCAAAAGTACTATTAATTTTATTTAAATATGAAAGTAAATTTATTCTGCTACCTCGACCAAATGGAAAAGTTAACAATAAAACAAACAGCTTTTTAATATTTATTATTTTGAGTTTTGTTTCATTTGTCCAAACTAGTCATTGATATTTGGCCCTACAAAGGTATCTAAAAATACATGTTATTTCTTTTTTTAAAAAAAGGCAGCAGGTATCTTTATAATATTGTGGTAAGCAACATTGGCTTTGCACAAAACCACAGTGTGATTTACAATACTCGATGGTCCATGTATAACTCTACCAAGGTGACAAAGCTAGTGCTGAATCTGGAAAACTAATGGTAACAGTAACGTTTCACACAAAAGCAAACATGCCTAGATAGAAAATAATGTGGCGAAGTATAAGGAAATAGAAACACTGAGATATAATGGGTACAGCAGAAAATTAATGTAGTCTGGGACACATTATGGTTATGGCTAAGAATGCACATCATCATGGCCACATAAAGACTACTTACCACTACCCCCCACCCACCCCCACCCCCCACACACAAGCTTGTCAGTGCCAGGGATTTACAAAGCTCAGTAGCTCTTGACTCCATTCAACTCTCAGTTATGTCAAACAGAAACATGAAGATCTATCAACAGCGCAAGTGCATATTCTCATGTGTCTGTATGTGTTCATATGGATGTGTTAAGTGTACATATTTTCGAGCAAGTATATATGCATACATGTATCTGTACTACACTGGTGTCCATGTATATGCATTTTAAGGCAGTCAAGACTCCAATGTTTTAGACATAGTACAAAACAATTTGCCCCTCACAATAACCTCTCTAATGGCATTCTTCACAACCTCAGTCTGGGTAAGTGTGCTTTAAAAAGCCTGGCAAAGTCTTGCCATCTCTGCTAAAACAGTTAAGACAGGTGTGGAAAGAAAGATTTTTGGAGGACATCTGTAACTACTGTGCTGTGCTCAATCTCTTGACATTAGTCGAAATCATCTTTTTAATTGCTGCTGCACTACACAGTACAGTCTGGCCAGTTCTGTCACACAGAGGTCAAGGTCAGCACTCACACCTGAAGCCCCTTTTAATGTCTAGGAACAGATCTAGGCCAGCCCTCCCTCCTCCAGCATAGAAAAACTGCCCCAACTGCAACCCCAAATGACCAACTAAAGAACAGTATTTTAACAAATACTTTAAACTATACTGTTCTCATTCTCAACACTGAACAAACACAAACTTTGCAAGTACAAATGTTCCCCTTTCTTCCAAGCTATAATTACTCGCTACTCAACTCAAAATGCTCTTCTTAATCTCTCCTTTACCTTACTATGCACATCCACTTTCATATAGTATCATGGCCAAAAACTCTAGATATTCCCAAAACTTGCACATAACAGATGTCAGGTTAAACGTTTTTATCATGTGAATGTCTTATAAGTTTACTAAACACTGAACAGTCTACACATTCGATATCAGACACTAGTAATTAAAAGACAAATCAATGCAACTGTGCAGACTAATAGAGAAAAGAGTGTACATACTGATAATAATCATTATGTTATAGTATGATTCAGACGATGGTTAACTTATTTAAATCTCAACTGAAAGCTTATATTTACAGTATACATATAACTTTCATGCAAAAAGATATTTCTGCAAACATCATAAAATGTTTTATTATTTTGCTAGTACATGAGAGAGATTACAAGGTTTTGTAACTTTTAAATATGAAACTCCATATCTAATCTTCTGATCTAGCATTTTTACAATTCTTTTTTATATGATAGTCTGCACTTACTTAATTTTGAGAACAAAAATCTTTTTATCTTGTGTATGTATGTTGTGTGTGTACATGCGTGCATGTATGAGAGAAATTGCACTGATATGAGGAATCCAGCTATACACAGTGCAGTAAGCGGAAGTGGTGGCAACTATGGGGAACAACTCTTTGTGAAGGACTTCAGAACCCCTTCTAAAGTGCTTCATAGCTAGCTTATCATTGCAGAAAGTGGGCCTTCAAACTGTTTACATTCTGTGAGCAAAAGCTGTCAGTAGAAAAACATTTACCTTGAAAGAAAAAAAGGACTGAAAGAGTGAAAGTGAACAGGTCTCCATCATAAACCACAAACTTAAATTGGCATCCTCATCAAATCCAGAAAATGATCAAGAGCAACAATTACCAACCAGACATGAGCAAAAAAATGTTGACCATTTTCTGGTTAAGCAATTCTAGAATGTCATTTTTTATGCTTAAAAGCTACATAAATCTGAAATTCCTGTACACCCCAGAGGCACTTTTCATCTCTGAAACTTGTAAATAAGTGCTTACTAACTTGGTGAAGTTCTGGCAGATACTGAACAATCTACACATTTCTTGAAGCAGCTGTTAAGTAGCTCACTGCATTCGTGTGTATATTCATCTATACATATGGGCGGACAGAATCTGAACATGTTTGCAGAGCTATACGCATGCACATTTGAGTGTGCCTGCACACTAACACCTCTGCCCATCCCCCCCCCCAACCTATAAGGTCATGCAAACGAAAGTAATAAATGTACACTACAGAAATTAGTAGTTCAATGCACTATGTGCTACACATCATTTCTGCAATAAAGACCTTCACATAAATTAAAACTTTTATTTAAAAAAGTCAGTAGGTTGCTTTCCAAAAAAAAAGTACCTGCTTCTTCCAGACTAAAAACAAAACACATTTTAATACTGGTACTAAGGAAAGTAATCATCTTAACATGGCAAATACTTGAGTGTAATGCCACCATTTGAAGCTTGGAAAGAATTATATCATAAATAGGACATTCTGAACTTTAAAACAAATCAAGTTTTGTTGGAGTAAATGAGCTGCTTGTGGCATCCTCTTCAATGAGCTTAGAATGGTCTCAACAGGATTTTATAAAAGCTAATCAGGAACCATTTACTCCACAGACTCATGCTGAGACATGAGGCATATGATGGTAATCAAACTGCTTAGCTTTTTAACCATTTCTGATGGTTCTGTAATGTACATCATCTTTTTAAAGCATTTGTTGGCAGATGCGAATATCTAATTTATATCATGGAAAAAGGCAAATGTTCTTTCTTTAAATCCATCTTCTCTCTGCCACACATACAAAACTAAACAAGATGTAATCAAAGTAACCAAAATCCCTGTAAAGTAATAAATTTTGAAATTCCAGTTTTCCATCATAAAATAAATGCAGCAATAGGGCGGGAGATGGGAAAGGGGGTGAGGCCAAAGGGGGATGAGATGACTGTGATGACCAGCCAATCAGATATGAGACATCCTGGTAAAAGTTCTTAAAAAATCCTTGACAACTGTTCCCAAAGTTTTTTCTTATCACTCATGAAAGCGTGCTTGCAGCACCTCTCCACTCTCCTTACAACGAGAACTCCCCCAAGTGAGGGTCTTTGTAAAGTCGACGAATATCTTAGTTTGCCAAGTGTCTTACATAGTAATGCAGTGGGCCTTCTAATATCCCTGAATCATTCAACACCCTCACACAACTTCCTTGAAAAAATATTTGCAAAGACTTTGAAATGCTCATTACATCAATGTATTCAGTTTCAAATCAGCGACAAAAAAAGTCCACTGAGAACATCTACAGCTTCACAATTATCAGTTCTGTTACGTCATGGCATAAGAACAAATGGGCTAACACTGACCTGCTGTGCTTCTGACATATCTTTCTAGCATCTTTGGCATCCTGGTTCCCCCCCCCCACCACCATTTTTTTTATCCTCATCATCATTTTCAACATCTTCCTCATGCCTGCTTTCTGTGCCTCAACTTATGGGTCAGTCTCCGTCAACAGATCCACCCTGCTCCTCCTCCTCTTCCTCCTCCTCGCCTCCATACTCCTCCTCCTCTCTGTGGTCTCCATCCTCATCCAGGTCTCCCTGACCTTCGTTGTTGTCTGGGTCTTCCTCTTCTTCCTCCTCACCTTCCACATCACCTCTGTCAATCATCTCAAACTCCTCCTGCTCACTACCGGAGTCCTCCTTGTCACTAGATTTATCCTTCCTGCCTGTGGTCCGTGACGGCTCCTTGGACGACTTCTTTGAGGACTTCGAGGGCTTTTCTTTAGATGCACTGGAGTCCTTGACTTTTGTTTCATGTTTGTAAAGGGGACGGAACGACTCCAAGAAGCCAACATCCTCAGTGAGGTTTGGAAGAAGCCAGAAGTGGTGCTTACCCATTGTTAACACCCAGATAATGCAGAAGAGGATGAGGCGAACTGAAATGATGGGGGCATGGATCCTTTAAGCAGTCAGCAGTATAGTTTCATATTTATTTCTACTCACCCCACACACATTATCCAAACACACTCAAAAATGAAGGCAATCGGAAAAAAAACAGAAGATGTTCTTCCACTTTCTTAGACTAACATTAGTGTAATAACCATCAAATGAAAAGTACTAAACTGAACTAGCTTTACTGATATTGCTGATACTTCAAATATTTTCCTGCAATAGTCCCTAAAATGTAGACAGTCTAAAAAGTTACAAATAAAGACAAACATGATGAGCATTAAACAGCAAGTCTAACTATACCTAGACTGTTATAGGTATATGCAAACTCACACCCATCCACCTAAACTTATGTGACTCCAATTCCAGTCGTTAAATAGAAATGGCCGCTCACCAACAACCAGTGACAAGATGAAGCCAACAAAGGCAGCTGCTGCCAGACTCAGGTAATAGACACCAACCCGCACTTCCTCTGGCCACAGTGGGAACAGACACAGAGCAATGGCTCCCAGCACTGCACAACAAAGCATACCAAAGTGCATACACTCTCTACTTCCATGTCATGCCGATAAACATAATGGCATCCAAATGCTGTAAATATTTTGCTCCATTAGACAGCACAAAATCCATCATCATAAGAAAAAGGCTAGATACAACTACAAGTAAGCTGTACATAAACAAACATGTTGACTTACCTATCAAAAACCCAATGATGAACGTCTTGGCATTCACAGGGTCATAAATCCACACGTATATATTCTGCACAACACAAATATTCATTCACATACGCAGATTCAAGCACATATGCATGTATGCACAAGCACAAACATGAACATGTAAAGATATCAAAAATAATATTAAAAAAACAGCTACTCAGCAGCTGTGAGATGTTACCAACTGAAACCAATGGTGAGAAATAAAAAGCAATATAAAAGGAAAGAATATGGTTATTCAAGGGCTAATTACTGATCCTAAAATGACTAACTTCTTAAATTTAAAATAAATGCGACCCTCATACATTTTGCTTTCATATATAGTGACTATTTTCTGAAAATAGGAAAGAAGTTGGAATTCTATGGTCAAATCAATTTACATTTCTACACATATTTATATTTACACACACCGCAAACACACACACACACATACATATTGTCACTGTTGCATTTTGACTAAGACATACATCGAAAATCTAATTCACCCTCTTCAACTTAAAAGCTGTGACAGCTGGTTTTCTTTTTAAAACTACAACAATCACAAGAACGGACACAGGCAAATGCAGTGCAGCCACAACACAAGTCCTGATCACACAACACATTAGTTAGCTCAGCTCCTTTCTGACTTCTTGACTGGCTTGCTCCTGTTTGGCTGAATTAGGTTTAGATTAGAAATGGTTCCCACAAGCAATCCTTTCTTGCTGCCTAAATCATGTGTTTAGTAGACGCACTGCATCCTGCATCTCACTATTCTCAGCAATCCTTGGGAAGATGTGTACTGTCATACCTCATCACCATCCAAAAATCTTTGATCATCAGACATGATAAGCTTTAGTCTTTTTTCTTTCTTCTTCTTTCCTTCTTCCTAAAGAAGCAGAAATATTATAAAATCATAACAATGGGGTAAAATGGATCTCAGCAACAAGAGAGGCAAGTGAGCAGCAGAAGAATTTTTTTAAATATTTAAAATCTTTTATGAAATAGAAAGTTTAACCTTTTTTTGAATCTTAACGAAGTCTTCCTTTAAAAATGCATATCCATACAAAGCATTGTAATATATATATATATATTTCAACTCAAACAACCATAAATGGTTCAAGCGTTCCCAAAATAAAATATCTGAAGTACATCTGTATATTCCTACATCCTCTTGTGCCCCCAAGATCTCGTGAAAACTTGACATGTAGATAATACTGCATACTGTGAGCCCAGTAGGACAAAAGTCTACTGAAGTACCTTCTTTTCTTCTTTCTTTTCATCTGCTTCCTTCTCTGTTGACTCTGCTTTGACTATCTCCCCTTCTTCTTTCTCCTTTTTGCTTTTCTTGTCCTTCTTGGTCTTTCTCTCCTGAAATGTTCCAAAACTCATTATCAATGTAAACAGGACAGTACAGTTTAGATGCACAGACAGACAGTGTAGATGGTCTTCGAACATGTACAATATTCCCCACATACATCAAAGCAGCATGGGATAAGCAAATAGCATACTTATCTACAGTTTTACTGTAAAATAAAACATACCTTTGAAAAAGACAAATAAATAGCATGGAACATCATCATGTAGCACAAAATTAAATTGCTCTGATTATTAAAAAGGAAGGAACAGGGGTGTGTAGCAGACAAAAGAGAAGGAGAATTGTGAAAAAGGAACAAAGATGGAGCAGACAACGTTACAGTATTCCCTGATTCACAGCACAGCCATTTTCTTACCTGCATTCATCCTCAAGCAATCATCTTCCTACTTAGGTAACAAAAAATGTCCTTACTATACACAGTTCATTTTTTTCTAAAAAAAATTCCTTCTAAAAGACTTAATTGAACAAACAAAATTGTACATGTATTATAAACTGTTTTCTTTCTTCCCCATAACTTCTTTAGGTTAACCACCAGAAAAGGTTTACTTACTCTGACATCATCTCCTGTCCCACCATCCTCTTTCTCAGAGGTATCCTTCACCTTCTTTTTCTGAGATTTGTCTCCCTTATCTTTATCTCTGCGACGCTGAACTCTATCTGCACGATGGAACAGCCCTTTCTGTAGCAGCCTGCCTCCAGCACACAAAGTGTGGGGGCAATGAAAACATATGTCTGTTATCAGCATTTTCATTTTTATAATGAGGTTTCCAGCTAACTAGGTAGGAATATGGCTGGGGTCTATCAGTGTTAGAAAGACCCACTGAACACAGGTTAGCAACAAATGTAAATTGTATCATCTGTCTTTGTGCCACTACTATTAACAAGCATAATAGTGTCCAGCAAACTATCACTCCTAACATTAAGTTCATCATATGCTAAATCCAAAAAATGATCTTTTCTACAGCCACTGACCATAATGGGTACCAAATTACTCTCAAAAAAGACCTCCCAAATTTAGAGTACTAGCTATTTTGTTCACAGGATGGAGTTTTGAAAAGTCTTTTGCAGTTTTGTATATGCTGTAAAACCTGAGACACCCTTAAGGAAGCTGAAACTGTCCCTTTGTTACAGGTGGCCCTTCTCCCCACAAAGGTGTCAAGGCAAGATATAGTGACCTATCAGGGATGTGATCATACCAGTCATGCATCTATGCATCTATGCTTTCTTTTATAGGTAGAAACTTACTTCAATGTGACATTCTTTTGAAAACCATGAAGTTGGAAATGGCGGAGTAAGCTATACACATGTGCATTTCTTAGGTGCATAACTAACATGAATGGCCAACCAATGTGACAAGAACTGAGAATTATATTTAATAACAATGACAACATTAAACTTAAATTAATTATAAAAGCATTGGGTAAATGCTATTAAATTGGAATTCTAAATGAGCTTCTAAATAATGATAAGAATTCAGTAACATTAAATAAAAAGGACATCTTTGCTGGTACCTGACATTTTTTACAAAGCGCATGTAACCCCCTCATGGTTACCAGATCGCCTGTATACCTATGTATGGTCGTCTGCCTCTCTACATAGAGTTCTTTCCCCTGTGACATTTCCTGTGGGCGAAACCTTGGAGCGGTGTATAGGCGCCATGAGAAAAGTAGTTCCTTGAGAAATAATTTGTTTCTTTCATGTTTTAGATATTAGAAGGTAGAATTAATGTTTAGAGTACAGGTGTATTGCTAGTTGATAGATGGGTGTAATGGGGGGGGGGGGCGTGAAAGTCCTTGTTAGCTAGTTTTAGAGGGCCTTACGCCGCACGTGACGTCTGCCGGAAGGGGGTAGTCCAGGGCGGGAGATTTGGTGCCTGCTTCAGTCTTTCTCCAGTTCCACGCTCAGTGGCAGGTCGCAGCTCTCGCGCTCGCCTGCTCGTTGTTGGTGCGTCCCAGCCCGTGCGGGGTAAATATGGTATTTCTTTTTGTATTAGTGGATTGTAGCTTTGTAGGGACGGTTAGGTATCGGTATCTTTATATTGTAGGCTTGGATGTATTTGGGAAAGGGGTGATTTAAATGGATATTTATGCCTATTGAAGGCATGTTTTGGCGTGAAGCTACCACTTCGTGGTAGGCACGTGGTGTTCTGTCCGGTTTAATTTTAATGTATGACATTGATGAATATGTTTGATTTGACCGCACATACGTTAGGTGCAGGAATGACCGTTGATTGTGTTTATTATGTATACATTAGGTACAATTATGGAATTTAGTATTGATTGTGTTATCATGTGCGTGTCGGATATGGGCCTAACACGTGGTTTTTGGTGTTGTTTCAGGGCACCTTTTTCTTCTTACTTTCTATTCCATGGTTTTTCCCATTCTCACCTTTTTCGTCTTACTTTTCCATTACTCCCTATTTTTTCTGTTTCCCTTTCTTCTTTTCTTCCATAGTTACCGGTTGATATTTCTACCTTTAGTTCAGGATTTAGATAGAAGAATAAAAGTGATTGAGTCTGTTTATCTGCTTATGTATTGTTTGGTCCGTGAGTTGAGAATCTGTGTGTGTGCAGCGCTAACCTCTAGCCCGAACCAAAAATATATTTTGTAAGATGACGTACACATTAGATTGCTAATTTTCCGCTAGTGTGTACCGATTACACGCAAAATATTTCAAGTAAAGAGCATTTATGCAACACATATAGTCTCAAAGCATACACTCAATTTTGGGGGGAAAACATGGTAAATTCAAACTTTGGAAATCAACTGCTTGGGTTAAAATCTCGGTTGCTGACAGGAAAGAATGATGACTGGGACCCCAAGTCACTGACCCTGTCTATGTTTCACAGGTGTCCGTTCTTATAAGGTTCATTTGTGTTCAAAAATGATCAGTGCTGACCATCAGTGTATCAGCGTTCTCTACTAGCAGGTGCCTGTTCTTTCAAGGCTCCATTGGAGCAAGTCTTACTTTACTGTATGATCCATGCACAAAAATCCAGCAGATATGCAAAAAAACCAGGTTAACCAGGTAAACATTTTTCTGAATTACCTATGAAGATAGCTGACACACGAATGCCTGTTGTGAAAAAGGGCATCGCGAGGATTTTTAACTGCTGACCACTTGGACTCAAGCAAGGCATCTACTGCTGCTGAAGCTGCAAAGAAAACATTTTTCCCAGTTTACTAACAACTTCATCTGGATATATGTATATATAACATGACACAAATAACAAATTAAACTAACATGCAAATTGTTAACTATAAGACACCTAAAATTATTATTAATGTACAGGTGTCAAAGAAGTCCTACCTACAATGAAAAATAAGCATTAAAAATAATGGTGTGATACTGATATGTATGAGATGTATGTTCTTCAAAAAAGTACTTCACTAGAACAATGTATATCACTATATGCCTTTTAATTTATTTTAAAAAGAGGTTTAATAAAACAGTGTAGCTTACAACTGACTGATTAAATTATCATGCCTATGATGACTTAAAATACTTAAATACAATTTTAGTTTAAGACATCTGCCAATTTCACGTTCTTGTGCATTCTACTCACTACAGCATTAGTATTACTATTAGCATTACCAAAGACCGTACACAAAAAGATCAATCTTCCCACGCACACCGCTATATAAAAAGTGAAGACAGTTCTGCCTGCAGGTCGCCTATTGGCAATCATAATAACATATACAGGAGAGGTAATTTGGTGTGGACTCTGTAAAGAAAATAATCCTTTTGTACAACACACTATTATAATTTATCAAAAAGGCATAAAAAATAACATAAATATTTTGTTTACTGTGCAGCCCTGGTACCATGCTGTTGTCGTGTGTCTGCTATTTTTCTTTTCAAACTTTCGTGTGACAGGGTATGCAAAACATTTGGTCCCCGGTAAACACTAGAACTGTGACAGAAATCCAGACGATTTAGATCCTTACAGTCCTTGATATTTATCATTTTTTGTTTATAATTGTCATTACACACTCTTTCCTCTTGTTGTTTTAGGATCAACTGGATGTTTGTTTCTGGATTTTTTTTCCAAGAGCTGATCATTTTAAGCAAACTTTTTAAGACTTACAGAATTTGCCTTTGTAGCAAGTTGCATTAGATGCACATCCCAAATCAGGCAAATGTGCATAAACGTGTACTGACACTAGCACATGAACTTTCACCTGTCCACATCCTTGGTAATCAACAATCACTTCTCTAAAATTATCAAGCTAAGCGAAGTTCATATAATTGATGTCTACTCATCTTGTGTCATTCTTTGGGAACCAAAAAAATTGCCTGGACAATTATAGCAAGGATTCAAACAATTAATCATTATTTATACTACGGGCATTCCACCATTCCGACACTTCACTGGAGCAGCCATCATAATTCCCGCTTTATGGTGCTCAGCAGCATAAAATTGATCTTTCTGTGTACAATCTTTGGTATTACTCATTCTGAGATACAAAGTCAAAATCACTAATACCATTTAAACAGCAAATTTAAAAAAATTAAAACTAATAGTTACTTTAGATTTCATGCTAGATCTTTACAACTTGTGCTTTTTCTTCAAGGTGCAGACTTAAAAATCATCAACTTGTTTACCAAAAAAACAATGCACTTCCATGCTGTGCAGTTTTCCTTCCCGAGTAGGTACGTTGAAACGTAGAAATTTTGCCACAGCATACTCTTCTTTAGTTGGTTTGCCTTCATCCTGCATTTGAAAGAAAAGCACACACATACACACATCATTTTCATCACTATTATCAGCTGATTACAAAAATGAATGTTAATGCAGAAATATACTTGATTTGAAAGATTTTTCTACAGAATTTAAAAATGTCATCCATCAAATGTATCCAAGATGAAGATCAAAACTCAATTTTGCAGAAATAAATTGCATACCTAATTCTAAATCAACTAGTTATGATGTATTATTCTCAAAAAAGCTGCTATTCATAGTGCCCAGCTGATTAATCCTCATTCATGCAGAGGTTTAAATTTTGCCCCACACCACCACCCCACCATTGTCCTAAGTTCTACTTTCGATTAGCCACTCTCTCCACTGATACTAATCAGTAATTAATACTTGTGGCAGATGCTCCTTAATTCCATGTTTATCTCATTCTCTATTCATTTCAAAGGACTTTAAAATATTTATAAAAGTGTAACGATGATTTAGTCAATCACGACAAGAACGATGTAGATTTTTATTAACTGTTTCATTCATATGCATGAAGATGGATGATGTAAAAGTTACATTCATTTTCGATTTCGTAAACGGTTGCTTTTAACGGCCAAGAAGTCTTTATCATATATTATATATATGATATGCTCAAAATACACGATGAACGACAGAATGTTTAAAAAGATTTAGACATCAGTCGTTATGCTAAAAAGAATAAATTATCTGATGAAAGAAAGCTTTATTAAATCAGAAGCAGAAAATATTTCACCAAGTCTGACATATGGGGAAATTGTACAACTTACACTGTTGTTACTAATGTTAGTGTGAGAGGATATTTTTATTTGTAAACCATGTCAAAATCATCGAGTATGCAAATTCTTAAACGTCATAGTGTAAGTGCAGTGTATTTGTTGTAAATCTTCTTCGGGATTATAATAAACAAAAATTTTAAGTGTACCTCTTCTATCTTTCGTCGGTTTTTCCTCTTTTCTGCAGCCATTACTGATGATGATGATGTTTGACCTCGTTACCGATTAAAACGGATGATATGCCGAAGTTACGTCCCCTCTTGTTCCCTGTTTCCTGTGCCAACTAGAATATCAAACATATCAGGGTTTCTGGTGAAACATTTCAGAAAAGGTTAGACAAAATGCGAATTATATGATCATCAAACAATGAATTGCTTATTTAACGAATTGGTGAATATTTCCCTAACCTGTGGTTTGTTGTGTTTTTTTCCCCAGCTAATTGTCCAGGCACTGCTTGCTAGTATGACTATAAATTATGACTCTCACTTTGGACTGGTTCAAGTTTCTTTTTGTCGGTTACAATATCGGTTGGTATTTTTCTTTCTGCAGAGATATGGACGTTGTGATATTCAACTGGTATAAGGTCATAACATTAGATAATACATCCTGCTATAGTGTCAGAAGTCGCCAAAACGCTTGTTCTTTAAAAAAAATACCACACCCTCAACTGTACAGGCACAATGGAATTACGTTACTCCTGCTATATGAACACTATAGCATGTGCTGCGTACTAGCACTTGTAGGAGTTGTTTTTACCTTGGAGAATGTAAGAGTTTTAAACAGCACTTGACTTTTTTCTGGGCTGGCATGACCTTAAGGCGGAAACAGGGATATTGCTATGCTGGAAACTACAAAAGATAATTGACATTAATTTTGATGTTACTAGTGTTATTAATATTATTAATACAGGCTAATTCTGTATTTTCTAATAACAGTTTAGAGTACTGTTAGCAACTAAGCAAGTTAGAATTAATATCAGTACCAGTCTTTATCATTTTGTTTTAGGGCATATCATATGGCCCAACAGAGAGCTTAATTATTTTTTGGTGGCTTCCTTTTTTAAAATATTTTCATGGGTTAATTTTTTATATAATTCATTTTAATTGAGGAAATGTTAATATGCCTATTCATTCTTTTATAAATCTGGTAATACTTCTGAGAAAGAAAGATATTGGGCTACAAATCAGATTAAATTGCCAGAGGAGATCTCTAATCATCATAACTGAACAACAACAGCAACAGCAAAATTTTGGAAAAACCATTTAATGCTGATGAAGTTCATTTTTAAAAGTTCTTATACCACAATGAAAATAAATGGTGGGTGTACGCAATAGAAGAATGCAAAATAGATTAATAATGAGCCTTGTGTGTGCTGAGGATTCTGGAGCCATTTTAAAAATGTTAATTAGAGGCATGGGGAGGGACTGGATGTTGGGATAACAATTTTTGGGAACCCTGCAACTAAATATCCAAAAAAACACTACTAAAAATATAAAGGCAGATAGTATGCTGGTGTCAGTGGGGGCAAAAAAGCCGACTTCCCCCCATGTTTAGGCTAGCACTTCATGTTAACTGTGGCATCTTGCCTTGTTACTTGTCACAAGCTGGGGTCTGATTGGTCATAGAGATTGCACCATAGATTCTACTTCTAGGTGTGACCTATCCACGACCCTCCGCCCTAATTAAAGGGAAACTTAACCTTAGAAGTAACCTGGCTTGAATTGATGAATATTGATGTTGTGAGTCTTTTTAACCCTAAATTTCAAGCTACAAAAGAACTGTTCACTTACAACCCAGCTCTTAATGCCGCTCATCGGCCTTACATGGAAGCCGCCATGTTGCCTTGATGAGTGACGTCAGTTACCCAGGCAGGGAGAAAGCTACTGCAGCCCGCAGCCGACAGCGCTCAAAGCAGCATCGTCACAAATATCGGGCAGACGCTTTTGTTAGTGACGTCGCAAACATTCACAAGATTATTTCCGATATGGATCTGGGAGTTGTAGCTTACACTTATGACCCAGAACACATGGATGAAGAACTACAAAACACGGAAAGTACCGATACTGAGTAAGACGACGAGTGCTGTTGTGACTAGTATATTTACATAGGTGTCCTTTGTTGTGTGTACGGGTGTGTCCATGCACACATGCATGCATATACATGCGTTTGTTTTCAAGTACTTTGTATTGCTATACAGGCCTCGTAGGCCATACATGTGGCATATTTTAACAAATCAACCATACTGTATCCATTATTTGTATATACCTATTTAAGTATTTTCTATATTTTCTATATTTACTTAAATGTAAAACAAGGGAACTGTACCAAGCTAGAAAGGGACAAAGACGAAGACAATCTACATGTTTCGGGGCACTACCCCTTCATCAGGATGACACAAAAACGACGAAAAAACAAAAAGGAAAAAGACTTATCTGCAGTAGAAGTGGCGCGTTGGCTGCAGGGCAGGAGAATGACCAGGGGACAGTGAGTAAAAAAGGTTAAAAGGAGGGGCAGCCAATCGCAAGGTGGGTAGGAAAGGGTAGAGAAGGGTGGGGGTAGAGAGTGGGCGGGGAAGAGAGAAAAAGCAGTGCGGGTAAGGGGGGCGTCAGTGAGAGAGAGAGGGAGGGGTGAGGGGGTTAAGGGAAAGGAGGGGGAGGGTCAGTGTTTTAGGTTGAGTCCAGTAGGTGCCATGGTACCGAAATGGGTAATGAAGTAGGACTCCATATTCTTACGGTCAATGGAGTCGCCCTTCATTTTCCAGATACCACAGACCCTCATGTTGTCGGCTGTGTGTGGGGGTGTGCTGAAGTGACGTGCAACTGGTGTGTTTCTGCAGTGTTTAGTGTCAGCTAGATGTTCTGTGAAGCGGGTGTTGAGTGTGCGTTCTGTCTCCCCGATGTAGAATAAAGTGGGACAGAGGGTGCATGTGATAGCGTAGACGATGTTGCTGTTGGTGCAGGTAAAGTTGCGTTTGATGATAAAGGTGGTGTTGGGTGTGTGGAGTGTTGTGGCAGTGCTAAGGTAGGGGCAAGTGTGGCAACGGGGGACATTGCACGGGGTGGAGCCGCAGGAAGGGGGGAGGGAGGTAGTCGGTTTTAGTTTGGAGTGTACTAGAAGGTCTCGCAGGTTATTATCCCGCCGAGATGCTAGGAGGGGGAGTTTTTTGAAGAGGTCGGGTTTAGACCCCTCACCCCTCCGTCTCTCTCTAACTTTTTCTCTCACCTCCTTCCCACTCTCTCTCTCTCTCTCTCACCGACGCCCCCCTACCCGCGCTGCTTTTTCTCTCTCTTTCTCTCTCCCCCGCCCACTCTCCACCCCCACCCTTCTCTACCCTTTCCTACCCACCTTGCGATTGGCTGCCCCTCCTTTTAACCTTTCTTACTCACTGTCCCCTGGTCATTCTCCTGCCCTGCAGCCAACGCCCCACTTCTACTGCAGACAAGTCTTTTTCCTTTTCGTTTTTTTGTCGTTTTTGTGTCATCCTGATGAAGGGGTAGTGCCCCGAAACATGTAGATTGTCTTCATCTTTGTCCCTTTCTAGCTTGGTACAGTTCCCTTGTTGGGCTTATCCTCCAAGCAGCAGTCACTTGTTCTTCTTTTATATTTACTTAACTAAAATAAATAACACTTCATACAAATTATATCATGATTAAAAACACGTAATATTTTATATCATTACCATTAGTTGTTTAGCAGTAAAAGTGAATTTTTTTATTTTACCCACGCTGTCTGTCTTTTTGCTTTCAGCTGTAATCGTCTGTTCTCACTCTCAGGCTCAGCTTCCGTCCGGTCTTGCCTTACTGCAATGCCTTTTTCATTGGCACACTTTGTATTGATAATTGTCGGAATGGCTCCTTTCTTTAACTTTTTCATAAAAGTCTTGAAGCCAAGCGAAGCAGCCACATCATTTTCGTAGGTGCCTTCAAAGCACTCCCTCGTAAAATGGTCTTCGCACACGAAGTGCGATTTGTGCCATTTATACTCTTACGCACGACGAGCCAACTTGGCGTTCTTTACATTTTCAAGCAACTTTTTACATAGTGCATACAAATCTTTTAATTTGCTGGATTCATAATCCCAAAAAAGCTCTTGTGGCTTCCGTCAACATTAAACGATTTGCACTGTTCGTTGAAACAGCCGAAGGCTTTGTACTGTGGCATGTTGAAGAATGCTTCTGGGGAACTGACGTCACCAGACCAGATGACAGCAGCGATATTTTGCTTTCATTCGCGAAAGAGTACCACAACATGGCGACATCCGTGTACCACTATTTACCAAAATTAAAACTTGGATTGTATGGAAATAGTACCGATACAGCTTGAAATTTATGGCTGACAAGACTCACAATATCAATATCTATGAATTCATCTCAAGTTGAGTCTAGGATTAAGTTTCCCTTTAAACCCTTTATCCCCTTGTTCAAGTTGCCATCTAGCCTCTCTGAACATCCAACATTTGTTTTGTGTTCTGCCCATGAGGTTTTGACGGGCTTGAAGATGCATTTGGTCTCAAGGCTTTGACCTTCTTTTCTAACTCAGCTTTCATGGCCATACGACGGGATGGAGGCGACTAGGGTTTTGTAGAGCTTGGTCTTGGTGAGGAAGCTGATGCTGCTGTTCCTCCATAATTTGCAGAGATTTATAAGCACTGATGTGGAAAAGACAAGTCTGATCTTGATTTCTGTAGTTGACCGTCCATCTCTGGTCAGCGTAAAGCTAAGAAATTTGAAAGTTTGTACTGGGTGTGATATCTGCATGGGTGTTGTTTGCACTGTTGACAAATCACTTCTTTTTTCTAAGCGCTTAGATCCATTCTGACCCCTCATTCTGCAAGCTTGTCTGTAAGTCCCTGCAGATCTTGTTTGCTGTCACCCAGAAGGTCACTGCCATCAGTGAAGTGCAGGCTGGAGATAACTTTTCCTCCTACTGAGATGTCACACCTGTGTTAATGAATGTTCTCACGCATGGTCTTTTCAAGGAAGAGGTTTACAGAACTGGTGACAGCAAAGAACCTTGTCCGACACCTACTGTGGCTGGGAGTAAGTTGCCTACCTCAGTACCTGGTTGTTTAGCGTTAAAGCACTGCTTGAGTTTTCATTCTGTGGACATGGTTCAGTGACTTGCAGAAGGCCTTCATCCATGTTGAAAGACAGCCGTCTGTGCCAAGGGGCAATTGTGCCAGACTGATACAGCGTCAAAGTCAATGAAGTTGTGGAACAGGTCTTCTTGATGTTGCAGATGTTTTTCAATAATAACTTGGCAGTTGAAGATTAGTTCCACTGTGTTTCTCCCCCAGTCTGAAGTCAGCTTGTTTCTCTGCCTCTGATCACAATAGATTTCACGAAAAGGAAAGAAACTAGGAAGACCCTGGCAATTTCTTCCCGCATCCTGGACTTCAAGCAACTGGTCACGTCATACTGGATTTTTGCACAGATATCTCACTTAACCTCTGAAGACTGTACATAATATAAGTTTTAATTTTGTGTATTATTTAGTTTACTATATGTGTATATTGTGAAATTATTTTACCTGCAGAAGGCATGATGTCATCAAAGCGAATTAACCCAACAGCTACAGCCCGACTCAAACAAGATTATATGCGCATAATGAGGGATCCTGTCCCTTATGTCCAGGCTGTACCTCTGCCTTCAAATATTTTGGAATGGTAACTAAATCTCTCCAGAACTGTGTTGCTTTTACAATATTTCTTATAGTTGTATGATTATCAATGTGTGTTACATGTGGGTATTTATAATCATGCATTACTCGGCAGAGGGGATGTGCACATTCTGCTAGTACTTGGCTTGAGCTAATACATACTTCTTTTTGTTTTTGGTTTCTGTGTTCCACTTTGTGGAGTTGTTTGATGTGTGTTTAATCCATGTCGTTATGTTTTTTGTTTGAGCTATTTTTATTCAGATAATAGATTTATGAGCAATGCTAGCTTTTGTCTCTTGTAAAGGGTGGGGGTGTTACAAGTGTGGCATTGTATTTATTGTATCTTTAAAGATGTCTTCATTGTCTTGAGATTTTTTTTCACACTTCGTCACTGTGTACTCTCTTATACTTCACCAGAAGACAAATTTTACACTGGTTCCGTTTTCCTCTTCAGGCATTACGTTGTAACAGGACCACCTAATACCCCATATGAAGGTGAGTTTATAAAGAATTTTAGTAACTGTGTTAGACATGTAGCGAGGACATTATTATGTGCTTCTTTTGGTGAGTTTTCTCCCTCAGATTGTTATAAAATTGTAAATTTGTTGTTTATTAATTATAATTTGCACTTTGAAGATTCCATGTATTTGTCATATGTTGTGTTCGTCTTTGAATCCTAGTTGTCAACACATGCTTAGTGAGCGGGTTGACTTCATTAACATGGATTCTCTGTATGCACACGTTGTGTTCCGAGGGCTAGCTGTGTGAAGAACAGCGCCGTTATAAAGAAAGGGCGGGCAGATCTTTTTTGAGGATCTGCCAAGTTCCTTTCTTTCGGCCCTCTCTTTGCTACGTGTTTAGGTACGGTAAGCTCCCTTTAGGGCACAGGCGTCTGCATACGGCTATGTGTGAGCGCTGCCAGTATCTTTGTTGGAGTTATCTTTCGATAAAATTGTATTCAGCTTGTTTCTCTATGAAATTTAATTGAGTTTAGTAATTAGGTTTTGTTTAATTTGAAATTGAACAGTATATGCCTTCAGAACTCTTAATTTTCCATATTTATTCCTTTTTGAAGGAGGTATTTACCATGGGAAGCTTTTGTTTCCACGAGAGTTTCCCTTTAAGCCTCCTAGTATCTATATGATAACACCCAATGGACGATTCAAGTGTAATACAAGGTGAGCCACTTCTAAAATTTAACACCTAACATATAACAAGGGTTAGAGATTTGAATGTGCGTGTGTGTGCAAGCATGAGCATGCAAATGTATAGGTGTTCCCAGATTGTTTTTAATAGTAATAACATGAGGTTCTATAACATGGCATCCCAGCAAAAGTTTGGACTCTGCACTTTACAAAACAGATAAATAGGTAAGAACTTGTATGGTTGATTAAGCTGTGATAAAGTGTTGGGGCATCATGTGACTTAAATAGAGATGAGTCAGGGTGCATCAGTCTTTGATTTTGTAGAGAATATTCCAGAGCTAAAATCAAACTGCTAAGTAGCTTAAATAAAAAGTAAAAAACTCCACTAAAAAGGAAAAAGGAGAGAAGAAGAGAAACTTTAGATATTTTGGTAACCACCAGAAAATTGAAACATAAAAATGGAATGAAATGGCACTGTGGCCCTGCTGCACTTCAATGTCAGAAATTTGCTGATTACATTGCGCTCACTGAAATCACTGAAAAACATGAAGTCCTGTCCTGAGGAAGGGGCAATGCCCTGAAACATGTAGATCATCTTTTTCAGTGTCTTGTACAGCTTGGCTCAGCTCCTTTGTTGATATTTTATCATCTGAAAGTTGTGGAGAAGGGGGAGGGTGGGGCTGACAGAAAGGTGGACAGACTGGATGCAGAAGACAAAGAAAGAACAGGAACTGGATGGTGTGTCCCTTCTGTCAGTAGTGGTGCAGAGACCAAACTTGGAGAAAGCCCTCATGCATCTGACCCAAAAGCCTGCTGCAGCTGGAGTAAGATGACAGTAATAAGCTTTTAGGCATGTCTTCATATCAAACATTTTTTTGAAATGTTTCAGGTTATGAAGTCCTAGGTTTTTAGACTGTTACTACCACTGTGGTCACAGGGGGACACAGATTTTGGCACATTCAAAATGAATGCTGCTAGCAAACTACAAGTGCAGTAATCTACTTTACGTATTTCAGAAGATCAATTTGTGAACATCAAAATTATAGAATGGTAGAGAAAACATGTTAAATAGCACTTACTATTTGGTGTTAGATGTATTCAGTGTATGCACTGTAATTTAAAAACAATAAAATGATTCCTACCTGAAATCCATCCAGTGTGAATTCTGTGTAAAACGGTGCATTGAAAAAGGTATCCAAGTGAATGCAGCAAAATGGCAGACACGATTGTCTCGCAAACTACCAAACAAGATTTCCAGACAGCAGTTTGGAAGAAGTTGTGTATTATGTGGTCTGAGGGAAGGAACTGGATGGGAAGATGATTCCGCTATAAGAAAACGCTAGTTAAATCCTTGTCGATGAACTGTTTTTGGTTTAAACATTTGTGAAAAGTCTCCGCATCGGCCCACTGCGATATGTTGGCAACACCAGCAAATGTCTTTGCACTGCAGGTCTGCGGTGTGACCTCTTTAAGACATGGTTTCCCATTAGAGGTTTATCTGGTGCCACCATCCTGTCAAATGGAGCAGTAGGGAGCATATTTGGGTTAGGGAGTGTTGGATCAAAGATGCATGCGTAGGTTTTTAAGCTCGATGAATCCTCAGTGATGTTCTTTACTTAATTACTCCACCTGTGAAACTGACAAGTATTGCTCTCTATCACAGACTATGTCTTTCAATAAGTGACTTCCACCCAGACACCTGGAACCCAGCTTGGTCTGTCTCTACTATTCTTACTGGACTTTTAAGCTTTATGGTGAGAAAAATAAAATATTGTGGAGAAAATAACGTTTTCTTTGCATTATCTTTCCATTGATTCAACTGCTTATAAATAGATCATGATCTTGCTTATAAATAAATTCAGCATAGTGGCTATTTTGCCTCAGATGGATCCTTAGTATCCTTATGGCATTCTGTTGCTGATAACAGCAGAATAAAGGTTGCACTACTGTATTACTTATTTTTCATTCTATGTGCAGCTTGAGAAAAGTCCGACATTAGGCAGCATAGAGACATCTGCTTACACAGTAAGTGCACATCCTGGTCCGTCACTCATGCAGAGAGGGGTTGGTAGGATGTAGGGGAAAAGGACAGTAATTCCTCTTAAAAATAAATGCACCATGTTTTGAGCTTGGCGAGGGTACACTGTGAACCATGTTTTTAGCTGTTGTCAGTTTGTATCAAGTCTATGAGTTGCCGATAACCTGGTTAATATACGAGTTAGGATGCTGCCTACCTTTCATTCTAGCCAGAACATAATATCGGGCTGCCTGACATTCTCAGTCGTCCATTCGGTCTGAAACCTTACTGTCAACTCATGCTGCTTGGTTCATACCAAGCGAATACAACTCCTTGTTCACTTGCTCTCTTTTCTGACTGGCCATTAACTATCCGTGCGTCGTCTTGTTTGTGAACTCAAACTTTGGCGAAGGGTACTTCACCTTCTTATTCCCACGCTTGACACATCTTATCTGTAGAGAAGCGTATCTCAGCAGTCATAGCACCTCTGATGTCAAAAAGGGCATGCTAGTGCCTGGTAGTTGCTGTGTAAGGCTGTACGTGTACTAGAAACATGGTGGTAGGGTTTCAGATGAGCACGCCTGCCGTATGCCTGAGATTTAGATTATGGCAACAGCAAGCAAGCCACCAATGTTATGATAGTTTAAATATTGTTTACATAGAACATGAAGCATATAGCTTCCTAGTGTGTGCGGTGAATGAAAATGGTGCTTTTTGTAAATCTAAATATCTAATGCACAGATAACATTGATTATGTGTTTCTGTTTTGTTTTTTCTTTAAGAAACGTCAGTTGGCAGCACAGAGTGGGCAGTTCAACCTCAACAACAAGCTTTTCTGCGAGCTGTTCCCAGAAGTGGCAGGGGTAAGAAGGACGTTGGAGAGAGTTTCATGGTTCAGTTAAAACCAGTTCCGACAAGAGTTGATGCCATGAGTCATTGGCTGTCCCAAAAGATTTTAGACTTCCTGACTGTCATGATGGTGGTATTTCCCCACGTTCGTATGGGGAATAGTGGGGGTGCTATACTACTCCGATCTACAGATTAGCTAATAGTTGGCTCGCAGCACCATGCTGACATAATTTAAATCCTTCAGGCAATGAGACTTGTTGTGTCGGCAGATCGCTGTCCAGTTATAAAAATTATCTTGCAAATTGTTATGATCATTTGCCTACGAAATCCCAGTTCTAGCTCGTGGGCCCCCAGCTCAAAGCCCACAACTAATTTCAACCAATCAGAAGAAAGATAGCGACTGCTTTAACACAACAACAGTTATTTATTTACATCTATGGGAAACTGAGAAGGTATTTACACTATTCCACTGACAGAGACACATCTTCATAAATACATCTGTATCTTAATCCGAGTCTCATTTGCTTTGCAAAGATAGCTGATTCACGAAGGGGCCTTTTTTGTTTGGGTTCGATATATGTGATACACAATTACAAATACACAGAATTCACTCATGCTTGTGTAATTGTGTTTAGGACATCAGAGATGAATTGCGCCAGCGAGAGGAGGAAATGAAACGGTCCATGGACACAGCACTCATACAGGCTTCACATCCAGACATTGAGTCCACAGTCCCAAAAACCAAGCCACAAGCCATGGTGCCTCATAACCAAGGTTTTTTGGGGAGTGCCCTTACAAATGTCTTCGTCATTTTGGGCTTTGCAGCGTTTGCCTTCACGGTGAAGTATGTGCTGAGAAATGTTGTTGACTGACACCGAGACAAGTTGTGCATCAACATTTTTAGTTAAAATGCTCGTAAAACATGAACAGGACTGAAAGAATATGAATCTTTTTCCTCTCACACCTGAATGTTACCCTAAAAATGCTATTGAAACGTTTATTATGGTGCAGTCTTCGCTGCATGCAGTTGGGCATTGTGGTGTGTGTTTGGTACCGAAGTTGATGAGGTGAACTTGGGAGGATGCTGTAAGCACAAGCTTGCGCAGTAAGCAGAAGAAACTAATTCTTTGTTTATCCTTCAAACATCCTCTTTTCAATTGTTGATGGTTCTTTAAAGGGGAAAAAAACCCATACAGTGGTAGAGTTTACTTCCAAGATGTAACCGACTTTCAACAACCTTGATTTTACATAAAAGGGGTTTTTTATTTCAGAAGAAAATATTGATAAGTTTTCCATGTTAAATATAAATTTCCATCATTCCTGTTAGTGTCTGTTTTTTTGTGTTACCTAGAAGGTAAGCCTTATATTCCTACCCCCCCCCCCCCCCTTCCCATCCCCAACTCCTTTGCTGTTTTTAAGTAATCATTAGCACAGATTGTGATCCATCTGCTGGGAATTGTTTTGCAACAGTTCAAAAGTTTGGAGAGGAAAGGCCAGGCAGTCTAGTGTATCTCAAGACAATAAGGTCAGAGAGCACAAGGACATTAAGATCAAACAGCATAGGAATCTCCAGCATCTGTCAACATATCCCGTCACTGAAAATAGGAAGGTTAATCAGGGTCACGATGTTGGCTGGAATTCATGTTTGTAACCATATAGGGGCCAGATTGCCAAAAAACAAGTTGTTCTTCTGTGATGGTGATGCTCTTAATCGATTCTGCACAAACACTTGAAGTCGCAAAGACCTCTTTTGTTTAACCCCTTAACTGCCCCAACCGTATAACGTACGGGCCTGCTTCTGTATTGTCGTACGCCAGGGAACGTATCTCGTACGGGCGCTCTATAACATGGTTTAGGCAAAAAAATTAAAGGGACAAAACTCTCCCAGTTGTTAACGCTGCTGAGAAAATGATTCAAGAATAGATTGCCTCCCTTTATTTCGCCAGAACATGGATTTTCAAAGCAATCTAATGAGAATTAGTGCAAGCACCTCGTAATTTTTCCAAGATGGCGTTGTCGAGTGGTGAAGCAAGCAACCGATCAACCAGGTTTCGTCGGTTATCAGCTTTTGATGTGGTTAATAAAACTGTAAACGATAATGACAGCGGAGAAGAAGATTTTGAAGAATCAGATGCCGAAGATTCAGACAGAACACTAGCGAATTTCGGAGAGTGGTATGAGTGTGTTGAGTGACACTGACAGTGACTATGACGGTGACTGTGACAGTGACTTCGTGCCCACAGGTGATGACGGTGGAGTAGCTTCAAAATATACTTTTGATTTAGAGGTAGAGGCAGAAATACAAACAACTGCAAGTAACGGGTTATAAAAGGAAGAGGTGCAATCGGTTCGAGAGGGAGGGGGAATTGGGGGTGTAAACAAGGAAGAGGGCGTGGCGCAAAGCGTCCTCGTGCAAGTCGCGGTCAAGCGGTCAAAATTACAAAACTGGACGTAATCCTGAAGGAAAAGCTGTTCAATGACTGTTGGCTGCTTAGGGTCTGGACTTCAAAGTTATTTTTTTGCATTTGAAAGTGTACATACACAAAAATATTAAACATGCTTTGTGTGTAAACATACATTTTTTCATAATCATAGTAAAATAAACCAAAAAATCCAATAAAAGATGTATGATCTCAACAACTTTGGGTTTTTATCAATCTACAATGTATTACCAGTTTATTGTCCAAATTTCATGCATGTATCTAAATAAATGACTCAACAGGAGCAATTTTAGTGAAACAGGTGAAAAATCTCCTTTCTTCCCTGGCAAATAGGAAGCATATGAACACAACGTAACGTGGCAGTTAAGGGGTTAAAATTGTATATAAAACACCATTAACCATTAAGGTCATATTTGCATACTCTTTTGAAAAGAGGCTTCGTATTAACAGTTGCCCGGTTCCCTGAAGCAAGTAAGTTTTATTGTCAGGCAGTAAAATGTTTACAGCTTGCAAATGTTTCGTTGGGCCAGTGATATTCTGGGTAACTTTCCCTACAGGCTTAAATGCAAGATGTATGTTGGCATAAAGCCCTGTGAACAGAATGATCTTTGTCTGTAACATTGTAATCACTGCAGGCAACATTACAGAAAAGGGCTTTGTGCACAAATTAGGTGCTTTGCATTAGTTGGCAATAACGTACCCCCTCACCTGTATTCCAGTACTAATTAAATTAAAATGCAAAACCATGAATAGCTACTTGGAAATGCTAACAGAAATTCTGCTCCAAGGTAGAGCTGCTAAGCATTTTACCTGCAGTTTCAAATTGCATGCCAAATGCACAGCTCGGAGATGTCCCAGGTTTTCCACATGGCTTTTCAATGAAGCCACATCCATTACTGCTTTTGTCATTACTCACAATGAACTGTCACACCTTAAACCTATTGGTTGTGAGGCAGTTGCATGTGGTCTGCTTTGTACATTCATCTACTGCTGTTTGTAATATCGCTTGTACCACTGATCCACACCACTTCAGGCATGACTGTAACTAAACTGTGTGTGCTTCTGGTAGTTTTGTGCAGAAGTGATTCAGAACTTCAGTATCTATATCCTCTAAACTTCTCCCTTCAGTTGCCTTACCCCTTGAGTCCGTTTTTGCAGTAGAGGGATATAATTGACTTGAGCAACCTAGAAACTCGGAGCAGAGGGGCATAACTGGCTTGGCCAACCTAGAGACTCAAAGTGAATTCCTGCTCTACAGTCTGTTGTCATCATAGCAGTAAAGAGGATCATCAAGTGATGTGGTGACTTGTAGTTTGTGTTTTAGATTGATTTTATTTTGGGATTCATGGTGATGGTAAGATTGTTGTCATATTTACCACAGCACTTTCATTGTGTGTGTGTTTACATGAGAGGAATGAATGCTTGAAGATTTTGCCAAAGTTGAATGTTAAAAGTGCAGTCATATTTGGTTTAGCAAGGTGTTTGCTGGTGTGATTGTTTGCAGACCTAAATGTGTGACATAAGCATAAAAGTTTAAGCTGCTGCCTTCAGGTTGTTATATTGATGATTGGCTTCTGAAGAAACTCACATGAAAGAAAACGTGTGTGGCTTAAACTTATTCCATTTTGTTAATAAACCTTCACAGCTTTGATCTTCTGGACTGGAAGTCACCTTTGGTGGATTATTCACCTGTTCGAATTATATTTTCAGTAAAATACAGAGATCTTATGATTGCAGTGGTCCAGGACTGCACAGATGTGACTTTTTTCCCCCAATGCGTTCATCAAAGGTCAAGGGGTTTGATAGTTTCAGTTCATGCATAACACTCTAGTGTCTCTTCAGTACTTCGTTCAGGTGTGGTCCTTTGCGTATCAGGTGCTTGCCACCAAGACAGGTCATGGGTTGTGAACCTAACACTTTCTCTGCTTGTGGCACCTGTTTACTTAGCTAGTCATCAGGCGTTTTCTCATGGTACTCTAGTTTCCTCCCTCTTCCTCCTTCCTCCATCACAATCTAGGTTTTTTAAATTGCTGATGTGACGTTAATAAACCAACCAATCAGTGCTTTGTTCCAAATCCTGTATTCGCCAGTTAAAAGTATGATTTACATGTAATTCTTTCTGCATCTTTGGTTTATCTTTCTCATCTAGAAACATACTTGTGTAACACACAATAAATTTGCAGGTGAAGAAATGGCCTTATGTATTTTGATGATTAAAAGTTGTTCTTGTAACCAAAGTTGTTTTTTAAACTTCTTTATTTCACCCTCATATCCATACAACAAAAATCATTTGAGAAAAAACGCCCATCTCTTTAGCTGTCCAGATGGTTCTAAAGAATGTATCATTCATCACTACCTTGTCTCATACCAGGCAACACAGATCAGTATAACTCTTGACAATAACAGAAAATCCATGTTTGAATGCCTTTAATAAAAAAAAAAACAAGGCCTTTAATAAATGTAACAATACTCCTACCAAAATCCAAACACTGTAAGGGTTATAGGGCTTCTAGTCTACCACCACACAAAACTATGTTGCACAAGTCAGATGTGAACATTAAAAAAAGCATACATTAAATTAGTAAAATAAAATAACGCAGTCGGGGGCTGTGGGAGTGAGTCCACTGAACTTGAGGTGATGGCCCACTCAAATCACCGATTCGTCGCCAGAAGTGAGGGAGATGGGCCCCAAGCCTGCTTGACAGAAGTCCAAATCTCACAGGTGCATTCCTCAAAGGTAAGGCAACCAGATCGAGAAGAATCAGGTAAAGCCACCTTCAAGTGATGTGACGTTACCGTTCGTCTCACTCGCCTTCACCTTCCTTGCACTGTCATACCGACAACCAACTAGAAGTAGTGCATGTCCCAAACCTTATTACCCCTTCTACAGTTTGTTTCATGCAAATAATCACTTCATTTAATAACGTCAAGTGGTTGCTTGGACCAAAAGGTGTAGCTCAAACAAGAGAAATGCTAGGGTGGGGGTGGAAAAGTCAAGACACTCGGCACACCATGCCCCGAGAGCCAATGCATGGTGAAGGTGAAACTAGGGATAGGTGCCGCTACCCCCGACCGCGGCCAGATCATGGTACAAGGGTGCACTCCAAACAGGAGTGGTTCCACTCACCAAGGTTGCAGCAGGTCAGGAACCATGCCTGCACTGGCCAAAACAAGAGACAGGGACAAACTATCTCCACCTTCTGCAACACTTTGGAGGGGTGGGGGAACAGAAAAGCCGAAGCTTCATGCCCTACCTACCCCACAGAGAATGAGTCCACTGCCCAGGCTTCTGGAACCGGATTTTGGGGGTGGGCAAAGACTGCCAAGCCTCATGGCAGACCAGTAGGTGGGCAGCCTGAAGCTGGTCTTCCACCCTGGCTGCTAGACAAAGGCGAGCAATGTCTAATCTATCTGCACAGTGAGTGGGCGACTCAGCAAAGGTACAATGTTGGCCAAGCTGACGATGTGGCAGAAAGAAAGGAGCTGTGCACATTGGCTTAACACCAGTCCTTCCACCCAAGTCAACAGACACCCGCTGTGTGTCATCCAAGGCGACCAGGGCAGCGTTACCAAAGAGGAAATGCCAAAACCACTCAAGAACCAGAGGAACTTCTCATAAAAGCCACAGGGTGATGTGCGGGCAGACTTCGCTTTCCTCCCATGTGGAGCTTGCTACAAGATGGAGGACTGATGCCCCCACACCCAGAGGAAAAAGTCTGTCAGGTTTCCACTATGTGTGTGTGGTGGGGGGGGGGGGATTTCTGCAAAAAGGCCAAAACTGTTGCTCTGGGCTCTCTGCACATGCAGATGACGATGTCTCTAGCGACCTTCCACGAGTTTTCCTTGTGACTTTTGACATGCCAAGGTCCTCACCCTCAAGCTTGCCGTCATGGGCTTATTTTCCTGCGTTCATTTTAGCCATGTCCGTCTACATCACTTTTCTGCCCCTTTGTTCCCTGCCCTTTTTCGATCCATTCCTTCTTCGGTGATATTCGCCTTTTTACGTACCATCGGTTTTTATTCACGCATTTAAGCTTTCGGTTTTATTCAGTGATCCGTTCTCTGTTCACTCTCTCTTACCCTCCTTTCTCTTTTACTGCTGTTTTTCCTTTTTCTACCCCGCTGTGATATAGCCTTTGCTGCTGACACGGCGTTAAGCCCAAATACCTACCTACCTTGGTCTTTGGCTCGGTCACTTGGACTTCAGTTGACAGGCTGCAGACATTGTTCTAACACCTGCCTCCTGGTCTGTTATCTGGAAGATGGCTTCACTCTGGGG
Source organism: Lanistes nyassanus (assembly GCA_004794575.1). NCBI lineage: Eukaryota > Metazoa > Mollusca > Gastropoda > Architaenioglossa > Ampullariidae > Lanistes > Lanistes nyassanus. The sequence continues at coordinate 525,132 of SMGT01013755.1, read as the reverse complement.
AATGATTTTACGATGGACCCTTACCTAGAGAGTCCATCACTTCCAGCATTGCGAGTGCAAAAAGCAAGCAACAACTGCTCAAGACAAGCAGCAAGCTTCTTATGGTGGACCAGGGAGGGTGACGCCCCAAGGCCCCAACAAGGTGAGGTGCCGCAAACTTCGCTGCCCGACTTCCAGTCTGTACAAGTGGAAACCCCATGCCCTCAACTGCTGGACCTGGAAGAGCTGCCTGCACGTATGGGGCAGAGTCTGTGGCATGCCAGCAAAAGGAGTTCCAGTTACCTGGTAGGTGTGTGGATGTCTAGCTGGCACTCATGGTTAGCTGACATCAACACCTGCTGTGCCCGAAGAAACCTATCTCAGGCCAGCAGAAGGTGAGGAAAAGCCCAGCCTACAGTGCAGTGACGTCCTACATGCTGAGGTGTCAACCAACACAGTTAACACCTGGAAACAGGTGTCACCAACCTGTTCTGGTGGCCGGAGGGTCGCAGGGCTCACTTCTGGTAACATGGTCACAGACTGAAAGTTAAAGGAGGTACCAAGCAGTTATCTCAAAAGGCCAAGGACAAAGAAAACACCGCTGATGGGAGCTAAATCCAAAGGACAAGCACCCCACCTTGCTGAGACACCAGCAAATATGCAGGCAACTCAGAGCCAAAAGCCCTGCTCGAGGCAAGGACAGAGCCAGAAGTCTCCCACCAGTGCTGCATACAAACAGGCCAGCACCGGAAGTTGTCTACCAGGACAAGACAAAAGTGGACCCAGGGGTGGGGTGGGCCACTGTGCCACCCATGCCACATGCAAGAGTTTTTGGCAGTCACCTGCACATCCATCGGCCCAAGAGCTAGGGGAAGAACATGCAGGAAGGAACTTTCCAGGCATGCCAGGGTTGACATGGTGCCAGCATGTGCACACACTGGGGTGCCTGATCAGACAAGGCCCGCGCCAGCTCTGCCTGAAGCAAGCATGCAAGGTGCCAGGATGTGGATCTGACCATTCAGTATCCGGGCCCAAACCAGAAGCTGAAAGTTTTCCCATCCTGTCACCCAACCCTCACTCCTGCAGGAGTGTGTGGGTGGAGAGGGAGTGACAGCATGACCCCTTGTCACCAAGCAGTGCACCACAAAGGGGAAAAGCCAGTGAGTGCAGCAGATGGGAACATGACCCCAACCGACCAGCTCACAACCAGGGGAGTGAAGTGCATGGGAGTGAGCAGAAACGGAAAGGGTGCTGGTGTGATTGCCACTGGAAGCATGTTGGAGCTTTCGGGAGCGGGTGGCCCAGCAGGGTCCGTTGTAGCCAGCGCCCAATCACCTCAGCTGGCGAGTGGACACACCACTGAAATAGACGTCAAAGACAGCTACATCAGGGCTGGAAACCCCCTTCCATCACACTCAGCAGGCCAAGAGGGGAGCTGTTAGCACGCCCTGCTCATGGAGGGTGGGCCTACAACAGCGTCCTCCAGCCCAGTCCTGGCAAAGAGGTCAGGAAGGGCGATCTCCAGAAAACCGCAGCAACCACTATGACATTTTACAGTGGATTATCCTAAGGCACTGACCTTTTCTGTCAACATGAACCTTCATTATTCAAGTGGTGTCATGTCCTGAATAGCTTTGTCAGTGCATAGATTTTCAAATCCTGAACAGCTTCATGGTTGAGAACTCACCAGCTGTCAGTGTAAAACAATCACAACACAAGTGAAGCAGCGAGCTGAAAACTTGTCAACATAAATGTTCACTGTTCTAGTGAAACAATTTAGTGAGCACAGTTCTCAACATCAATCTTTGCTACTCTCTTGAAGTCATATCTAACCTTTTTGCTACCAACATAAACATTCGCAGTTTGAGTTAAAACTTTCATTAGTGCATCGGCTATCAGTATAGACATTCATTTTTCTTATGCTTTAGTTTGCAGTCTTCAGCTATAAGCAGATGTGATTCAGTCTGTGGTCTTTAGCTGTCATCAGATGTTCACATATCAAGTGAAGTGGTCTATAAGCTTTCCAGCCATGAAATTTGATAAACTGATCCACCAAGCTAGTTTATCTGCAGATAAACAGTGTTACATGGGTGAAACTCCTTATTTTCACAGAATTCCTTTTTCCGAGTCTCTAAATAATGAGTCTTGTTTTTACTTACTATGCAGTAGAGAGCTATTGTTAAAAAGTTTTACACTGGCCTGGAGGCAGAGCAAACCTTTTTTTGCTCTTTCATTTTGGAGAAGCTTCATCCATGCCATAAAATCAATCCCAGACTAAATCAGTAAATGAGTAACCCTTAAGCACTGCAGTTGTGAATTATGGTGTTATGTAAGACGAACCATGGTCCCACATTACATGAAGCCAAATTCCAAGCAAAACCTCAGGCTGTTGATCAAAGGAGGAAAGCTTTTTATCAGATACATGTGACGATTGCATTGCATTTAATCAATACTTAATGATTTGCACATTTCTATGTTTTTCAAGACGCATGAAACTGCAGCTGATAACCACAGTGCCTAAAAGTTAAAACAAAAACAGGAAAAACCTATAACATAAACACGCAAAAAGCATATAACAAAGAGGAACAGAATGTACCAGATATGAACAGTATATATTAAAAATGTTTTATCTGGTGTCATTAGCAACAGCGTTGATCCATACAACTTTGTTGCACAAGGCACATGCTCGTGTCCAAATGCCTGCTCTAGCAATTTGTTGTCCATACTATACTGGGATATTGCAAAACTGTCTTGCTACCTCACCTGATATAAAAGAGCACAGTACAAACTGCACCTTGTACCATGTACTGCTGATAGAACTTCATGAACACCACGAGTTTAATATGCACCACGCAAATTGCATGTGCAACCTTGCACAAAAATTAACTCACCAAACATGATGTTCATATCTAGGCAGCCCAACTCAGCTCACAAGGCAAGAAACAGCCTGGATCCAGATGGCAAATACTGACTATATTTTCCTCCAAGCTGTGCATGCATGCAAGGACAGACCAGACACCTGAACTGTATGCCATTTGGCATATTTACGGCTTATGGCTTCTCCACACCAAACTTTGTTAACTACATGCCTAAATCTATTTTATTCTCTTAAAAATTATGTTGATAAGGAAAATACGCTTACTTGGCTCAATCCACAAAAACGTCAAGTGGTGGGAAATGGGTACTTTTGGGGGGGGGGTGTTGCTTAACTTCCTGGTATCAGAACGATGTTACTTAGACAAAGTTTATGTGCTACCACACGTGGGACTGCTTTTACCAAGAAGTAAAACTGCAAAACTGTAGAATGAAAACAGCCTACCTACCATGGCATAGCAGATGTCAGACAAAATACACTTATAAGTCGTGAGACAAGACTGGTGGATAAATCCACCCCACAAAGCAAATTACAAGAATATGGCAGGTCAATCCCACACATAAACTGTGACATAAGTTTGTGGCAAGTAAATAAGCCCTAGCAACTGGCTGGTCCACCAAGCCATTGCCACCCACAAATAGCAGCTGTGGTCACCAAACCCTACCCAACACCACTGCACAAAGCTGTTTGGCATTATCCACAGGAAACCACCATCACCAGAAGAACACCCCCCACCAGCTAGCAGGGGCCAGTACTCTATCACCACCAGTCCAGAACATCTGTACCATGACCTTAGATCCAAATCTCCCACAAACTACACACATAGTGCAAAATCACCAAATGTCTATCCAAATCACCATCAATGACATCCACCAATAAATCATGATATAAATTTGCTGCAGGTGAGGTGGCAGCAAATACCCATTTAAAAATCAAATGCCTGGGGCAAGATTTCACATTCAAACTCCCCTCACAGCAGCAAATCTTCTGGGGAAAAGCTGGCTTCCAATCCACCAAATGGTGGCTTTGACTACAGTCCTGTCATGTGCTGACAAGAAAATCCATCATTTTTATGGAGTAATTTACAGATTAAAACATAGAGCAAAATATACAAATATATGGATAATTTTATGCAAAAAATCTAACATGCAAAATACAAACTATTTGACTATCGTTTAAGTCTCTGAACTACTTTACAATGTGATAAAGACAATTATCAGGCAAACTTGAAGCTTTTGTTACAGGGTAAGAGTTCTGCTGCACTGGAACAGAATCAGTCTGACCCGTAACTAAGCACTAAAGGCAAAAATAAAACAAATGGCAGCTACCGATATAAATGACAAAACTGCTCAAGACAGAATACATTTTTCATCTTTTCCACTTGCAGAATGACCCTTGGTTTGAATTCCATACAATAAGGCCTTCTCAGTTAGTACTCTTCTTGCCTGATTCAAGGCTAGTGACGATGCATCTTCTAAAAGTGATCTTGGTGTGCCAGAAACTGGGAGCGACTCATCTGTAGCTGGCAGATTGGAGAAGCTGAGGGCTGGGCGACTAGAATCTGTAATGATACCAGGGCTCTGGGGCAATGGGGTGCTACTCTTACCAGGTGGCCCACTCGTCACCCCTGCACCTTTATCCATGACTGCCAGAGACCCCACACTTTCTGCTTTGCCCAGTTTGCTTGCTGCTTTGTCAACATCTTGGGCATCTTTGTACTGTATGAGATATTCAGGGTAACTCTGGGCCAGGTCAAATATAACAAAGATGGTGGGGTTGGTCTGATTATCAACACAAGAATCATAGCGCTTTAGTCCCTCACGTATTGGTGGCATAGCAAATGACCCCTCTCCTAATGTGAACTTGCCCACCAAGACCCGTGCCAGAAACATAAACCTATCACTGGTTGCACTGTCAGTTCCACAGGTGTAACTGTGACTGTAGAAGGAATTTGTTGAAAAATAGGACCCCTTCCCATATTTTGCCCCAACATTCTCCCCTGATCTCCTGAAGTCTATGTTGTTGGCGCAGATTCCACGGACTGCCTCCAGCGTTGGAGTTCCATGGAAGAGTTGTCGTTCATCTATATCTTGCTGGGTCATGTCACGTGGGGTCATGCCCCTTTTGGTGCTGGAACAAATACACAGGGTTGGATCGTTAAGTCTGCAGTATGATGCAAAAACCCAAAATGGTGGGGGTAACTTGGAAACAGTATACAAACTGTTAGGGATCAAAGGAGATGGGTAGCTCAGTTGGTAGACCGTTTTCTCCAGACCTGGATGGCCAGAGTTCAAATCCTTCCTGACTTACATGGGCACTTCACTAGGGGCAACCATGAAGGAATTTCTCAGTATTGAGATAAATAATAATAATTATTATTATTAACAGCATAAGACCAAGGCTGTTCATGATGCACTAGGGCCTCAGAATGGCACTGATACCATAAATGCCATGCAAATACCTCTGTAGTTGCTGATTTAACTACACCAGCATAAACATAACTCTCTTCTCTCTTTTCTTTCTTTTTTTCTCTCTCAATCGCAGCAGATAAGTGTCTGGTGGGCCTTTCACAGAGTGACTCACAATGCTGTTGTTTGATACAAGGTGATATAAGATATGATGCTCTATTATTAACTAATGCACAGATGCCTCTATCAAACTCGAAGCTGCAGTAAGATCGATGGTCAGCGCAGAAAGGTCATTTAATGTTCTGGAGAAGGCCAGATGGAGTCTGTACAGCATTTTAACTCCAGGATACAATCCATGCCAAATGCTAAACTTGCAACTATGACATGCAAAAGAAATGTTCTGCTGAGTTTTTGAGCCCCACTAACAACCATACAAGAGTGAGATGGACACACACTAAGGCATGAAGGGAGTGTCAAGACAGCATGGAGCTGTATGTCTAGGACGAGGGCTACAAATAATGGTCCAAAAGTTGTGCACACACAAGAAATTGCAGGCAAACCATATCAAACGTCTGTACTGCAAGCTGTCAGACACAGAGACTTTGGAAGTAAGAAGACATATTTACTACGATGAGCAATTTTGATACATATATGATACCCCTTGGCACTATAGCATCCATGTTCAAGAACATCTAGAAGACAAACACCATAGAAACACCCCATTCGGGTGTGTGCTGAAATGTCTTGCAACTGGTGTGTGTCTGTGGTGTTCTTGAACATCTAGAAGACACCAAACACCTGTAACGCTTCCGGACACCGTCCCTCCCTTTCATGCACCCTAGCTCATCCAGTCGTACAGACGACCAACTAGGAGTGGACGTCTCAAACTTTATTCGTTGAGAATAACCCGTTGCAGGTGGTGGCCGGCTTACCATGCAACCTGTTCCCTTGTCTAGTGGCTATTGTTGGATCTCTTCTCTCTACTGTCTACCCCTATTGGTGACTCAGACGGGAGCCTGCCCTTCTACTACTCTCTAACTTTTCCTGGCCACTAAAGGCAGTGGCTTCTTCCAGCCTGATGTTCCGTTGTGCAGCTGCAGCAGAGGTGCATGAAGAAGACAGCCCTGTGGCTCACCTTCTACTGTGCCCCTCAGTCTTCTGCCTGCTACATCCTGCCTTGGCCCTTCGTGGTCAAAACTTTCCAAGTCTCATGGGCAAGCAAGCATAGCCCCAAGAGCTGGGCGTAAGCCCGAGCAAGCTTTTCCCCTCTTTTCGGTCTGTGTTTTCCTACCTCCTTTTCTTCCTCCAGACTCCGAGTTCCCCTTTTTATTTCTCCCTCTCGCAGCGCCCTCTACATCATGTGATCTATTCCCCCTCACATGCCCCTACCCTCGCAGGCGGCATCATGTGGGTATCCAACTTATGACCTGTTGACAGGCGCTAGTTACAATGTTTGGGTTTCTCGAGTTCCCGAGTTCACCGACCGTTTGTTGCTGATGCAGCCGTGCTTGGCTGACATCATGCTGTCTCCCTAATGAGACTATCATCAATGACACCTTGGTGGGGAAGGCTGGTTAAATCCCCAGTGCATGCGCTGTTCCCTGTGTGAGAACATTTCCTTTTTTGTATGGACCAGGCTACCCTCCAGTCCATGAGTCACCCACAGGTTTATCAACTAAGTAAACAATGGCGGTCTTACACACGCCAGGTCTCATTTTGTTATACACCACACCCTAGCTGTATGACATTTCAGCATACCCCTACACACAAAAGACAATATGAGGGTCTGTGTCATCTGGCAGATGAGTGGAGACTCCACTGACTGCAAGAATATGGAAGTCCCACTTTGGCAATATGGCATTCATGGGACTAAACCTAGAAAATTAAACTACCTCCATTTACCTTCTTTTTACTCCGCTGTTTTCTTTCTTTTTACCTTTAATTTACCTCCTTAGCTCCTTTATAATAATAATAAATGTAGAGTTTTAACGCATGAGAAAACATTTCATGCACATTTTGCACAGACGAGGCACACAGCTGGGTAGAAAAGTATCATAAACCCCTTTAGAAACTAACCCTCTCTGTAACCAACCAATGTCGTTTATAGCTGGGCTCAGTTCCTCTGTAGTTAACTTAGGTATTTTTGTAACATTTGTCAGTCTTGTAAATAAGAATTTCAAATAGAGGACAGAAAATTATACAGATATCATTTCACAATCAGAATATTTACGAGAAAAGAGGATTGTGGCAATTCTAAACTGATGCTTAAATTGAAAATGTTATGTTCAAATCTCTCTCTGTCTTAACATGAGATAGAGAGAGAGACTGAAAGAGATAGTGACAGATACATAAAGACAGGCTGTTTATTGGAAAACTAAAATCATATGATATGATTTGAACCACAATACCATAATGGACACAAAATAGCTGCGCAGGGGCAACTACAGGATTTCACACAAGCCCAGTAGAAGACGACACCCACAGCATGTCCCCAGCAGACTAGCCCTAGTCATAACAGATGACTCATCAGATTTCAGCAGAAGATCTGCCGCAACATCTCTCAACTTATTTAGCAGAAGATTTAGAAGATAACTTGGCATCCTAAACCAGTCCTTTTATCCTAACCTTTCATACATACATTGCTGCATTTGCACACGTGGTCATCAAGACAGTTACATACATCAACCAACCAGAACAGAGGCAGTGGTAGTCCCTCGTTAATTACAGGAGCACTTCAACTCTGCCTATGCAGACATCTCGAATGGACATAGTTAATCCCTGCCACCTGGGCAGTTCACACCCTTGGCCATATCAAAGGCCTGATGGTCAACTCTGCAATCATTAACTAACCCTGTACCTGGCCGGCAGAAGACACCTGCATGATGGCTGTTATGTGAACCCCAGCTGTGCCCATGAGCTATCAGATCCCAGTAGCACCTCTGCTCGCCCTACAGCTACACACATGGCTGGGCAAAGCCAAACACCTTAGCTAGAACTGTGAATATGGCCCCTGGGGCACCTAACTATAGCGTGCCTACCTGGCCAGGTGATTAGGCAAGAGATAGCTGGCACCTTAAGAGGATTAAAGACCTAATTTAAGCAATGTTCTCATGTTGATGGATCACACCTTATAGAGACTATGGTGTAATTTCCTTTACACACCAAACCCCCAACACGTGACAAGCTCTGCAAACATTGACGACAGAGTTTCACGCTTAGTCTCAGCTCTGCTCTAAAACTCCTGCATCAGCCTCCCTCCTTTCTGTGAAACCAAACTTTTCTTCCGCATCCACAACACGTCCATCTTCTCACCTGCAATACTTGTCCCATAAAGCCGGGTTTTGTATCCGAAAGATGCTAAGGATGGTTTGCCGACGCTTGTCCAAAGTGGCATGAAACTTGTGAGCAACATCCTGGTACTCAGCTCCTGTGGGGTCTAGTTCCACCAGCTCAAAGTCCTGATAATGGTCCACACAACTCCAGTGGGACGGTACAGGATGCTGCAATGTTGGGGCTTCCGACAAAAGCAGGGGAGACCTGCATGTAAACAATTACTTTTTTTGAATTTCATCAAAAATTGTTTGACGACTACATGAGAGCTCAAGGTGATAAGGAAAACATTTCTCCACTAAATGTTTGCATGTAGGATGATAGGGTTTCATAATAGCTTCCATCATAATTTTGTGGCATTTCCTAATATATTTTTAATCCAGCACAATTGTAAAGGTAAAGGTAAAGATTGTCCTGTGACCTGTTTTAGGCTGTAGGGGAGTGTGGTTTATAAGCTTTTCTGCGGGCCAGCATTGTGAGGGCAGTCCCCATCACCTCTCCCTCACTACCAAACTCCCCTGACCCATGCATTATGTACCCATTCACAGCTGGGTCACCTGGGGCAAATGCGATGTATCATATGACTATTGAACCAGTATCTTCCAGGTTGGAGGCTAGCCCTCTAACCATTCAACCATCCTGCTCTCCATCAAGCAGACTGCCAAAAAATCAGGAAGTCAGTGAAATTTCTCAAGTTGATTTTGATCAGTATTTAAAAGTCCCAGATCTGTAGCTGTGGAAGAATGCCTTGGAAATCTTCTCCTTAATATCTTTAATTTTATTTAAATTCTCATTTCATCCTCAAAGGACTCTGCTGGAAAAGGAGGTACATAAAAAGCTCGTACTTTTTATGACAAGTGACAGGGTAATTCTACCTGCACAAAATTCATTTCATAGCCCATAACTCCAAGAAAAAAGATGACAAGATGTCCTACAAAATGTGTTATGTTTCTGGTCGAATTCTAAAGCATCTTATTTTCCTCATCTATGCATGCAGTCTGTAATACAAATCTGAACAATCTGACTGCCAGGAAAAATTACATTGTCCAAACACATTTCTGGTCACTTTAAAGCATTGTGCATTGACCAAAAAAAATGTTCCACAGAATACAATATTAAAGTTTTTAAAAAAGTCTCACATTTCACATGCAGTGTTTCCATCCTCAAAAAAAGCTGGCCGGCGCAACACTTTTGAGATTTTGTGTGTGTCCAAATCCACTTTCACTCCTTCCTGGACGTGAAGGACAATGCGGGCCTGGCCCTGCTCATAACAGTACTTTCTCTGACCACGAACATACTTTTCTTCAAGCGTATACTGCAATCTCCGCTGCAAAAGAAACAGTCCAAGTCAATGGATAAATTTTTCAGGTAATCCAACCTGCAAGTTTTTTTTTTAATTTACTGATTTTAAATACTTTGCCATATTCTTTTCTTTGGTCTTAAAAAACTGCATACTGTCTAAAACAGAGCTGGCCACTGTGCCATACACAAATGGAGTCTTCCCACTAAAAACTGGCCTTCTTAGCAGGCAATGGTCTCTATTGACAATATTTGTGTTCAATATCTTTGTTTTTGCATTATCCAATTTCTTGGTTTGTCATTTGAGTTATGTTTATAAGTCCATCTGGGTGTTTCAATTAAAGGAAGAAAATCCTGGGGGGTTTTTGGTTTTGTTTTTTTTGAAGGCTCATCTTTTGTAAATGGTGGACCAGTTTCTTTGGTGGCCTGATTATCTGCAGTCTACAGAACTTATCACTAAAATAAAACTTCAGGTGATGTTCTTTATAATTATTAACACTCACAGGCTCTTAAATTACAATATTCATCAGGTGAATGCACTACCATCTCCCAGTGTCCTCACCGGATGAAATGGTACCAATTTCCCAATATCATCCTCATAAAACCACAACCACTGAGTGTAGTAGCTGAGAGGGGCCTCAGCATCTGCGTCAACATAGGACCTTGTTGACCATCGTCGCAAAGGGACACGATTAGAAGATGCATCAAAACTACCCCCATGAGAGTCTTCTACAATAGCTTCCATGGCTTCAAAGCTGAGGGTCAATCTTAAACCACCAATATCTTCGAGAAGAACCTTTAAACAAAAAAGATTTGTACAAGATAAATTATTGCATATGGCATTTGCACTATAAGGCAAAGTGGGATATGATGTTTGTACCATGGTGTAAAATGGCATGATATTTGTACAGTAGAACCTGTTTTATGAACATCCCATTTACGACTACTCCTCTTTTCCCAAGCCTCAGGTCTTGTGACAGATGCATTCTACTATTGTACAACCCCCTCTGAAAAGATTGTTGTAAATACTTTTCATGGAGTTGTACTAGGAAATATTGTGTATAAGAAATAGTGTATTGTGTAATTAAAATTGTAAGTCTCGCGAGACCGCGACCGGAAGTCTCGTGAGAACGCGACCGGTAACATTTCCGATTGCGCGGGAAACATGTGTTGGGGTCATTTTCATTTGACGTCCTGTGCCTGTTAACATCAGCTGTGCAGTTTCCACTCACAGCTTGTGGTCTTGTTTGTGCAGGCAAGTACATTTACTTTGTCTTTCAGTTGTAACCGGTCTTGGTACATTGAAAGGTTTTGAGAATACAAGCGGTACTACAATGATTGTAGGGAACTGATTATTGATTCTTTCAATA
>SMGT01013755.1:434760-510227 GCA_004794575.1 Lanistes nyassanus | reverse complement strand
GGGGGGGGCTGTTCTGATCTCTTTCAGTACGAAATTTGCAATTAGCAACGCACAAATCTATAGTTTCTTAGAACATTATATGTGCAATGTACGTGGCATATTTTGATGTGTGTGTTTAAAATTTTACATGTGTTTGTGTACATGTGGGTGCATGCCTGTGTGAGTAGACAAAATATTTTGTGAACGATACCTTCAGCTGCATCCTTCGTCAAACTGACTTGTTCTCCTTGATCTGGACGGTCCTGACCCCTTAGCCCAACTCCGTCTGCAGATGTACCCTGCACCAAGGGGCAAGTCAATGACAGCTCCTCCAGTTCTTGCAGAAGGTCTTTGTTTGGGGTCTTCTTACCTTTCCTCGCCTTTGGTTTGGCATAGGGCGAGTCTTCTGTGTCAGCTGATCTCTCTTGTTTCTCTTGTTTTTCTTCGTCTCTTCTGACGAGAATCATCCTGTTTATTGTGTCTTCTGGCACTTGCATTAAATGAAATGCCTGGAGCAGCCACTGGTTGTGTTCCAGACTCTTCACTGAATGGTTTAAGTTGCAACTTTCCCCTGCTGTGCACTTCTGCTGTAGGTGATTGGCACAGACATGCAGCTGCAGGCAATCTTCTTTGCAGCACCCTGATCTGTTGTACGTGTCACAAACAGACACACTGCTGCAGGCGACAATTTTACGGATATCTTCATTGGTAAAATTCTGCAGGGCAAGCTCCTGACAAACTTTGATGTTATTTTGCGAATGAAAGTTATGGCTAAACTGACATTCGGTGCCATACGAACAGCTTCCACTAATAAAATTCCTACACACATGGAAAAAGGGGCATTTAGGGTTCTTGCATCTAGGGTATTTGGGGTTTCTGTAGTTGAAGCATATTTTTGCACCTCGAAAAAAAATGGAGACTTGCTTTATTTTCCCATCTTTCTCAAATACCAGAAACTTGCTGGAGTTTCTTTTCAGCCACTCTGCAGCTTCAGCATGGGTTAGTCCTTTCAACAGTTTGTCTTTCTTGGACATAAGCGTTCCAAATTTGGTTCGTCCATCAAATTCTCTCAGCAGAAAGGTAAACACCTGCTGCCATTCATCCAAGTCAAGGTCAGCATTTGGTGCATTTGTTTTAGGATCTGATTTTATTTGCTCTTTGTTTGCATTTTGCTTGTCACCATCTTGTCCCAAGCTCTTTCCTTTTTTACTATTTTTTTCTGGGTTGCTCCCTTCACCCTGTGAAGGCTTTTTTCTTTGACTCTTCTTGGTTTTTTCTTCAGCCAGATTGGGAAGACTCTGATGGCTACCAAAACTTGATGTTTTATCACTCTGTTGTGCACCAGGGAGTACAGAGGGCAGGGTACTTGGAGGCTGTTGTCCAACTGCAGGTTTCCCAAGTCCATATGGCTGACCAAAAGCAGGTTGATTTTCAAAAGGCTGTTGAAAGGATTGTTGACTGTGTGATTGTCCATGGGCAGGTACAGGGCCTACATGTGGCTGATTAACCATGGACTGACCTACATATTGCGGTCCACTGACAGGCTGCATGGGCTGACCTGCATATTGCGGTCCACTGACAGGCTGCATGGGCTGCCCTGCATATTGCGGTCCACTGACAGGCTGCATGGGCTGCCCTGCATATTGCGGTCCACTGACATGCTGCATGGGCTGCCCTGCATATTGCGGTCCACTGACATGCTGCATGGGCTGCCCTGCATATTGCGGTCCACTGACATGCTGCATGGGCTGCCCTGCATATTGCGGTCCACTAACAGGGTGTTGGTTTGAATACTGCGGTCCTGGAATGAAATGTGGTTGCCCAGGGCCTGGCGGATAACCTGGATAGGGCTGATTCATCAGGTGTTGGTTTCCATATGGCTGTCCACTAACATGAGACTGGCCGACAGCCTGTGAATTGGGGTGTGGCTCAGGATATGGAGGTGTTGGAGGAAGCTGTTGCAGAGGGAATGCAGAAGCAGAGGATGAAGAGGGATAATTCTGAGGTGGCAGTGGCTGCTGGTGGTGGTGGTGGTGGTGAACTTCGTAATGCTCCCTTCCTTCAACATGACAATGCAAACAAGTGGAACTTCCTCCGATATTAGTGTTCTCTGCATTTCTATGAGTTGCATTATGCCCACCTCTGCCTCTGAAATCTTTTCTGCCTCGTCCCCCTCTCCTACCATCATGTCTTCCACCCCCGTTTCCCTCTTTGCCATGGCGCTCACTAGAAACACTGCTTCTATCATCACTATCTCCCCCCTCATCCCCACTGCTGTCGGCCGCTTTTCTACTCTTATCATGTTCTCCTTTCTTCCCATCTTTGTGACCTCTGCCATGACCATGACCTCTCCCTTGGCCTTGTCCATGACCCCGGCCTCCTCGACTTCCTCTTGCGGAATGTTGTCCATCACCCTCAGAGGTTCTTTTATCCCGATGAGCATTATCGCCACCACTGTTCTTCCGCTTGTCTTTCCCACCATGCCCATGCATGTTATCAGGAAATACTGCTTTAAATGACATTTTCACTTGCTGCTGAAGAAAAGCTGGAAAAAAGTGTATGCCAGAAGTCAATACTTTGCCAGACAGCTGTCGACATACCACACAGCATAAAGACCCACGATAACAACAAGAGTACTGAACCAAACTATATGACAATAGACAATAGACAAAAAAGTTGATATTTCTGGGCCCTACCCCTTCTTTTTCCCTCCTTTATAAAGTTGCCATATCAGCAATGTTGCTAGCTGTACCAGACAAAAGCAAATAGCGGGATCCAGCCTGGTGGGATCCAGGGGCTGAAGCCCCCTTGCCAGAAATTATGTTTTAAAATCTGAGGGCCTCTACTGACTGGTACAATCATAACTTTGATCATATTTTCTGACTCTGATACAAAGGGATTGTACACTGATGGGGGTGGTGGGTGCTTAAGCACCCAAAGCACCCTTCCCCCTAGATCCACTCCTGCAGACAAAATGTAAGCCTGGGCGGGGTGGAGGTACTAACCGTCTTGTGTCCTAATTTCAAGAGTTTGTTCAAGAACCTTCTGTTTTATTGTGTTCTTTCCTGATCGAGGGACAGATGTTTAATTTTTGTCGGCCAGACTGCAGTGTGTGCTGTAACGCGCACAGAACACCATGTCAGTCAGATAACGCTATCTAAAATGTCCTACTTCTGGTTGAGGCTGTGCGTTATTGTTCGATCTGTTACGTCACTGCGGGCAAGAAAAAGCAGCCCAGCTTGTCCTCGTCACACCTGTAGATAAAACACATGCTAAGTGTCATTTTGCTTCCTACTGACGAACATCGTGTTGCCTCTGATCCAGCAGAGACCTGTTACTCTGACCAGGACGCCCACTTCCCCTACTGCCGACATAAAATCTAGGATGATCCTAGATAAACGTTGCCTTTGTGTTGTCTCACTTCTTTGTTTTTGGACAATCTTACGACACATGCCCAGAGTTTGAGGTGATCAAATATTTGCGCATTCTCTTTTCGGCCAGACAGCAAAAGGTTTACATATTAGTTGCATTTTCTATCGAAAAGAGACGTTTGTCTTCCTTTGGGTTCTGCTTACCGCGACCATGAAGTGTGTAATACTAGCCACGACCGCACAAGGTCAGAAGGTGCCATGCTGGGTGTGCAATAGCAATAGCTGGCCGTTGTGAAATAAATCACTGCGCAGAGCCCCGTTTTATATTCATTTCTAACAACTTTAAGAAGAAACGGAACTGACATCATTTGCAGAATAGTATAAACACATTTGACTGGTACGTTATACCGCATTTATTGGTAGCCAACAAGGTTTTCCTACGACCCATGCAGGCAGAGATGGCGTCTGACGACGTCAACATAAACGGCACTAATAAACTATACTTTTTTTCTTACCTTAGTGCACCTTGGTGCGCTAGTGCGTTAAGGTGAGCCAGGCAGAGTACAGAAGCAGAGATGTGGAAGCCACGTATGCTGTAAAACTGGATATCCTTCTATGATCATATTCAATATCCCCTACCACTCTTGTAATAACTTCTTCCGTTGGCTAACTGTAGTTATAGCTGTTGCCGACCTAAAATTACGTGCAACGAAAAAGAGCAAACTATTGGCTGGGATTGTCACGTGATTTCTTCCGAGAATCAATTTTCGTTTTCGCGGAATGCAGGAGGCGGCTGACGTATGCACGGAGTTCAAGATAAATGTTAAAGGGAGTCTTACTAGTGCTAAACCAAACCTGTAACAATTATGATACTCCAACAAAGGTACTGGCAGCGCTCAAACATAGCCGTATGCAGACGTGTGTGCCCCAAAAAGCTCCCTTGGGCACACACGTCTGCATGCGGCTTATATATGTTTGAGCGCTGCCAGTACCTTTGTTGGAGTTATCTTTCGATAATTTAAGCGCTCGGTCCTCATTTGTTCTTATTGATTATGATACTATTAGTTAAGGCGTTTCTAATAGTTACAGCTGGTGTCTAAAACTCCTGTAGTGCACAAACGCTCCTCATCAGCTTTTATAGCTGGCAGAAACGCGCCGCGAGAGCCTCGATTTCGCTTTGAAGGGTTTCCCGGAATGCTGACGTAGTAAAGTCAAATCGTGGTAAGCATGGGTTGCATGTGCGCTGTATACGGCTGGGGCAACAACTCGGGAAGCAAATGCTGCGTCAGCACGCATTGTTTTCCACCAGCAGAAAGTCATTACGGAAGACTGGTTAATTAAATTTTGTAAAGAGGACACGGCAAGACTTTGTGCAACCCACATAGTAACAAAAAAGAAGGTATTTGTGGCCTTTACTTTACCGAAGACTCCTCCAAGGATCAATATACCATGCATGCAGGAGGCTGAACCTACAGCCATTGGAACACAGTAGTCACATGCACAACTATGCATGGCATTAAATTCAGCTCTTAAAGACTATATTACTTTCCACAGTGTGTTGCTGCAAGCATATACTTTATGAGATGGAATCTATAACATCTGGGCAACATTTCCTACATAAGACACATTATTACTACAATATTATATTACTGGGGTTATGCATATCCGTAACGATGAAAACAAACCAAAAAAATACAGCAGGTACTAATGACGGATGCATTACAATAACAATGTAACGAATGTAGTTTTGTCGTAATCACGCACGGTCGTGTGCTCGATTACAACAAGTTGAAATACCTAAGCTTAAATATAAAACTAACTGAAATGTGAAAGAGCGCTATCAAACGGTTTTTTTTATCCAGCACTTCTTGAAGATACTCGATGGTTCTATAAAACTTTATTTGTATAGAACGTAACAAAACAAAAAATCGAAGTACAGAAGACAGTAAAAGCATTGGATGATTGATGAAGACGAGGCATACTTGATGGCTATTGTCCAAATCCCAGCTGTGCATGAGAGCTATCAGGTCCCAGCAGCACCTCATCTCGCCCTAGAGCTACAGGCATCGCTGGACAAAGCCCCAAAACCTTGGCTAGAGGTGTGAATATGGTCCCTGGGGCACCTGACTCCTGCGCTCACCTGGCCTGGCGATTACGTGAGAAAGCTAGCTGGCGGCTTAAGGTGTACCTAGTCCCAGCCCCAGAGATTGCCAAAAACTTAGCAGGAAGCACAACAGCAGAAGTGACGTCATCCCCAGATGGAGCAAGCTAGGCGCACTGTTGTTTAGTCTAGACCAGAGTGTAGCTTTTTACAATGAGTTCATGAGAATCATCGAGCGACTCATTATCGGATTGTTCATACTATGTTTGAGACAGCTTCCCGGAATGGTGAGAAGAAACACACATGGTGTCTAGCTCAAGACACCGATCGCCACAAAGAACGCAATGAAAACACGATATGCACTGATTTGATAGATTTTCGTTTTCCTTGTTAAAATGTTCCGATTTTATTAATAGTAATTGTCATTATTGTTCGCACTCCTTATGATCTATCTACATGACGCCTTAAACTGTCGATCAGAATCGGTGGAATAAAAATCATCGATCAGTGTATAGTAGACACTACCGGCAAATCATGTCAATCGCTTGTAACTGTGGGAAGAATATACAGGAAGTATTTATAGGAATTTCCAACTCGTGTTTGGGAATCAACCCACAATAAATCAGTGAACCAATGTTGGGTTTACATTGTTGCAGGGTAATTCAGTAAATGTGCAAGTGTGAAAATATTTAAAAAGTACTGGTTATAGTGGTAATATAGATTAAAACAAATAAGCAAACGGCACCAGGTTGCAAATAGCAGAATATTTTAAAATATGTATGAGTGAGATATAGAAATATTGTGGCCTAAATTTGTTATCCTCCTCCTTAAAACGCTCTGAACACACTAACCTAGTCCTCGCGTGCCTTTTGTTGAATTTTTTCTCGTAGTTTGCAAAAACCAGTTCCATGCTGGCCAAGATTGTAAGAAAACAGTCAAGAGAAAAAAGCAAAGGAAATAAAGTTAAGGTAAAAGTCAACAGGATAAAAGTGCATGTCTTCCGCCATCCCCCGCCCCCACCCCATCGGTAAAAAGAAGTCAAACACGTGTTTTAACTTTTACCCTTTGACTTATTTTCTCAACCACCTTTACTCATGGTCTGTGTTCGGAACTGGAGACTTGAAATGAGAGGTCGATGTCATTCGTGTGTCATTCCGTTCCTCGAAGATTTTGCGGAGTACAGATTGTTATGCACTGAGACGCAAAGAACGCTATAAGTCTTCAAGAATTGCACTCCGAGTAAAAGTGATCACAACAATCGCATCACTGTTTTGGTGTGAGAAATGTGGAACTTATAATAACGCGGAAGCTTATATAGCGCGATATCCCGGCAATATGGAGGGCGCTCTGCGTTTTACACAATATGGATAAAACTGTGTGGATAAACAAAACAATTAAAGTATAAAAACACTACACAGTCAAAACCTTTACAAAACACACATTACAACGATGGAAAACGTATAAGTATAACCATAAACTATTAATGAGACAACAATAAAACAAAGGAAAAATTAAATAGGAGTAAAAGTTAAGAAATACTTAAGAAGCACGATAAACAACGCTGACAATAAAACAGCACAGACTAAAGTACTGAAGCATAACAAGCACAACAACCTTAATAATTAATTGAACTGATGGATACAGATGAAGTGCTACATTTTCGCTTTTAGTGTTACTGCAGCTCCTCTACAACACACCTATGTGCAGTCTTCTAGCTTGACTAGGGCCCGTTCTGGACTCGACGTCACGTTCGGGGTTTCCCCACTTTTACCCAAGATTTTATTTGTTTGGCGATAGTTTCGAACTTTACTTGTAAAGGCAAAATCTGCTTATTAATAAATCTAAGCAGTAACAGATCATAATTCCGTGATAGCAAAGTAGAGGGTTTACACCATAAATGTTAATAATATATTTGAATGTGTGCTTTCATGAATGGAAGTTTCGTCGTATCCACAAGCTACATTTTAAGGGAACTAAAAACCTAATTTAAGCAAGATGGCTGTTGATGGATCTCACCTAGAGACAATGGTATAACAGGGTATAAAACCAACACTTGACAAACCTTGACGATATAAACGTATCCATGTCTCAGTGCGACCTCACTGTTCGCACCTGTATCTGTGCTTGTCCAAAACAGACAGGCATTACTCGCTCACATACTGGGAATTGGGGTATTTTAATGAATTCAACCCACTTATTTTACAAAGTTTTGCGTTTGCAAGCATCTCTATTAATATTAAGAACTAGATTACGTGCAAGTATGGAGATTTTTTTAAGTGTCTTTAAAATTGCATAAATCGTTTAAGATCAAAACTGAAGGATGACTGTGACAATTTTTGCTTGCTGTTTGTTGCTATATTACCGGAGAAACCAAATATTTAACAAACCAAGATTTTAGGTACTTTTATTAATTTTAAACCACGATTTCGCCCACGTGAAGTTATTTCCCAAAAATCTTTAAGGGTGTAACTTATAAATATTAAACACCTACGAAATATTTTTTTTTTAAAAAAAAGCTTACGAAAAATATAATCTCACACACGTACGTAAATAAAAAAAACTATTGGTCATTGCCTGTTGAACACGTTTGTCGTCACAGACAGATCAAAGACTGGGATATTACCCAGAAAGAAAGACGCCGATTTCTACAGATGCAGACGTTAAGGAAAAAATTAACGCATACACTAAACATCCCCACTTCCTTTGGCTTTACCACTATTATTTCTGTTTTCCTTCACCTCGATCTGTACACTTGTCTCAACCCAATCTACTCTCTCTCTCTCTCTCACTCACATAAACACATTACTTCTCGTCTATGATTTTTCCTTATAGTTTCTTTAAGTTAGTTTCTTAACCCGTCCTCCTTTCTGTAAGCGCTCCGTTTTGCCCGCCCCAACCCTTGATGCTCGCGTCTCAAATGCTCTCTTGCCTTTCCTACATTGTTCCCCACATTTTCTGAGCCCGTCCCCACTTTTCCGTACGGCCAGACCTGGAACTACTGGTCCAAGAGATTCTCTGCTCTTATTCTATCTCACTGCGGCACAGAGTTCGGCTGGTGAACTCCTACTGCAAGTAATGGCCATGTCAAACACTTCATTTCTCTCGCTATGTCAGATGGTCCGTGTTGATAATATACCACTATTCTCTGAGACGATACCCACACCTTCCCTGATATGTTACTAGCCCGAGCTGAAGTAACCAGCCGCATAATATGACACGAACTAGCTACTGTTGGTCCAGGAAACACGCCGGTTCCCTTCTTCACTTGCACGTCCTCTGATAGACAGCAAGACGACTAGGAAACTGCTGATCATCTTTGCATCCACGCCGTGTGGCTCACAAATCCTAGTCCATGTTGTCCACGACGTTTTCCACCTGCACGGCAGGAGGCCTGTCAGCTGTGTCCTCTGGGTCCTGCAAGCCACCCGTTGCCACAGCCGAATGCCGCCCCACATCGTCTGCCCCACTGTATCTTATACCATACAGCAGGTATATCACCAATCCTGCAGGACAGATCGGATGACAGAAAATATAAGAGAAGGGTCCCGATGCGACGACATAAATCCTAACGAAAAAACTTTGGACGTTCAGTGACACGGCTAGGTTATATACATCAGATACACCTGGCATATAAATATTGGCCGACTGATTAAACAGCGTTATCAATTTAGCACATCATAACAAATGTGACACTTTCTCCGTCTGTAAGTGAACTTAAAGATTTAAAAGTTTGTTATCTGCTCTAATGATTCAATCAAAGTTTTAACACGCTCAATAGGAGTTCTCACCAAGCATCATCCACAAAGCAAACAGCAGCCACGTCACTGCTGACAACGACGTAATGAAGAAAATGTTGACAAGGGAGACTATCACAGGCAAAGCAGGAACGCAAGGAGCACGAAATGATTCTCTCTTTCTGAAAAGAGAATAAAAAATTCCAGAGTTTAAGATGAGCTTTTCGTTCGACTCCTTTTGGCGGGAGCCGCTAGAAATGCCACTCGAAAGGCTTGAATAACTAAGGTATACAATCGCAGTCAACACAAGCACGCAAGCACACAACTTACGGGGTCTGAGGCATCAGGCACAGCAGGCCTACCAGGGCCATCAGCACAGCCGACAACAGCCCCACCGCCCCTAACAGCACCCCGGCCTTGTCCGCCATGTTGTCCCACAGGGCGGCCGCAAGCATGCTCAGCACAATTTCCATACTGTATATTGCTGCCAGCAATGTCACTGTCCTCTTCCGGGAGGTAGCGATGTCGTCTGCGCACTCGCACACAACGTGTAGCATCCTGGAATACACCCCACCTCTCCCCAGGCCCCCTTCCATGTTCTCCTTCTCATTCTGCAGCAACGTCCTTAACCCGGAAGCACTCTGCGTCGGCTCGCTGTCATCGTCGCCATGTTCGTTCCAGTCCTCTGCTGAAGAGCCCGTTTCAGCGGAGCTGGCCGATATGCGCCGCGTGGCGGAGGTGCAGGAAGTGACGTCAGACCCTGTCTTGGCCAGCAGGCTGGTGCCGTCCCTTTCCTCTAGTTCTTCCGACGAGGAGGTGGACGTGTGGTCGTGCGTCTGACGCGACGAGAACGAGGATTTGTGCCGACCACTGTACGTTTTCCAGCGAGTTCTACGTCCTCTTGTGCGTGTCTTAGCTACGCGTGCACGCGCACCGCCTGCACCAAGCTCGCTAAATGCCAGCTCACCGTTTGTAGAGGAATATTTGCAGGACGCCCCATCATCAGGGTCAAGGTCTGGCAACGTCCTCCCTTGCCTACCTATAGTAGTTTCCGTGTCGGTGTCCGACTTTGTTTGGGGCGAGTAGTTAGTGTTTGAACCACACACCCGGTCCCTCCAGTGCGGGTCCCTAGTGTCCACGCTAACGTAGCGTGTCAGCAGCACAGAGAAAGCCACCAGGATGTAGGCCAGCAGCGTGCCTATCAGGACCAACTCGATCAGAACATTCAGGTTGACGAAAGTGGCCATTACCATGGCAACGACCCCGGACAGGAACGTGGCCCGCAACGGTGTGCGGCGCTTGGGGCAGATCTTTCCCAAGCTCCTAGAAATACAAACACATGCACGTGCACGCGCCCGCACATACACATACACAGGCATGCACATATACACGCACGCAGACAATAAGTTTCAGCTGAGTTGCTAGACAGTTAAAAAAAACAATCAAAACCTAAGTTAATTAGGAATGCTTTGAGAACAGTCAACGGTGGACTAGAAACCTAGAAATACACAGAACAGACGAGAGAAATTGGGCAATTGGAGTGAATGAGTGTGTCCTCCTTTACGCGACAGTCATCAATCAACCTCCCTCCCTCTAACCCTTCTCCCCTTCTTCGTTTGCCCGCGCTCTCCGTTAACTGAGCGTCACTGTGACAGGATGTATCATTGTGAAAGCATGCAGCCATTCACCCAGATGGGATGCGGAATGCCTCAGATCGCGCTTGGCCAGCGAGAAAACCTGTATATTCATTCTTAAAAAATGCTTCAAAACAACAACAGAAGCTGGGTGGCGGAGTAGGAGACAAGACAGGTATGAACAAACACCTGAATATTAAGCCGTCTGCCGCCATGGCGCTGAGGACGCGGGGGAGCGGGAACATGGAGCCAAAGGTGGCAGCAAACAGCCCGCACACCGCACCCACGGCTGTGACGTACTTGCCCGCAGCCAGCTGCAGCTGTGGGAAGACGTCAGTCAGCGCAGTGTCGTGGTGCAGCGAGTAGTAAGGCAGCATGTACGTCAGACAGGCGACCACAGTGACGTAGACCACGCAGTTGATGACGACAGACAGCAGGATGGAGCGCGGGATGCTGGTTTCTGGGTTCTTGGCCTCTTCACCTGTGGTCGCCACGGTGTCGAAGCCGATGTAAGCGAAGTAACTGGTGGGGATGGCATGTAGGACCTGGACAAAAAGAGGGCGAGTTGAAAATCTTTCTGAATAGCCGACATCACATGTGTCGTATTTCTTGCCAATAAATTCACAATTTATCTCCACTCTATTTCGCAAAAGATAATACAACCCTCGGCTTCACAAAAGTCGAGGAGATCAGTAACGACCCTACCCCCTCCCCCGACTCAGTTTGGATGAGGGAGTGGGAGGTGGGTTGCTTACTCCTTTCAGTCCGAGAGGTAAAAATCCGGTTAACGTCCAGTTGCGAAAAGATCCCAGAAACAGCGACGCGATGAGGAAGAAAAGAAGGACGATTATGTTGACAGCGTTGAAGATATTGTTCACCCTGGCCGACATTTCCACACCGGAAGCTAGAAGAAGGGTTAGCAGAATACAAATGGATGCGGCTACAAGGTCCAGTCGGTGAAGGCCTGCAGATAACCAATACATAGAGGAAGATATGTAAGTGTGTGTTAGCGAATGTCTTCTTTAACCTATTTTCGCTTTCTCTCTCTCACCTGAATGACCCGTGTCTTTTTATAGTCCCCATTCCTCATTCTCCATCTCCTCTCAGCATGCGTGGAGTGCAGCACTTAAATCTCAAAGCTAGATTATATCAGTTATTAACACACCGACTTCTGCAGCAACCTTTCCCAGCACCGAGGACACGTGACCGTTGACCAGAGAGTCCAGGGTCTCGCTCAACGCCACGGCCCCAGCCGCCGCCCCGATGACGTACTCCACAACCAGCCCCCAACCGATGACGAAAGCGGCAAGCTCGCCGACCGTGAGGTAGGTGTACATGTAGGCTGACCCGGACGTCCTCGGACACAGCCCCGCCAGCTCGGCGTAACACAGACCTGACCGGAAATGAACCACAGCACTTCTCAAATGGGGCGCAAAAAACGGGTAACGTGCATTACTTCTATTTAGAAAATGTAATTTATCAAGTACTGACAAGCTTCGAGATACAATAAAAACACGCGTTTCCTTCTCTCGCGATGCTCTCTTCTCACCTGAGCAGTGCGTGGATCTACAAGTTTTCACCCGGTTCAAGGTTGTCTGCCTGTCCAGAAATAATCCCACGTGATCGTTTCCGTACGATGTGATAGGTTGCAGTCCAAACAAGGTGAACGTTCTATTAATGCGCCCGCATACAACCAATGATCCCGACTCACCTGAAAAGATGGAGACTACTCCTGCGATGAGAAGGGAAAGCACTCCAGCAGGGCCGGCCATCGTAGAGGCCACCAGGCCAGCAGTCAGATAGACCCCAGTACCCAAGCAGCTGCCCACCCCCAGAGAGACTAGGTCCAGAGTGGACAAGCACGCCCTCATCTCTGTCTTCTTGCTCTGCCCTGCCGCCTCATCCCCGCCAGTGACCGCACGCTCTCCGTCGGCGCACTCTGTCGGCAGCAACGCGTAGGACGCAGCCAGGGGGCGCTGCCAGTGACGTCGCGTCATACGCGAAACGACATCACACAATTTCGTCATGGCTAACCTGATCTCGATCGCTCAGATCAGTTTGGTGTCACAGTCAAGCCCACAATGAAAGGATAGGTTTCTGAGACCAACAGTTCACGACTTCTCTGCACTGGATGCACAGCCATTAAATGATCCATCAGCAGATCTTCACTTCTTGTGACGCAGCACTTGATCTTGAGTATGTGTTTGGCATGAACTCGATTTCATCAACCAAAGGTGTTGGGTTTGCTTCTACAAAATACAAAAATGACCATCTCCTATCTTATGCATCCATCTTTAGAACCGTGGCCATTGCTAGCTGTCCCATCTAGCCAAGCAGCGTCGATGAAAAAAAACCCACATCGCACCATGAATCTTTATCCAAGGAACGCGTTCACGATCTCTGTACTACTGAGCCGTGAGCGTTGCTTTACACTGTCGGCGAAGATTATGACTAGGAGAGGGCAGGTACAGCAATACCCTGCGCGTTTCCAAACCTTCCTCCAGCAAATGTGACGTCATAGAAAGTGTAAGTTGTCGCGAGATCGAATTACACTGTGTGACAGTGTCAGGAATTACCACCAACACGTCTGGGTGCTGTTCCTGCAACATGAGAGAGGAAAGTAGTTGTGGCCGGGTTAGAGTTGTCAGATCTGACTGCCTGTCCGTCTGCAGCCTAAAGTTACATCAGTACTTATGTTGTACACACAAGACTTACGGAAACAGAATCTGGAGATATTACTGCCCAGAAGCAATGCCCCACACCAGGTCCTTGCTTCACAGGAAAGGTAAGGGTATTGCATGTAAGCTTTCTTAGTTTTCGGCCACATACAACAGACGACGTGACGTAGGTCACTCTCCTCAACTTTTTCGAATAAAGCACTCCGCGTGCGCTGCCACCAGACTACGTGACGCTTAAGTAAGCTCTAAGCCCATTAGTCAATTGTAGTGAATACGATAGTATACATTAATTAATTATAAAAGATAGACTGTTATAGTTATTAAACAATTATAATGGATACAGAAGTATATATTTGCATCAGACAAATGCTCAAATGCATGACAGTGAATTCTAAGATACTTTTTCCAGGTACTGCACACGGTGTACTTTGAGAAAGTCGAATAAAATTATATTTTTAAACACAAGTGTAACACCACGTAAAACAGTGGCCTCCTTGGAAGCACTTGGCTTAGGCGAGGTGAAAAACTGCATGCGTCACAATGCACGCGCCAAAATTTACATAACAGTGGCCAATGCTTTCTTCACAAATACACACTGAACAAGTATTTATGTGTTTCAAACTTCTCTATGAACAAAGTTTATTCAGTCAGTGCCACACGCTATTTTTATTATGTTATTCAGTCTGTCGAGTCTGCTAACCTGCCCTACACCACGCCCGTTTCTTGCAACGGACAAAAAAAGACGCACTTACACATGCACGCAGACTAGTGATACGTTACACATATGCTTGCACGAATATCCTTCATAGATTACACGATTTTTGTGTGCACTGGAGATGTAGGGTAGTGGGGCGGGGGCGGGGGATTACCAATCCGCGCCACCTGCTGAGCAACCGGGCGTGTGGGTCTCTGTGTCACTTATTAACAATGAACTAATCTGCGTTTATTAATAATAAAATGCGCACGTTAAATCAATGAGTCGATCATATCAACAGATGGCGCCTTTAACCCTATTGACTCGCAGGGACTGACGATGAGCTGAGAATCTCGCTACGATACATGCGTTAAAATCGACTTGAGAGAATCAACATCTATAGTTCTTAAAGCAAACGATATCATTTTTAATGGGAGCATCCCAGTAAAAGGGTCCAGCGAGAAGTTCATTTTCTGTTCACGTACACGTACGTGTGTGTGCGTGCGTGTGTGAGTGCGCGCGCACACTCGAGTGCGTTTGAGCGTGCCTTTACGTTATACGTCAGCTTATTACTGCGTAAACTTGTCGGTCGTGTTGAGACCGAGGTAAAACACGAATTACGTCACCTAGAACCAGATTCAGAAAACTTTCCTGCTTTAGCATATGACCTTCAAGGTTACAAAGAAATTCCACCGCACACACGCCCCCCCGCCCCGCCCCCGCTCCCATACACTCACACACAAAACATGGCAATACATAAACGTCCGGCACGCTTGTTTAGATTAGCCTGTTCCATTGTCGGACAGGGGAGGCATATTTTAGAAAAGCGCATCCCTTCATGGTGACGCTGAAAGATATAAGTTAGACTGGTTGTTACAAGGTCGATCACGACCACACGTCGTTGATCAATGTTTTTTGTCTCTGAAGTTTACTGCTTACTTCTAATCTAGATGATTACAAATCTAAGCCAGGTGTTTGACAGAAAAGATGTGCAACTTTTTTTGTGGATTAATTATCTTGTCCTGCAGGGTTCAGCAATGTCATATTAACTTCAACACAAGTATGAATTAAGATTAAGTTTGGCCTACAGCACGAGGGGCCAGTTTATGCAGTAATAAACTGACGTAAAACGTAAAGGCACACTCAAAGGCGCTCGCACACACACACACACGTTTACGTGAACAGAAAATGAACTTTTCGCTGGACCTTTTACTGGGATACTGCCATTACAAACGATATCAAAGGATCCTATGATCACATTCCCCACCACGGAGTCCCACACCCCCCCACCCCCCCCACCCCACATACGTGCACTTCCGAAGATCATATTTCAAACATGTATTTCCATTCAGGTACTGTAGAAATAGAATCTACCATACATCGAAGTCAACCAAACATCATGAATCTTGTTCCTGGCGTAAAAAACAGAACTTCACCCCTAGGACAGCGGCACTGAAAACTGGGAATTCCCGGGAAACTGTGGCGATCGATATTTCCCTTACCTGTCTGTCTTCAATTGCCTTTTTCATCCCTCTCCCACCACACACACACACACACACACATGTACGTTACACGTTGCACACAGTTATACATCAAGTACATGCGTGTGATCAATATATCAGCCTAGCATCAAACAGAAACGATTAATTTAAATTTGGGACCATCAGCTTGAAGTACGGTTTCTCCTCCATTGCCTGTTGTACACACCTATGTTAAAGAACGTGGCACACTTACCGTACAAACCAACTTCAAACCCCACAGATTACAGAGGAGGCCTGTTGGGTCTTTCAACTTCCATGCACAGTAGCAGTCTGCGTCCACATCTGATCTGCCACTAGCTACTACACGATCAATGACACACTGACACGGTAGCGGCGTGCCTTTGCCCAGGGTGTGGGCACACACGCTTGACACACGCTTGCACTCGATCGTGACTGGTGGACGTCTGTACTGCAGGTACTTCCTTTGGCAACAGTGCGTGGCCGCTGGTTGAGACGGAAAAATCAACTGATTTCGCGACAGAAAGACATTTTCAGTTTTAGTGTGTACCTGTATTGCGGGGGTGGGCAGCGAGAGACACAGCCGACGAAGTTATTTCAGGACGGTGGTCGCACGCACTCCGTTTCAGCACAGCGCCTCCCTTCAGCTGACTCGTGCCCCGATAGTGAGGTCGAGCCGGTCGCCCGGCCTGGCTTGCATTCGTTCAAACATGGCTGCATACTATTCTGTGCTCGCTGCTACGCTGGAAGACTTGTGAGGAGCACATTGTCTTGGTACATGAACGGCGGAGACGTACAGCTTCAGAGTGTTAGCACGCGATGCGAAGGATGTGGTTACATTTTGTTTTGTGGAAGCGGAATTCTCGTAGGCCTGAATGAATGCATTATTTGTTGTTAGAGACTGGAAAGTCCCTCCCCATATTATTAATGATCAGCAAATAAATCGGAAACAAAATAAAATGTAGATGGAAGAGCGCCTGTATATGTATTCAGCACCGCCTCGGTGGTCTAGTGGTTAGGCGTCCGCTTCCGAGCGTAAGGTCGGTGGGTCGCGCCCCGGCCGAGTCCTGCCTAAGATTGTCAATCTACTTTATCTAGTAGCTGCCCTGCCAGACGCCTGACACTATAGGGAACAGTTGGGGTGGCCGGTATCGGTATAATCTGACTGGGTGGGACTGAAGGCTGCATGTGTCACAGTCTAAGCAACACGTACCCTCCTGATATGCACCCAGTTTGCGGCGGGACGTTAACCAACAAACAAAAAAACGCCCATTTTATTCTGTGTAAGCCCTGGTAGGAGTGCATTAAATGCGTGAAATGCTACAATATTTTTTTTAAAGGGGGTGGTCAGGAATAAAAGACTAACAAAATACAGTGTTTTATTGTGGGACTAAGAGCATACTATTATTACAGCAGTTATAAAGTTTCCAAATGATTTTTGAGGGGATGGTGCAGAAAGTGGCAGGAAACTAAAAACCACGTCCATGTAACAGTGATATGACGATTTATGACCATATTTCTCGGTGTCAATACAGGTATCATTAGAAATGTAGCTGAATCACTTGACTCCTGGGATGAGGAAATGTTTACATTTGACCTTGATGGCAGATTCTCATCTCAAGGGATGATCAACGTCCTTGTCAACTAAGTTATCTTTATTTGTTGTCTCTTTGTACCATCCTGAAGAGGGGGTTATGCCCTGAAACTTTGACTTGTTGTCCATCTAACTCTCGCTTGGCTAAGTTCCTTTTGTTGTACCTTTATTACCACAAGTCACTGTCACCTGTTTCTTTTCTCGTACAGTTAAATGGGCGTGCTCTTAAAATTTCGAGCTGCATGTGGTGGGTGCAATCTGAAGAAAATATTTTGTGGGCTAAAGGTTTTCTAGTGTTTTAATATTCCTCTGAACTGTATAGATCATTTGAAGGCATAACTAGTGCCCTGACCAGACAAATGAAAAGAATAAGGAGAAAAACGTAAGCTTTTGATTATTAGTACAATTCAGGATACACTGTCTTACCATTTATGATTGTTGATTACATAGTTTTGGCTCGGGAGTATGCTGGTTCTGAGTGAATATATGTGTGCATTCATGTGCCCATAAATTTTGAAGTTCTAAAGAAAGCCTATACAATGTATTTTAGCAAAATCGCCAGCCACCTGAATAAAAGTATTCAAAATTTAATGAGCTTGTGTGCGCACACACACGCGCACGCGCTGCAAAACATGGAAAAAATATGTAACTTTTTCAGCTAAGAGAACTGGTGCAATTTTATTTCCATTCAAGGCTAGATGCCCTTTTTATTAACTTTCACAAAACACATCTACTGCATCTGCTTGTGTTGATGTTTACACTTCTTCCTCAGGTTCATGTGTCAAGAAGCCATGCATTCTAATTTTTAGTCATTCTTCTTCTTTGCGATCGCTGCTACAATTTGAGTCTGGAGGCAAGGATGAATTGGCTGGTTTTCTGTAGTGCTATTTTTAGTCATGATAATTCATCTTCATCTTTCAAGAAACTGTCCACTCTACAGTCATGACCAACAAATAATTTTCATCTGCTAAAAAACTGTCCATTTTACAGTCATGGCAATCAATTCCCGTTCTCCTGTCAAGCCAGCAGATCAGGTTTGTAAGATGCTCATGCACAACTACTTTACGTTCACTATCCAGAAATCACTCGATACAATCATGTTCACTATCAAACATTTGTTCACTCTACAGTCATGTTCACTATCAAAACTTTGTTCACTCTACAGTCATGTTCACTATCAAGATCTCCATGGTCACTGTCAAGAAATCCTCCACTCTACAATCATATTCACTATCACGAAACTGCTTTACAATTAATCATGTTCAGTATCAAGAAATCGCACACTCTACCACCCTATCTACTATCACAAAATCTTACACTACCTATCGCGCACATACATTTACACAAACGTGTACAAGTAGTGTTACACTTCGGATTAAGTGATAATCTAAGACCTTGTGCAAACCATCAGTGCAACTTCCATAACCCAGAAATCAGAAACTGGAAATAGGATGGGGAAAGGAGATGTGAGCAACCACCACTGTGCACTCCTGCAGATGTTTGTAATGCTGGCCTTATGAGGAATGTATGTGATATGTTGCAGCAAATGACCTAAAAAAAAAACCCCGTTATTTCAAATTTGTGGTGAAAACAACTGTAAGAGCAAAATAAAAAGTTGAGATCACAATTTGAAAAAAATATAAGAAAACAGCAAAAGGTGACAGAATAAATGAAAGCTAAAAATGTATTCTTTGTTGCCAAAATATGTCTAATGTTTAGGGGCAGCATGCCAGCAGAAACAACGAGTGATACTGTTCGTGGTACCAGAAGACAAGGAGATCAAAACTATCAAATTTCTTTGTGAGAAACTCCATGCATTTTATCCTGTTCACACATTTGAAAAAATAGGCTTTCTGTATGCACAAAATTTATGGCACTATTATTTGCACCACTGCTGCACAGTGAGCTAGATTTGTGCACAACTTGTTGAAATTTCACTAGCCTGGTCTGCTGTGTGGAGTGGCCAGTCCCAGTGATGAAAACCTGCCACTACTCCATGCAAAAGCAAAGATATGGCCCCACCTTACAAAATCTCCAATATGACCACCATTACAAATTATAGAGGAAGGAATCATTTTGCCAGAGACTGCAACAAGAAGCAACTCATTACATCTCCTTCATTACCCTGGATATCTTCAAACTTTCAGAAAAGGTCACAGTACTGGCCACAGCAAGAGTGTCACTGGTACAACTGTCTTCCTTTTATGACTGGTCAGCTCCTTGAGGCACCAAGTAAAGATTGTGTTGTGTTCCAGACTTCAAAAACGACAGTCTTACTGGTACAGCTGTTGGAATATTGGACAGTTGGGAGTTACACGTCGAACGTATGTCATCTGAAAGTTATACAAAGAGATTATCATTAACCTCTGTTCACCGTGAAATAGCCTTCTATATGTCCCCTGACAATTGGTCATCAAGAATCTGCTCATGGGTTGTACAAGCGGTAATTGCTTAGACATCCAAGTCAGATGTTAAGCTGTTAAGCTTAAATCAAGAGGATCTTCCACACCCCCTGGAAAATGCTAGGAACGCATGCAGTGCTGCCAGATGCTAGCAGTGAGTTAAGTGCCCCTTTTGTCTAGAGAATCTGCCATGACAGACTTCGCTGGACAGAAAAACAATCAAGCTCAGTGAAGAGTAAAGCCACGATAAGAACTGAGGTTGAACTGTATGGGCCCATGTACCCTAGACTGGAGGTTGAACTGTATGGGCCTGTGTACCCTAGACTGGAGGTTGAACTATATGGGCCCATGTACCCTAGACTGGAAGTTGAACTGTATGGGCCCATGTACCCTAGACTGGAGGTTGAACTGTATGGGCCCGTGTACCCTAGTCTGGAGGTTGAACTGTATGGGCCTGTGTACCCTAGTCTGGAGGTTGAACTGTATGGGCCCATGTACCCTAGTCTGGAGGTTGAACTGTATGGGCCCGTGTACCCTAGACTAGAGATTTTGCTTTTATTAAAACCATTTTTTCAAATGGAAGTCTATATTTAATTGTGCACACTGTACCCTATCCCAAGGTGCTTAGCTCTATACCCCAATCGGCCTTTCCAACACCAATGACAAAAGAACATTGGCAGGTCCCTTCTCCTCTCTCCCTCTGAATGGGCTTTGCCGCAACCCAGTTTGGTTGGTCGGCTAGCTAGTCCCTGCTGACCCTCTTCCTGTGCCACAGAATGATGATGTTGCTGCCACGCACAGCTGACGTGCCCTAATCCATGCCTTTCCAGTAGAATTCTCTACTTCAGATGCACATAGGGAAGACAATGTGCAGCTACATATACCTGGTCCACAAAACTCTTGGAAAGGTCAGGCAATTTCTCAAAAGCAATGGTGGCCCTCTGTACACTGGGAAACAAAGAGGCTGTCGCTATTACAATCAACAGAAGAGAAATAAGGGTGTAATCAAACAAGTGACTATAGCTTGCAGTGAAAAAAAGGGTTATGAGAAAGGAAACTGAGCCAAACATACAGTCAACATTTGAGGGGCTATTTATTCATTAGGACGACACACACAGTCAACATCTGAAGGGCTATTTATTCATTAGGACCAAACAAATTACGTCAACATCTGAGGGGCTATTTATTCATTAGGACGACACACACAGTCAACATCTGAAGGGCTATTTATTCATTAGGACCAAACATACAGTCAACATCTGAGGGGCTATTTGTTCATTAAGACCAAACATACAGTCAACATCTGAGGGGCTATTTATTCATTAGGACCAAACATACAGTCAACATCTGAGGAGCTATTTATTCATTAGGACCAAACATACAGTCAACATCTGAGGGGCTATTTATTCATTAGGACCAAACACACAGCATAAGCAAATAACAAGAAAATGGCAGTTATCTGAATCCTGTATGCTGTATCACGCTGACCATCACTCTAGCAACTGGTGCCTCATCCACATAAGCATGCTGTACTCCACAAGGGCATAGCTTTTCACTGGTAAAAACCAGCAGCATGATGAATGATAGATTCGCCCTATCCCTCCTTGACGAGAATTTGCCAATAACCCTTTGTTAAGTCTATTCAAGTTAAAAATCCGGCCTTGTATAGTTTGGTAAGGATGACTTGCAGGTCTGTCATCGGCTCTGCCAGAAAGTCTGTCACAATTCAGGGGGTGGTGAACACAAACCAGCATCTTCCATCTGACTTTTTAACGAGGATGATGGGAGAGCTATACTCTTCTTGGGATGGCTCTAATTGTCAAGAGGATGTCCAGCAAACTGGTTTACATGATCTCAACTATTCATGATAAAAGTATGATTAAGATGGTTCAGAAAAGAGGAAGAAAAGAAATGGTGCCAAAACCATATGATGCAAACATGGGAATTGTGGATCATGTTGATCAAATGGTTCTCGCAAGAAGGCGGTACAAGAAATTAATTCTTATCTTTTGGAGATGGCTCTCCTGAATTCTTTCATTGTCCTCAACAAAACTGTGAAAAAGATGGATTTTCAAAAAAATTTAGAGCAATGTGATCTGTGACCTACAATTTCCTAATAAGAAGCTGGCACCATCCGTTGTGCAAAAAGACCTTATAAGACTGAGTGAATGCCACTGTCCTCAACAAGTTCTGCAAACACAGAAGGAATATCACACCTCTAGGAAGTGTGTGAAAGCCAAAGCAAAGGGAAAGAAACCCTTTATGTGGGAACAATGGTCCAGCAAGCCAGCTCTGCTGTCTCCCCATGCTTCAAACTGTGTCCCAGTAAGACTAACCAGAGACTGTTGGTGACTCCGGGTATGTTGGCTGCACTGAGGGTTTAAGTAATATTGAGATTTAGTACTGTATACCCACATATTATTAAATCATTTCTGCATATTTACCCCCTTCATTCTCTCTCTTCAAGCTTATTTTTTCCAGATACTGTCAACTAGAGCACCAAAGTGCTTCCCTCCATAACATGTCAAAATGTACATAATTCTCAATTCAAATAGAAACTCTTTAGAAAAATACAAGTCAGAACCTTAGGACTGTTCTAGCTAAAAAGTACATTCATTTTCCTAACAGAAAAAAACCTATAGATTTTACCTATGTGGAACGAAAAGTATGACTTCCAAGATTTTTTGTAAATATATACCCAATTTTCTTAAATACTCCCTGCCATAGGCCCGGGAACTAAGGCCACATTTCCCTGCCAGTGAAAGGATTAAACTAAAATGGATTTTTAACATTTTTAAAACTATAGGCACAAGGCTGTGCACTTAACAAAAACACATTTAAATCTAATTTACCTGGCCTTTTAGCCAGAAGTGATTGTTTTTATCCACACAACGCAAATGTTGCCTTTTGACCCTTAGTGTCTTCTCTCTCCAGTAATGAGGAACAGCACAAACTGCTGCTTTTCTTTGGTTGCACAAGGACGATGCCATCAGACTGCAACTGCCAGTGCACTCATTTAAATCCCAGTAGGCACTGAAGTCCTGCAAATTATATTACACTGTTCTAAATGAATCACGGACACACAGCAGTTAGTGTAAGGTGGCTGTGCTTTTTGAAAACATGATGGCCCAGCACACACCCACTTTCATGCCTGAAATTCTTCTTCTGGGTAATATATATTTTTTAATAGAGGACAGAAGGAACTTTTACATTTCTTTTTGTATATCCATATAATAGCTGTTGTGTTGATCTTGTCTTTGCTGGTGAATGTTATTTTGCTTAAATGCAAGCATATGACATAATACACTTTTCCATTTCCTAAAAATGTACATAGGAAATAAAAGAATAAAATAAGTTGGGTATTTTTAATGCAAGCACCTTGAAAGAACATGAAACATAGGACAAACTGTGCATGAAATACATTCTCAAGATCAAAATGAGGGTAGAAAATATAGGTTACTCTCGTTTACAGCACATTTAGTTTCAATCTCCCTCATCTCTCCAAATGCTTTAAAACTATTTCTCACTTCACTGGGTATGTGCCACTGTTGTAGAGTTCCATGGATCTTGAGGCAAACAGCTTCACATTCCACTTCATAGAAGAAATCACATGATCTTCTAAGACCTTTTCTGGCATCCTGAAGATCATGTCCTACTCATCTTCTTCTGCAATTTCAACAATTATCTGATGAATTTTAAGTCTTGCTTTACGCTGTTTCACTTCTGACAGTTTATTAATTTCATCCAAGATAAAGCTAACAAAATTCTCATTTGGTCTTTTAAAACCACACCGCTCCCTTTTTTCTGCCCTTTTTCTGATCAAGTCTTGCAACATTTCCACAAGTTTATCTGCAGGTTCCTGACTTTTCTTTAAAGATGCCAACATGGCAGGTGGAGACGAAGAACTCTGCAATGCTGCAGTCTGACTTGTTGATGGTGTTGGATGGGGTGCTGGTGGTGAGGATGTTGGAAGCTCCTCAGTATCTAACTCAGACATCTCGCTATCAAACTGATTGGCTGATGATCCTGGGTCTGCAGGGCCCGAGTCTTCATCTTCACCACTCAGTTGATTACAAATGTGATTAGTCTCAGACAACAGCTGCTGTATGTCAGGAGCACCATACAGATCAATCATGCGGTCAGCTTCCTGAGAACAAAAATATCTGTGTCTCATTTATATTAGTTATTCAAACAGCATGCAGCAAAACATGTTTCAAATACCAAAACTGTTTCAGAACCCAGTTAAAAAAAGGGCAGAAATAAACAGCACTGTGGAACTCAAAAAGGCATTAAAGAGAAAAATTGCCCTTAAAAACAGTGTAACCCTGATTTTGAATGTATCCTTCCAACTCATTTTTAAAAATGTTCTTTTATCAGAGAACTTTCTATAACACTAAAGAATCGAAAGTAAAGGGGCAGGGTATTCCTATTTTCAGGCTGTTTTAACAATAATATCCAGCCTATGTTGTTGTAAGGTGACGTTTATCTAACACTAACAGTAACGTCTTATCTAACTGACACAGTTACTTATAGTCGTATTTAGGACAGAAGACAAAACAAATGACTGCAGCCTGGAAACTAAAAAAGATACTGAGTAAAGCTATGACTATGATACAATGGAAAAAAGACAAAAAAAGTCAGCATTTCAAGACACTATTCATTCTTCAGGACACACAAACAATGAACAGAGATGCAAGAAACACATACCCTAATTAAATAAAGGTGGACAATGGGATGGGGGAAGAGACTGTCAAAAGAAATTTGCAAACATTTGGTACACATTATCACCCATGTTATTTCAATATCCTAGGTTAAAAAATTACCAGAGGTAATATACATCCAACATTAAATTTCAAAATAAATGTGGATACTAGTTTCTGCAAGCACAATGCCATTTTAAAATTAACCAAATCTGTGGTTTAAAAAATGTTCTGTAGAGAATAAAGAATTGTCCAAACAATTGCCTGCTTCTGCATCTAGAATAAAATAACCATTGCATCAAAGAAAAAGTTGAAGTTCATTAAAGAAAAGCATGTGGTTTTACATAGTTGTTACAAGACCAAAAATAAAAATAAAAAAATCACTATACACTTGTAAAGCATACTAAATGAAGGAAACTGAAACTTTGAAGATGCTCTGGAGATGATTTCATGTACATGCAACTGCTCACTTCACATGCAATTACATATCAATGAAATCCAACCCACCAGTACTAAAACATGTGACATAGATTTACATTTACAAAGGTAACCCAAAATAAGACATTATGCTTATAGTTTAAAGACCTACCCAAGTGGAGACTGTTTTTCAAACAAATGGATTTACTTTATTACAAAATGCACATTCCAAAATTCCAGTTTAAAAAATCTAAAAACACCTTCACCATTCTATTTCTTACAGGCATGTTCTTAATCATCAGGTGAGACAGCATTCTAACCTGGGTGCAAAAAAGATGTGAAATGCTCTATACTCTTCAACTGGTTGTAGCCTTTATAAAACCTAATATATTACTGTTCCACTTGAACCGATGTCACCCATTCTACCTCTTGTTGCATGTGTGTGTGTGTGCAGGCTCGTGCAAGCACACACACATACATGCATGTCTTAATCACATAAAGGCTTGCGTCCCATTCTTCACTAAAAAAAAAAAAAAAGAAAAGAAAGGAAGCTATTTACTCAAGCATTAGAAATTTGGGTGTGTGTGGGGGGGGGGGAGAGGGAAGGTGGTATCTAAGCCCAAACATTTAATGCAATGTTACTCTTAGGTGGATCATCCATTGTGTTTGCAAAAACTGTTTCTGCTACAGAATCAGAGAAAACTGGAGTGACGCTGTGTACAAAGCAAACCAATTGTTTCTGTTTTCTACACAACGTCACTTCAGTTTACCTGATTCTAGGGATAATGTTACAAACGTTTTCCTGAAATATGAACACAAAATTGTGAAAAAATAACTATTTCAGACTGAAATAACTTCATGGAATGTACATCCACATGGGCACACTAACACACTGTCCTTTGGCAAGAAACAAATCAACATCACAAGTTACGTAAACAAAGAATTTAAAATTGTGTACCTGGGTGCTCAAATTCACAAGTTTCTTGACTGTAACATGGGGATACAAGAAGCTGTGCAAATAGGAAAACCATCTCCATTTAGGCATGTACTCAGGATCAGATCCACTCCTGATTCTTACTGTTCGGGCAAGATGTCTTGTGTACATAGTTCTAAAAACATTTACCTTCTTCTTGACACCTTCCTCTGTGGAAAAAAAACACTTTATTTTCTCAGTCAAAAAACTTTGTATTTCTTGTTAGTGTTACTTTCATCACATTCTTCCATTCCATAGGCTTATAAAGTAATTATCACAATGTCAATACTGACAAGAAGACATGTTTCAAGGTAAAGTATAAACTCGTCCACAAAATAAAGAAAACATTTGCATGCAATTACAACACAAATTAGAATAAAACAAACTTTGAATGGTAAGCCAGAGACATGACATGTTCTGCTTTGGTATAAATTCTGATGTCCTGAAACTAAATCAGTTTTGCTCAAACGTTTGCTTTTGTTTTAGGTCACAAAGGCCTCTAGTTCAGTTACAACTATGCCTTGAAAATCACTTATAGCACATAAAAGCAGCTATGTATGTCTTCTTCTAGAAAAGAAAACCAGATAACTGAAGTTTGTGACTTTGCATCCATTGCTGACATTTCCTGGGGTTAGATTTGACATGTGAAATAATGCTTCCGCATTCATAATCATCTTCCTATCATTATTGAGCCTACCACCAAATATTCATATCTAGCATCGTCTGTGAACACAGGATCTAAATGCTATAACACCAACCCTAAAATCCAGGTTGCAATTGTTTTACTGTGAGTTAAAAATAAAATTGAAGGCAGCTGCTTTGTGTTGTGGCTGGTCTACATGGAAGGAAACATCTTTCACCTACTGACCTAATGTTGTGTTTGCACTATATGGCAGGGGAAGGTGAAGGGTTGACAGGGTTAAGAAAGAAGGAATACAGAGTACTTGGAAGTAATACCCAATGGTCAGCCCTGTAAACACAGGTAAATCCAGAGGAGAAATAAGTGACACAGCCAGAAAGAAATACGTGAAGCAGACAGAAATTTGTGACAGGAAATATGTGACACAGGGCAAGAACCATAGCTGGTAATTCTAACTGCTTGTGATATAAAAAGCACCTGGCAACTGCACAATTCACAGTCACTCATGTCTTATGCAAAGTATTATCACCTGTGTTCCTACAGGGTCATTTTGTCTTTAGTTAAATGTTTTGTTAGGTACAACAAAAAAAACTTAGCCAAGCAAGAGTTAGACAACAAATCAATGTTTCAGGGCATGGCCCCCTCGTCAGGATGGTAAAATTAAGTATGAATAACAAATAAAAATCGCTTAGCTGACAAGGATGCAATCATGCATGGTCAATGTACAGGAAGAAAATGTCAGACAGGGAGACAGAGCATGGAAAGTACTGAGTACCAATCAGTGGATAGGAGAAGTACAGCCAATAGAAAGGTGTGTGTTATCAGGACTAGTGAATGGGAGGGGGGAGAGGGTCAGGGAAAAGAGTTGTGGGGGTGGTAGCAAAGGGAGACAGAAGAAGGGAGAGGGCGAAGGGGAGAGGAACAAATGGGTGGAAGAGAGGTCAATGTTTTGAGTCCTGTGGGGGCCATAGTGCCGAAGAGGGAGATAAAGTGAGATTCCATGTTCTTGCACTTTATGGAGTCCAGAATTTTGCCAGAAAGCAGATTTTCAAGTTGTCTGGAGTGTGTGGTGGAATGCTGAAGTGTCTTGCAACTGGGGTGTTTCTCTTGTGTCTTGTGTCAACGAGGTGTTCCTTCAAGCGGTCATTGAGAGTGCGCTCAGTCTCGCTGATGTAGAGCAGAGTGGGGCAGATGGTGCATGAGATGGCATAGATGATGTTTTTGTTGGTGCCGGTGAAATGACCCTTAAAGGTGGTTTTAGGCATGTGGAGCTGTGTGGTGGTGCTGAGGTACGGGCATGTTACAGTGGGCGACATTGCAAGGGGTGGTGCCTGGGGTTAGAGAGGATGGAGTGCATTTTGTGGCATCAGCTGACAAACGAGCACACAAAGTTATAGGAAGCTTATGTAATCTGGATGGATGATGTTTCTAGTGTGATTGTAACTGAAAAAACTAGGTATCTGCATCCTGCACTATTCACCTGTTGTGCAGAATTTTGTTTCACAGACAGGCAATCTGTCCTAACTTCTATGCACAACTTTGTCTTTCCACCGCCCTGATATTTAAATT
This sequence comes from Lanistes nyassanus, assembly GCA_004794575.1. NCBI lineage: Eukaryota > Metazoa > Mollusca > Gastropoda > Architaenioglossa > Ampullariidae > Lanistes > Lanistes nyassanus. Next base: position 482,242 of record SMGT01013755.1, on the reverse strand, counting down.
TATCATTCTTCTGAAGCTTGAAGCTGACTTACCTTTGTGGGTCATTGCAAAAGCGACCAACACACACACACACACACCCGCCATTCAAAAAACAACAACAACAAACGGTGATGAAAAAGGCTATTATAATTTATAATTGCTTATTCTGAGCATTTCTCAGATAAAGACATTGTTTTTGAAAACATTAAAAGGCACACCAGAGTAAAAAAAAAAAACTAATGCAGTACTACTAAAAGGACAATACTTTAGGTAAATAAATGATTTCCGATTTTAAGTTATGAGAGCGAAACTTGTTCGAATAAGTAGAACTAGTACTACAACAGAAGCAGGGAGGTACCAAAGATTGAAAAAAATGTCTCAGATACCTGTTACTAATTAGTGTTAGCGTTTCGATAATCGACACGAAAACATAAACAACTTACCCGTCATTCCCATCTTACAAGAAATCATTTGTAAAGTGCGCTTCTTTTTCGCCCTGTTAAAATAATCTGGATGAGATGCATCCCACAAATTTCTTTCCTGTCTATATAACTCGAGAAACAAGTCATCCCTTCCTTCGGCCATGTTTGTATATGTCGCATCGAGCGTTGTTCTGATTGGTTGTTGACACAAACCCTCACAACTGTCTGCTAGGGCTGTGAACGATTGCCTGCAGCTGATTCAACATTCAAATCTATCGCGCTTGATGCGAAGATAGAACTATTTCTGAGGTTGCATATGACGGACGTCGAAAAGCGGTTGTCGCTGTAGGGTGCTCAAACAACTCTAGTCAGATGAATCCTAGACATGTCTAACGATGATTGATGAATCAAAAAAAAGCATGCAGTGCGTCGGATCGATCGGAGTCGAAGTCCTTAGTCAACCTTAATTATATGGTCTCTCTGCAAGGACCTTACAGTTTACACATTGTACAAAGAAAAACCACATATGTGCAAAAGTAACTGCTTTTAATCATATCTATACATATACTTTTCTGACGTATAGTTTACCAACTGGACTACACGTACAGGCATCCGAGAGAGATTTCACTTAAAGCTGAGAGTGGTGTATAATACGTAGTCACGTGAAAGCACAGCGAAGATCATCGTCTGACATATTTTTACTAACATGCTTGAAGTTGTGCAACAGATCTGTTATTACTGTAAATTCGTGCATCTATTTTACCATATGGAGGAGGGGGCGGTGGGAAGTACGCATTATAGAATCTATAATAAAGCTTTGATGCTGCACAGAAGTGCGAAAATATGAGGTGTACCTCAAGCTCTTATATTCGTAAAATCCTCCCCTGTCTTTTGTGTGTGAGGAACGGTCGAACTCATCTATGTACATATACTTGTTTTGGGTGAGTGATTACACAAGGCTGCCCGCAAACAGTACGACGTACTGGACAGAGCGGTATTCTGTTCCCCTTGTCTCTGTTCTAGATTCGCCAGTTTGTTATGTTTATCCCGTGCTCGATACCTGTAAGTCTCTGCTTTAGACTTGCCAGTTTGTTATCCTGTTCCCTAAAGTGTCCATCTGCTCTAGACTCGTCCCAAACTATTTCCTATACCTGTGCTCTGCTCCTAATCACAAAATGCACCCCCTTGACCCCCCCCCCCCACACACACACACATGAACGCATACACACAAATATGCAAAGAATGAAAGAAAAGAAAAAGGTGGCGGCACGTATTCTGAATTTGCACGATCACTCTGAGCCAACTAATTTCAACCACGTGTTTAATGCAAGGAATGAAACCTGCTAAATATTTATTCAGTTCCACGTACTTGTCTATTCGCTGCTGTGGGCTAAAGAAGTTTGTCACATATCCTTGTCTGTGTCCTTGTCTAGTCCTGTTATCCTGTCGTCTCTTCTGTGGACTCACCAGCTCATACTTGCGTACTGTTCCACATTTTGTACAATCTCCACTGTCCTGCTCAGAATGCTTGTCCAGCCTCAAATTAGCAATAAGAATAAACCTCGAAAGATGAATTACGACTCTGCTATGGGATGAACAATTCTGGACGACTGGTTCGAACACACGCAACCAAACAAATTGAGAGACCGAGCTCAATCCGAGGCTTAGAAAGTGGATGTCCGACACCAGAAATCGTGTAAAAACAACGGTGCCAACATTTTATTGTGGTAAACTGGGACAAAGTACAACAATAACCGATCACGCCACAGAATCTTGCAACACATAAGATGATTATACAGTTCTCTTACTCCATCAAGCATTGGCATCGAATTGGGATAAATGAAATAATAAAAAGATAAGATTCTTATGTGGCACTCAGAATGTCAGGATCGTGCAGACCTTCCGTTCCCCTCTAACTGCATTATTACAAGCTAAACATGGTCTTAGTATATGACTATGAAAAGGGCCATCATATAGCTGACATTACTCATTTTACTGTCCGTGCGTTTGAATACACCTAACATTACTCCTTTTACTGTCCGTGTGTTTGAATACACCTAGCATTGCTCCTTGTACTGTCCGTAAGCTTGAATACACCAGTCTTTACTCCTTTTACTGTCCGGATGCTTCAATACACCAGTCATTACTCATTTTACTGTCCGTGCGTTCTAATACATCTGTCATTATGTACACTATTTATCTGTGTGCCTGAATACCATCCCACTCCATCCTTTGCTGTCTTCTCCTTACCCCTCGCCCCCCCCCCACTCCTTTTTTGGACTGCATCCTTTTCGTCCTCCTCCTTTTTAGTTAATGTAAACGCCGTTATTCATGCAGCTGCTCAAATACAGATTATTAATAACTGCCAGTTTGAGTTCCTGAAAGATCGGCAGCCCCTATGTTCCTTTGAGGTGTGACGCTTGTACAGCAAGACCTTATGTTTATGTATATCTATATATGATATGTACATGTCAGAAAATGTATAAACCCGGCCAGTGCCATACGATGACTTAAAATCCGTGCAAAAGGATGCAAACATGCTGCACAAAACACAAACGCAACAATAATGCAGGCACAACCACTCCGTAAATACAAATGTAACAGACTTGAATTCGGCGACAAAAGGACAATTACAATTATATTTGAGTACGAAAAGTCATTTTGAGAGGCTGGATATGTACATTACAGTCATAGGACAGGTGAGAGCTAATTGAATCAAAATGTTGGGCAAGTAAATTTAATTTATGGCAACCTGCCTGATAGTACAAGTAACAGCAACAACAACAACAAAACCAAAAACGTGAAAGTGAGTTACTGTTATCTGTACTCTTTCATTACGGTACAATAAATCCTCTGTCTGTTACGCCAGCCTGCAAGTATTCATATTTCAAATGATACAAGTCATCGAAACTGGTTTGCAGAGAATACTTAATTTCGAGAATTTTCCTATTTTCTCCCAGGCATGGCGAGAACTACCATTTTATGACTCTCTCTCTCTCTCTCGTGTGTGTGTGTGTGTGAGTGTGAGTATCGTCCACATCGAACAGTGTTGATCGACTTAGACTTCTAGACACAGCTAGGGTAGCACATACTCGATCCCCTGCTTTAGTCGACCCAGTCGAACATGTGCAGCCCCTAACGAACCTCGATAAAAAGTGGATTCTGTGTGGCACGAAAAACTACATGCTCCAAATCAGTTGTTCTCAGAACTTTTTTTCAGACTGCTACACGCTAGGTAGGCGATGCAGTCGCGACGCGTGTTCTTAATGCGCAAAATTTCTCCACAATGGCCGCAAGTGCACTAGGCATGTTTTGAAGAAAAAAATACCCTCCACTTCACTTAGGCTTGCTCCTCAAATTCATCATCATCAGGTGCTCTGTCTTTCAACTAGCGAACATAATTCAAAATAAATTTAAAAAAAACTCTCGTAGACAATTCCTGGTGTGCACGCTTATGTCTTCTTTTACTTAACAATAATTATTATGTAAACACGTTTGCTCTATTGTTTATTATTCAGAAGCCCCTTTTGGATTCAAAATAAACGTTTGCCTTGCAGGAAACAAACACCAACTCTTCCTAAACTGCAAATCGCTCAAATGATCCAAGCATGCTGATCATACAACAGAGTTCTATTATACAACCTACAGAACGACAAATTGCAGGGTGTCAATTAGTACTGGTAGCCTTCATTTGCATTTGACAATTTTTAAATTATGAATTTTTTTCCCAGACATCTTCTCCGAGTCGTGTGGGCGTTCGTACCTCCATCCTTTCCACACATTAAGTTGGTCGTAAAATACACGGAGTGCACGGGGACGTAACGACACATCTTACGACAGAAAGGGCAGAAACAACCCTCGGGGGAACCCAGTCCTGGGCTGGCTTGCATAAGCGTGCGTAGCTGCTCCTCCAATCCTAAGAGCGGTCGTAAGCCCCGTTCGCCTTTTTTATTTTACGCGCACCTTTACGAATGAACAAGCGATACGAACGCTCATGCAAGCCAGCCCTGGCTCTCTCGGCACACTCTACATATCTGAGAGTTAAAAAGGGGCGTTTCCTTTTTTGTTTTGGTTTTTATTCTTGCACTATAAATAAATGTATATATAATTGTTCGGGAGTGGGGAGGGTCCTGTCTGCACAAACTTAACGTCAAACGTTCCAGGACCTATTACCGTTGACGCCTGCCTGAAGCAAGCAGTCAGACTGCTGATTTCCGTGATCTTATCAAGCTACATCAACTGTAGCAAATACATTCACACCTCGCACCACAGTTTATTACGTATTGACGCAATTAGGTCAGCAGTGCACTAACACATCACTTCACGAGAGAAATCTTGTAGCAGCTTTGGTGCCAATGGTGAAAAGGGAAAGCGTCAAATGGAGGTCAAAGGTGTTAAGTCAATCATCAGAGCAGCCAGTAGATGAACGAGCTGCCACAACGTGCGCTATACTCCAAACAATATACCCGTGAAGTCCGAGTGGCCTTGAACTTTGACCGTCATCCGCGAGGCGTTGTCTACGTAGACTGAGGCATACTGACCAGTCTGAAAAGACATAACAAACGATAGGATGTTTATTAGAACCACAATTAGAACATATCACGTGATTTTCACCAGTGTACCCTCTTAGTCTTACCTCAACAAAATACAGCAACGGTTGTCGTGAATGATTATGTGAAATAAATAGCACACTTCGTACAGGTATCCCCCCACTCCCCACCCACACACTCCCGCATCAACTATACGTTCCTGGGTGTTTGCCGGAAAGGTCAATCCTCGTAAATCAAAGACGTAGTTATGTTCTGGGAAACTTGTTAAGCATTCATCGAATCAAGGGACACAACCCTGTACGTCACTGAAAGAATCAATGTTCTCCCAAATCTAAGCGGTTTGATAACAATGGTAAAAAAAAAAAAGAGCTAGGGATGTTTGTTTTCCGTCTACAAGCGGAAGACTGTCAAGTTTATCATCTACTTTACTTACCTTCATTTCAAGGAGACCGCTGACACTGACTGTGAAGATACGGCTGTTGGTATCCAAGCCAGTAATATATTCCAGTGACCTGCACGTCAGAGGGTCACATTAATGCTAGTCTCCTTTCTCTCACTCCCTCGTTCACTTATTCACTCAGTAAGAATACTAACTACTGGCTTTCCATCTGGGCTTACAGAAATTTCCGACAGGGAAAACTGAAAAGATCACATGCCTGAATGCGCCTGATCACATGACCATCTTCAGAAGTCAGAAATTCCTAAACCTGAAGGGACTGGATCACTGTTGATTTCCTCTGTTTCAACATGTTACACGATACGGACAACCTGTCTAATGCAGTCGACCTGCTTTCAAATTATTTATCTGCATTACCAAGTATTTCTATGGGAGGCTGACTATCTACACTGCCATTTCGGGCGAGTTATAATTCACTTTAGATGCATGAAGCGATTGCAGGTGGCGGACAAAACACTCTACTCTGAAAGCCGAAAGGAACCTATTTTTTGCCTGGCCGGCAAGATGTAAGAAAGGTTATTTGACCGACAGCTTTATTTACTTGTCCTGGGCAATCGGGCAACCGTTGGTGTCAAACCCTGTCGGATCTCGTCAAAACTATAAGGAACATATGGGATAATTCGATGTCGGAAAGGATGTCGGAGAGGTATTTTTAAAATCAATATGCCAAAGCATTGTACTGTAATCTGGCCAATCAGGAGGAAGCAAATGGCATGCCAAGATGACAGGGGCAATAACCGCAATTATGACAAAAATTAGAAACGTTTGGGATCGCTACCCTTCAGCAAAACGCAACAATGCACGACAACAATGCACGACAACAATGCTCGACAACAATGCACGACAACAATGCACGACAACAATGCACGACAACAATGCTCACATGTTTTTCTGGCATAGAGAGTCGATACAAATTTGTATTTTAACGAAGTCGCCTTTGCGCAGGCTTTGACGCAAGCGACCCCTGGACCCTTTGTGGCGCAGTTTAAGGTGAAGGTTGGTAGCGAACTGGTAAAGCCCATCCCGCGGGGCCACGAAGCGACCGTCCCTGGCGTTGAAGACTTGCCCTCTCTGGAATGCCCCGCTTCCGAAAGGCTGCCAGACAGGAGGGAAAAAAAGAAGAGAGCGGTAAATCAAACTTTGGACAGACTGCTCGATAACTGTATTGCTGTAAATGATTATTATGTTCAACAGAAAATCATGATTTTAGGGTTACCCTAGCAGTCTCCAGAATAAAGGGGGGGGGTACTTTTGCTTTACAGCCTGCAGCCGGAGCGGTCAAAGATACACGTTTCGTCTAAGATCCTTCTTTCTTCCTTCCTTCTGTTCTCTCTCTTGCCTTCCCTTCTTTCTGCATCCTTCCCTTGCTTCTGCTGCCTTCCATTATCTTCCCTCCCTCTTCTCCCATCCTCCTCTCCTTAACTTCCTCCCTCGCTCACGTGCTTCCCGAAGTTTTTTCTTTCTCTACAAAGTACGGAGCGCACATGTATGTAACAACGCCGTTCAAATGGAGGAATTTTCTTTTTTCTTCCTCCTTCTTTTCTTGGGGTGCGCCCGGTTACATAACGGTAGCGATACAGAGGGTCGTGGGTTTGGATCCCTTGTCCGGCTTTCGAAGTTACTCTGCATGTGGCTCCTGTTTACAGGGTTGAACGTGGTGGTGGTGGGGGGGGGGGTCTGTGTACCCCGGTTCTCTCCCCCTTGCTCAACTCCCTCCGCCTACTTTATGATATAGCCTTCGTTGCTTGACTTAACACATCTGTTACCTGTACGGGAATGTGTTCCCGCCCCTACGAGTCGAAGAACATGGCCATACAGCAAATGGCTGAGCGATGCCGACCTTTTGTAAACTCATCGAAAAGGTAAAAAAAGTGAAAGTAAACGTGAATAATATATAAACAATATAAATAACTGACTTCAGTATTAAAATCCTGCTCGTGAAAGATCGCCAATTACCTTTGACTTCAAACTGTCGAGACTAAACTGACCAAACAGAAAACACAACAGAAATTAAAACTGTAATAGAAAGATGACATTGAAGACAATATGACGTTGACGTTGAACACGTCACAATGACAACGATATAGCACCTGATGAAAATTTTGCAATTCCAGAAACGTTTCCTTGGCAACGTTGATATTTTTACGCAGCTGCATGTGGAACGCTGCCGTCACCCTGGGTACCAGCAACATCTGATCGACTTCCGGTGGGAGAGAATAACTACCGTTGAGTAGCGATGTGCAAGCCTCACACTGAAAAATAACGGGGACATTTGAATGAAGTCTTTCTCATGAAGTTCCTTCGTTGGTTAAACTTGTGGTTACACTACAGTACACGGGAAGCAAAGCGCGCAATGTATAAAGTCTCTAAAAATCAGTTTGCCTACAAAAAGTTCTCTTAAATAAACAATCTTGCAGTTTCTATCTAAATTTTAACTTTTCTAACTAAATGTCTATCTACTGCCTTATAAATAAAGATTGCTGTTAATGCAGTTGTTATCGTTAATGAAAGAGTCCATTCACACAGCAAGTGAGTGTACGTGCTTGTGTGTGTGTGAGGGTGAACGAAGAGACTGGCAAGCAGCCAGGCGGACGAACAGAGTGACTGAAACAATTACCTTCTCGGATAGAAGTTCTTCGGCTCTTTTTTCAGCGATTTCTGAAACATAACGGAAGCGAAAAATACGTAACAAGAATTATAAATCAATATAACATTTAAAAAACCATCCGTTATAAAAAAAATTCCGCGTCAGTTGTTATATGTTTGGATGTTTTAAAAAGTTCGTGTATATATATATATCAGTCTTTGCATGTTTTAGGCACATTGATAAAGTTGTTAGTCTATGTGCTTGTTCATTTGTTCATCCACTTACTTAAGAAGAAAACTCCCACTGGTCAGTCATTAAAAAATATCTATCGTGTTAAACTAAATATACGGACTGCGTCAGACCCTGGCACGTTGCTTAAGCTATCCCGTTTTACGTACATACAAACCAACTTATTACATGTATGGAACGTCTCTGGCAAAGAACCATGTACTTCTTACAACCCTCCTCTGCACATATTGACTTACTGTTATTCATTTGATACGTCTGTAGTAATTGTTACGTGCAGTTTGGTTTTATCTGTGCCTCAAGGTGTATGAGTCTGGTCCTCGAACGACACCGTAAATAAAACATGCTTTATCAGTCTTCTGCTAGCAAACAGAAATAAAAACTCGATGCACATGTGTTTTATGTACACTGCCTTCATAAAAGGCCGTCTTCACACTGATGAAGCTGTATATGTCAGCTGTAACGGGCAATAAATAGCGCGGGGGTCAAGATAGGCCGAGAAGCCGCCGACAGACCTTTTAAGAGGCGATATTTGCGCGCCATTTTGCCCACCTTTCAGAATGCCGAGCACCACTGCACCGACCAGAAGCAGACTCCGCAGTTATCTGCGGTGCTGTCTGTCACTTGTATTTTACCGTGGATGTTTGCGTTCGCCGCTGGTTTATTTTGTCTGGCGCGTCCCGCGCGATACCGTTCATGTCAGCACCGCGCGGCCTGCGTGGAGTTATTGCTGTGTTGTCTTAACCTGCCCACGCCGAGTGTTATTGGCGTGAAGTCGGTGCTGTCTTATTAACCCGCGTGCACTGTATACGAGAAGTCGCCGTAGAGGTGCGTAGGGTAGACGGTGGATATAAACGACTTCTAAGTGGCGTGTATGGCTTTCAAAATGTGCGACTGATTTTCACTGAGACACAGTTGCTGTGGCTGGCGTGACAAATGAGTCCAGTCAAACAGCTGGCCACAGACTATGAGATACACCCCTAAAAATCATTAAAATTATGAACGCTGCAATTGATATTGAACCCTTTCTCTAGCAACAAAATATTCTTACCTTTTACCAAACTTTTGAACTCCTCCATCAGCTTCTCTTGCGTCACTTCCGCTCCAGGGGGTCCTGGCGGCCCCGGGGGGCCTGGTGGACCAGGAGGACCAGGTGGGCATTGCTGGAAGATTACTGCTTGTTGTAAGATTACCACCACTTCTTTAGTACACCTCTACTGCTTGTTGTAAGATTACCACCACTTTTTTAGTACACCTCTACTGCTTGTTGTAAGATTACCACCACTTCTTTAGTACACCTCTACTGATTGTTGTAAGATTACCACCACTTCTTTAGTACACCTCTACTGATTGCTGTAAGATTACCACGAGCTCTTTTGTACACCTCTGCCACCGCCTCCAAAACCAACACCACCATCACACAACTCCGGTTCCTTTAAACTCTCCACCAGGACTATTATTCAATCACTGTCGTCTCCAAAATAACCACAATCACACCACTACGGTCACCTTTATCGTCTCAACTAAAGTTACTACCGTCGCCTCTACAACCACTACCACAATACCAGTTCGTCGCCGCTGCCATTCCGTGACCTTTGTTGTATTATCCCCCTCATCTTCATGCGTTATGAGTCCTGCGCCTTTTCTTCCACATCTTTTTATCCGTGTATCTCATACTGCAGCTATCTAGCTGTTCAGTAATATATTCACGATTTTGTTTCATCTTGGTAAGCTGAACATCTATTTTTATTGGCTCTCTTTTACTTTTTTAAAAATTGTAAATACCCGCATCCGACTGCTCATGTTCGCAGCACAGACTGGAACACGGAATCTACCAGAACACAGCTGTCCCAAAAGACACCGGTATGTACTTACCAGCACCGTGTTCTTGTTTCTTTTCTTCTTTCTCGGCTGCCTCCGCGTGTTCGTTTTCTCCGAGTGACGCACAAACTGTAGCCAGCTCCCCTTCGGGTCGATGGGCCGCATCGACGGCTGGGTCTGAGAAGAGATGTGTTTAAAAAGATAATTCATCGACGGCTGGGTCTGAGAAGAGATGTGTTTAAAAAGATAATTCATCGACGGCTGGGTCTGAGAAGAGATGTGTTTAAAAAGATAATTCATCGACGGCTGGGTCTGAGAAGAGATGTGTTTAAAAAGATAATTCATCGACGGCTGGGTCTGAGAAGAGATGTGTTTAAAAAGATAATTCATCGCCTCAACACGTTCAGAACTGCGGAACACAGATGATCGACTACGTTAAGTGGCAATACAGAAGGGATTACTGCTCCTTGTAACAACGGTAATGATGATGATGATGATGATGATGATGATGATGATGATGATGATGATGATGATGATGATGATGATGATGATGATGATGATGATGATGATGATGATGATGATGATGATGATGATGGTCACGTTTTGGGGTCTGGTGGGTCAAGGAGATTACACCATAGATTCCAGGTGTGACCCATCCTCGACTCTCCGGCCCTAATTAAGGTCTAGTATCCCCTTGTTCAAGCCGCCATCTAGCAGCTCACGTCATCACCAGCCCAGGTTAGATTCCTGTTTGTAACATATATTGTCTTGATTGTAAATACTCGCTGTTTATATCAACAATACATTCTTCTTTTTTGTGTTCACTGTGTTGCAATCTTTTGTTGTTCTTTACGGGAGACTGTAGGTGGTGGGGGCTCGGCCATATGATTGGGAAGTCATATTAATTAATTTTAGTAATACAGTGATAGTTCCACCTACGCGTATGTCACACTCTTGATGGTGGTCGTGAGAACGAGAATAGGAGACGACCCGTCAAGAGCAAAAAGAAATCTTAGTTGTGACAATGATGATGATGATGATGATGATGACGGCGGCGACGATGACGATGACGACGACGACGATGGGTAAAAGACGCCCTGTGACCTTTTAAGGTAGTAGAGGAGTGGTGGTGTTTGAGTCCACCAAAGTTTCTGTGGGCCATCATCGTGAGAGCGGTGCCAATCTCTTCTCTATTGCTGCCTTACCTTCTCTGACCTACGGGGGACAGATACCTATTCGCAGCTGGGTCAGCTGAGGGAAGTGCGTCAGCTGAGGGAAGTGTGTCAGCTGAGGGAAGTATGTCAGCTGAGGGAAGTGTGTCAGCTGAGGGAAGTGTGCTGCGGAGCACAGGTTTCGAAACGCCGTAGGGTTGGGAGGTCAGCACTCTAACCACTCAGCCATTTTCTTCTCCATTACAATGAAGATGACCTTAGTTTAATTCTTGTATTCAAGTGTCAGTGCAGTACTTCACGGGTCTTTCAACGTGCTTTTTGTCGTACAAAGCAAGCGACAGGAGAGAAAGATGTTACTTGCAATAGTCAAGGATCAGCAACGGTTGACGTAGAATACAGACAATTACAAACCATGGACAATTCTTAGCAAGGTGGAATTTTCCTATTTCAAAAAAAAAAAAGGTTAGTCTGTGAATCAGATGGATAATTGTTTAACTTAAATTTTCCGTTGGACAAATTCTACGACTGCAGCTGAGTTAGTGACTATGTAATTTGATTTTCTTCGATTACAGTCTTTTAGTATCTAGAGAAATGAAGAAATAAATAACTAATTTTTTTTAGCAGTCTCAGCTTCTTAAAAACAATTAAACTAAACTAAAATAACCACTTGCTTGTTCCATTTTCACAGAATGTAGTATGTAGAAGTAACGTTACTAAAATTCACACGGTGCGATGACTTGATTGACGTTCCCTACTCCAACCCAAACGTACGGGAGAAAGTTCCATGGAAACATTCATTTTTTAAATGAAGTGTGTAATTATTTTTAATATTTGTTCACAAGCCGCAATTTTCTGACTCAGTGACCGTAATATGGAAAGAATCCAGATTTTATTAGCTTATCATGCAAGATGTGTTGACTGGAGTACGTAGTGAAGAAATAATGTTTGTGTTAAATCAACCAGGCAAGAGGGGAAAGAGAGCAAGTGAGCGGAAGAAAAGTTGTCAGGTGAGGCAGAGTCCATGGTTGGATTACGGGGGGGGGGGGTCTTGTTGCTTGTCCATACGTACAGACGCACATCAGATACACTGGGCGAACGGGGACTTAGAATTAATCTTATGACAAGAAGATCCGATACTAGGCCTCATGCAAACCAGTCTTGCCGTCCCTTCCGGCCACGTCCTGCACTGGCTTTCTTCCATTCATTCTTGCAAAGACGTAAATGTTTTCGAAAAGCAAAGCTCCAGCGAACAAACAAAACAGAACTGATGGTGGACAAATAAGAAACAATATTACCCAACCAGCTTACTACCGCAGGCAGTCAGAATCATTTTGTTGAGACCAAAGTAACCAGAAGATTGCAGTCTTACTCACACACAACCATTTTACACTGAAGAAGAGAATCAAAAGTCAGGGGTTTTTCCATTCTTCTCTTTCCCCCTCCTCGTCGTCGTTATCGTAGTCGTCATCATCATCATCATCGTCGTCGTTGTCGTCGTCGTCACGAGTTGGGGTGTGTAGAGTCAAAGAGATTGCACCATAGGTTCTAGGTGTGAACCATCCACAACCCTCTTGCCTTAAGTCCTTTGTCCCTTTGTTCAAGCCGCCATCTAGCCTCTCACGTCATGACCAGGTCGGGTTAGGTGTCAAGGTCTACCTGTTCGCACTTCTAGTCAGCGTGCTGGCTCTAGGGGAATGGGGTGAGGTGTTACTGACGCTAGCTGCCCATGGCTGGGAATGGGACCTTAGCTCTTCTTGTAGTTGACAAGGCGTGTGGGTCCTGCTGTCTCTGTCCTGATTGGTTGGTGTATGTAACTATCTCGAAAACCAAGTGCATGTGAATGCAAGAATGTACAAATGAAAGGTGGCTGTTGCGACATCAGGAGAGCGCTTGCGTCTCTAAGTTGTGTCCAGAGGTAATGGACACGAAGAAGAGATCGGCAGTAGGAGTCTGGTTCTAGCCAGGAGCAGCCAAGAGGACTTTCTGACGTCAGTCTTTCAGAGCAACAGAGAGGGGCGCCCCCTTTGTGAGAACAAATTTCTTTACGCCGTGTGAACTGTAGAAAGTGTTGTGTGTTCCACACGTGGTCATGGTGTGTGTGCAGTTGAAACAGGTATGTGTGTCTTCACGGTTATGATGGTACAGCAAGTGATGGCAGGAAACGCATGTTAGTTAGCCAGAAAGAAAGCCAGGGAGTCATCTTCTGTCAATGACCCTAGATTATTATTCATTCTGTAAATATTCGCTATCTGTAACTAATATTCTCTTTCTTTTACTGTACTAGGGAGTGTTGTTATTCCTTGTGTTGTGGGGAGATTGGAGGTGGATGGGGGCTCGTGCCACGGTGAGCTTAACGGCGGTCGTGCGATGCGAGCTCAAGGACGACGCGTTAAGGTCAAAATAAAACTCCCAAGTGGCGACAGTCGTTGTCGTCTGAGCAACAGCTGCTGTAGCTTCCATGTCTTCTCTTTATTCTTTTTGGTGGTTTTCTTGAATTTGTTTTTTGACAAGACTGTCTGACGCTGGTGCTCCTGGCCCTTGCTGAAAAGAGGGTGGGGTGTGGTAACCCCTAAAGAGATATCTCAGAAGCTCCCGACGCTAGATTCTATCTAATAATATGATGGAAAATTAAAGCTGCGCACAAACACTATATATCTTATGTGTAGAGATGTATATCCGCAAGCTAAGTCTAATGTCAAAGATGTAATTATATGTCTGGTTACTTTCATACAAGCTGTAGTGTAAAGCAAGAACATGTATCTCCATTGCTCTTTGCATTAATATTATTGATTGCAAATTAAGAAACTGAGGAGTGTACCTGTGCATGTATGAGGAGGTGTGAGCAAACACATTCTGTGTTGCACAGTTTAAGTAGGGTGCATGAAGTATTGTAAATGTATCACAAATAAATTGTAAATTTCTAATACCCCTTGCGGGCGAAGAATAAGCAGAACAAAAATGCAAGAAAACGTGGAGTCCCTTTAGGCAGAGCGCGCTGCTATCGACGGCATAATACTGATTCAAATCACCAGCTACATGTCTCTGTCCACTGCTGTCGACGGCATAATACTGATTCAAATCACCAGCTACATGTCTCTGCCCACTACAAAGCACTCGTGATTGCCATGACAGCGCAGTCTTTGCTGCAGCGCAAATAAAGCAACAGACTCCTGAACAGAATCTTTGTACTCCACCTGCAGCCTGATGTCCACACGGTTGTATGCTGTTCGTAATCTCCTTCCATGAAAAAGCTCCAAGTTTCACAGATTAAACGAAAAAGACATTTACATCCTGCCACAAACTAGCTCAGGGTTTTATTTAGGCTGTATGGGTTAACCCGGAAGAACGAAAAGAAAAGCTCGACTTGGCTTTAAAAAAAAAATTAGTACATGATGATTACTATGCTTCTATTTGTCCACAGCTTGTTGAGCCTTTGGCTTCTTTCTGTCATTTGCATTAATCTACAACCATTTGTGGGAAATGTTTAAGGATTAATTTCAGCAGTTTAGTAGTTTTCAAACTCAAAGAACTGGGTTGACCCGAATAGCACCGATGTACAAGCTTCTGAAACACTTGCAACCCGCTGGTTGAAATCTTGACGCCCATTCCACTTATTGCTCTGTGCTAAATTGTCTAACGTATGCGCATTCAGGGTGATAAGCCTGGTAACCCATCCCTCGGATAAATGTGGTTCAGGCATCCGCCAACTATGTTAAATTTAACCAGTAGCTAACTGTGCTAAATGCATCAGGGGGATAATGGCCATAAGTTTATCAAAATAGTTATTCTAAGTGTATCCAGTGACCTAAGCTTAATGTACTGCCAAAGGGAGCATTTAATTTGGTTGTAACGGATCTATCCTGGTTCCAGGACGATAGCGTCTGATATAGGGCGCGCGTCAGTACATATGTGCATGAATGAGCAAGCAGCCGCGCGCGTGCATGTATGAGCGAGCGAGCGAGCGAGCTGGTTCGTTGCTTAGTTGCTTCATATTTTGGCTTATAAGCATGTAATCAAAACCTAAGATTCTATTTTTTTAATGTCACATACAACACAACACGTATGGAAGGAACGAGATCTGAACCCACGACTTGTGACGAGAAGCGTGGCACTGCCGGACCACTAGGTGAGTGGCTGCGTGATCTAGCAAACGAGTTTGTAAAGAAAACGACTGGAGGGAGTGAGTGGGGAAAGGTGGGTGTGTCAGTTCGTGGATGGGTGAGGGAGTGATGAGGTGTATAGGAGGATAGTGAAGAGATGAATGGCCAAGTTAGTATATCCTTCTGCAAGTTACAGTGAGAGTATCCCGCAAGTTGCACTGAGTATATCCTTCAGGCTTCTGCAAGTTGAAGTGAGTGTATCCTGCTGCAAATTACAGTGGGTGTATCCTTCTACAAGTTGCAGTGAGTGTATCCTGCTGCAAATTACAGCGAGTTTACCCTGGTGCAAATTACAGCGGGTGTATCCTTCTGCAAGTTACAGCGATTGTATCCTTTTGCAAGTTACAGTGAGCATATCTTTCTACAAGTTGCAGTGAGTGTATCCTTTTGCAAGTTGAAGTGAGTGTATCCTTCTGCAAATTACAGCGAGCGTATCCTGCTGCAAATTACAGCGGGTGTATCCTTCTGCAAGTTACAGCGAGTGTATCCTTTTGGAAGTTACAGTGAGCATATCCTTCTACAAGTTGCAGTGAGTGTATCCTTTTGCAAGTTGAAGTGAGTGTATCCTGCTGCAAATTACAGTGGGTGTATCCTTCTACAAGTTGCAGTGAGTGTATCCTGCTGCTAATTACAGCGAGTGTATCCTGCTACAAGTTGAAGTGAGTGTATCCTTCGGCAAATTACAGCGAGTTATCCTGCTGCAGGTTACAGCGAGTTAACCTTCTGCAAATTACAGCGAGTGTATCCTTCTGCAAGTTACAGGGAGTGTATCCTTCTGCAAGTTACAGCGAGTGTAACCTGCTGCAGGTTACAGCGAGTGTAACCTTCTGCAAGTTACAGCGAGTGTAACCTGCTGCAGGTTATATTTTCAGCAGTCCATACACGTGAAGAGAAAAGAAACAGATGACTGCGGATTGGGGTAATAAAGGTACAACAAATAGGAACTCAGCCAAGCGAGGGTTGGACAGACAACAAGTCAACGTTTCGGGGCATAACCCCTTCTTCAGGACGGCGCAGACAGACAAATAAATAAAGATAACTTAGCTGACAAGGACGCTGATCATGCACAGTCGATGTCCAGGACGAGAATGTGGGAGAGAGAGAGCATGGAAAGTACTGACTGCTAATCAGTGGCGAGGAGAACTACAGCCAACAGAAAGGTGTGTGCTATCGGGACTAGTGAAGGGGAGGTGGGAGAGGGTCAGGGAAAAGAGGTGTGGGGGTGGTTACAAAGGGAGACAGGAGAGGGGGAAGGGGAGAGGAAAATGGGTGGAAGAGAAGTTGGTTAATGTTTTAAGTCAAGTCCTGTGGGGGCCATAGTACCGAAGAGGGAGATAAAATAGGTCTATAGAGTCTCCAGAATTTTGCCAGAAAGCACAGATTTTCAAGTTGTCTAGGGTGTGTGGTGGAATGTTGAAAAGTCTTGCAACTGGGGTGTTTCTTTTGTGTCTTGTGTCACCGAGGTGTTCCTTGAAGCGGACATTGAGAGTGCGCTCAGTCTCGTTGATGTAGAGCAGAGTGGGGCAGATGGTGCATGAGATGGCATAGATGATGTTTTTTGTTGGTGCCGGTGAAATGACGCTTAAAGGTGGTTTTTTTTGGCGTGTGGAGCTGTGTGGTGCTGAGGTATGGGCATGTGTGACAGCGGGCGACAATGCATGGGGTGGTGCCAGGAGGTAGAGAGGAGGGGTTGCGTGTACTGTGTTTGGAATGAACTAGAAGGTCACGTAGGTTCTTGTCCCGCCGGGATGCTAGTAGCTGGGTAAACTAAAGAGATGTGGTTCAGATTCGGATAGTAGGTGCCAGTTGGAAAGGAAGATTCTGCGTACAGGAAGGTTGTGGGGGTGGTGGGTGAGTACGGCGATGGGGCGAGACTCGACGTGTTTGGTGTTGTGGGCGGGCTGGAGTGCGAGTGTGCATGGTGTGGAAGAGGCCGTATGTTTAGCAGAGGAAAGAAGATGTAGAGGGTCATGAAGAAGTCCAACATTCTGTCAGAATGGTCTTCAAAGTCGGTGTCGTCGGAGCACAGTCTGCGGAGTCTGAGGAACTGTGAGTAGGGATGCTGTGTAGCGTGGAGGAGTGTGTGAGTAGACATTTAGGTATGCATGTGAGTCTGTCGGTTTGTAGTGGATGGTAGTTGCTAGGAGGCTGCCCTGTAAGGCTATGTCAATGTCGAGGAAGGTGACAGATGTACTTGACATGTTGTAGGTGTACTGTATGGAAGGGTGGAAGTTTTGTATGTACTGAATGTATTGTAGCAGGGTGTATACGCACACATAAGTCATTTCAGAGGGTGAAAAAAGACTATGTAAAAAAAAAGGTCCACAAACTTTACGAAAAGTTGGATCTGTATTATGCATTGAAGAGGACGAAAGTAGGACGCACAGAGTGGTTAAAAAGGTAAAATACGCGGCACAAATAAAGAAATGAACAGGGTGAAAATTACGCGGGAGGAGATAAAATATGAGTGGGTTGCATGAGTGTTTGTGCCTGCCCTTCCGGTCATAAGAGCAGCTGCAAGTCCCATTCGTTGTGTGTTTTAGGAGTTAATCTGAGTATAGGTGTCGATGGAGTTAATATGGGTATGGATGGCGATGGAGTTAATCTGCATATAGATGGCGATGGAGTTAATCTGCGTATGGATGGCGATGGAGTTAATCTGAGTATAGATGGCGATGGAGTTAATCTGCGTATGGATGGCGATGGAGTTAATCTGCATATAGATGGCGATGGAGTTAATCTGCGTATGGATGGCGATGGAGTTAATCTGCGTATAGATGGCGATGGAGTTAATCTGCATATGGATGGCGATAGAGTTGATCTGCAAATGGATGGCGATGGAGTTAATCTGCGTATGGATGGCGATGGAGTTAATCTGCGAATGGATGGCGATGGAGTTAATCTGCGTATGGATGGCGATAGAGTTGATCTCCAAATGGATGGCGATGGAGTTAATCTGCGAATGGATGGCGATGGAGTTAATCTGCGTATGGATGGCGATAGAGTTGATCTGCAAATGGATGGCGATGGAGTTAATCTGCGTATAGATGGCGATGGAGTTAATCTGCGTATGGATGGCGATGGAGTTAATCTGCGTATGGATGGCGTTAGAGTTGATCTGCAAATGGATGGCGATTGAGTTAATCTGCGAATGGATGGCAATGGAGTTAATCTGCGAATGGATGGCGATGGAGTTAACTTGCGTATGGAAGACGATGGGGGTGGGAGTGGGGTGGCCTGGATAGCTCTACAGGTAGAGCTGGGGACTAGCGTGTGGATGTTGATGGTTCGAATCCAGGAGTGGCTAAGGATTACTTCCTGGAACTTAAAGTTGTGCATACTTTATTCGATCACACAGAACTTTTTCTCTGCACTGGCCGTCTTACTGCAGCTATCAGTCTGGTGGTTCTTTCAGTGTATACCATGCTAATAGGACCCCCCCCCCCTTCCACCATAGAGCGGAATCATCGAAGGGGGAAGCACCTGCCTGCGTACTAATGAAGGGCAATAAAAAGCACCAAAAGAGTGGAAATGGATTTATTTAAAGTCACAGAGAGAGAGAGAGAGAAAATAGATGATTTACAACGAATCAACAGGAAAATCTAAGATACAAAAGCTGTCAAGAGTGTGAAAAGTACGGGATACATAACTGACATGTCATCAAAGGGCATAAGGCACAGCACAAATTTCTCCACAGAATTCCTCTAACACACGCACGATACTGGAGACGAAAGTGATTAGAGGAAACTGGGCTAATGACCTTATCGTCGAAGTCGACAAGAGACAGG
Source organism: Lanistes nyassanus (assembly GCA_004794575.1). Classification (NCBI taxonomy): domain Eukaryota; kingdom Metazoa; phylum Mollusca; class Gastropoda; order Architaenioglossa; family Ampullariidae; genus Lanistes; species Lanistes nyassanus. The sequence goes on along the minus strand of SMGT01013755.1, from coordinate 463,060 downwards.
AAACAGGCCAAGGCGCCCCCCCCCCACTCCACCCCGGCGCGTGGTTGGCCTCCGTCTAGAATGTGAGTATTATGCACGAGTAGCCCTGATAGATGTGCTGCTATCAATATCTCTCAATCCGTTCGCTGTCAGTTCGTCCATGCACGGCTGGGATTTGCTTCTGGCGAAAGGAGCGAGAAAATTTCCAGCCGGCCGGACGCATCATTACTGAAACAGTGTGTATTGAGCCTTCCAAAATCGTCTTTAGAGTGAAGTGTCTTTAGGTTTTCTCTTTCATTCCTAAGTAACTCAGTTTATTGGAAAACAGATAAACGCACAAAAACCTAGTCCAGTAAAATACTTCACTATATCCACTTACTACACTGGCAGATATAGTACTAATTGCAATAGTTATAAGGCGTCAAATCTTGCGCTGTAATTCTCAACCCGCACGCGCTCACCTGCATGCGCACACAGGGCAACGCGCACACACCTGCGCGCAGACTCAGTACATGAGAACTATTAGCCCTAGTGTTAGGACGTGATAAAATGGGTTATGACACTGTGGCAAAAAATGAATTTTCAATATGCAGAAAACTTGCTGTCTGAGCTTTTTCGCAAGTCACCTAGATTTGCTAAACTGCTGTAACAATTTTAGGCATATGACAGACAGTAGGGATAGCTGTGATGAAAGCCTTCGAATACTGTGGAAAAGGCGTCGCCATTTCGTATTTGTCTCAGATTTCATTGCCTCGCCATTTGTCCAATAACCCTTCCCTCCCGTCAACATTTTAAAAAGCTTCCTTATGTGGCTAGAATCACTGAAAGAGGACGGGTGTGTTTTAACAGTGTGGAGAGATGTAGTGGTTAAAATGCTGTTGGCGTAAACTAATTTAACATGTACGCTCTTTCTATATTCAGTTTCCTTTTCACCGTTCGTGTAGCTCTTGCTCGCACGCACGTTGATAGCTACGGTTCAACCGACGAAGCCTTCCAGAGTTATCTGTCTTGAATTATGAGGCAGTTACGGACATCTGCGAGTGATTGTAAGAATGATTCCAGAGGAGGAAACCACGGGAAGGTTAAAGACAGCAATTGCCCTGCCTTATCCTTGTTGCCTCCCTATTTGTTCCCTCTCCGCAAACTTCGCCTTTCTTTCCCACCTTCAACGCATCCGTGTATGCATGTCTGCGTAGGTGCGTGCCTTCATGCGTGCATGTGCGTGAACAGAATGTGGTGTATGGTTGTCTGACCGTGTTGTGAAAGGGCGCGCACACAGTCACACACACACACACACTCTAAGGAGACCGCACTCTCGTCATAGAAATTACAAACTCAAAATCGAACAAAACTATATACATATATATATATACCAAAAATTGGTTATATTACCATTGTCCCGTGTTTCCACAGTACTGGTGCACAGATCCGTCCAGTAAGATGAATTCACCATTAACCCCGTCCCCCTTTCCCCTACGCCCAACTCATCAGATACGCAAAGTACGCACAAACATGCGAACTCCAGTTTAACCCTTTAATTCCCCGATGCTTCGCGCATTTTACATGAAGATAATTGACCGCTAGCCGATACAAGAACAGAAGTCGGATAAAGTGTGTTTTTCATATTGCCTTGACACATTCACGTATGCCCTAAATAGTCTAAGGAGTGGCTACAGTAGCTTTTGAATGTCAGCAATTACAAGCAGATCCCTTCAGATCTGACATGGCTCTACGTAGCTCCCTTCACAGGTTCATTCACACAATGCGGGAAGGTGACCCGGGGAGTCTGCATTTCATGAAGGGCAACAACAAGGTGATATAAGCATTCGCACCATTCGGCACAACTCGCCCAAGCGGCATCTGTGGACCGCTTTAGTAACAAGTCGGCTTCGAGGAAATCACTTTATCCCATCGCCCAAACATATCTCGCGATTGATGACTAAATTATATTTGCTAATCGCAAACATCGCCTTTTTGACCGTGCCTCAAATACCTTCCTTGGTTCCCCAAGGCTGGCGAATCGAAGGGGGAGTAAGTTCAATTAAGTCAGGTGGCAGAAACGTCACTCAGACTTGCGAATGACTCTCTGTGTCAGATAACAGTTTGTTTGTTTACTTATTGGAATGGGTGTCCTTGAGTACACATCCGACATGTACTGAGTAACTGAACAAACCTCTATAGTATGTGGACTCCGACAAAAGACCCACGACCACAAACGAGCCGTACCTTCTGCATTCCGTCGTCTGCTGGCTGTTGAATGACCATTGCTTTGCTACGGGAATTCCGGACGTGTGAATTGATTCGCGGTTTCAAACAAACTCAGCGCTTACCTTATCAAACACAGACCATGTCGTAAAGTCGATCCGAAAATTGTGTGGGCTCTGTCAATACTGTTTAACAAGCCGGATAGAGAGCACTAGTATTATTTACGCATTGTAAAGCGCGTTGTAAGAATGAAAACAGAAAAACTGTCTCTTCACATCAACGGTCGGTCAATCGGTCTGGAAAGAAACTTCTCTCACCGCAGTTAATTTCGCATTCTGGGTGATGAACTGTTGAAACGTCTGACGTGGAGAGAGCAAAGAGAAGAAAACCGAGTCCCAGAAATAAGTCCGACAGGCAACCCTCTAAGCAGACGTCACATCTAGAGGGAAATACATGATGACAAAGCGGTATCTGAACTCACAACCCACCAGGTTCACCGTCTTATAAGTGACAGGCGGTTTAACTACCGCGCTGGCCCGCGCTCCCAGTTGGCTAAGAGTGCTTGTCCGAGGCACTGCAATACTTGACAGGTATTTTATTGATGTGCAGGTGCGTGTGCTTCTTGCTGCTTCACACTCTAGTTCAATGTTATCACGTCTTTAATATCTCTATGACAAAACTTTGGCAAAGACTTAAAGCCCATACGTATATTCAGCGGAGAGAAACGGAGGGCTTATTGTTTGTTTCTTGGTTATTTTATGCTTTGTCAACAATGAGCTCCGTCTGAAGGCGGCGGTGAAAGTGGAGTTGGGGGGGGGCGCAGGGGGCCCTCAAGAGAGGACGAAGTTTTCGGGAAGAGGGGGACCTCTGTATCCAGAAAAAAACCCCGCCAGTTACTGGCCCCGTATGCAAGAAACCCTAATGGCTAACTTATTCCAGAATATACGCTGTGACAGGAATAAGTTTCTCGAATTTCCCATGCACGAAATCCGAATGGCTTATTTTCCCCTCGTTATTCAGTAATAATTAAGTTATTATTCCAAGACAGCCGAAACAGGGTTTTCAGGAACAGAAAAATCTTCTATTCGGGAATAAATTTAGAACCGTTCGCACGCATACAGGTCGAGGGTAATAAATCCTGCTAAAAACGGAATACAAGCCAGTACTCTGTATATTGTCTGGTGCCAAGTGCACTTTGCCACTACCCGACGGACACCATGAAGGGAATCAAATAAGGAACAGAGAGAGACTTGTGGTAAAAACAAAGTCACTGAACCAAAAGATCTTGCACATGTGCTGTCACCATCTTGCAGCAAGTGTCCCTGTTCTTTTCATTTAAGTACTTTGTTCATGTGATATTTTTTCTTTTTTGTACGTTGTCTTGTTTATTTTTGTCAGTCCTGATGAAGAGGTAATTCCCAGAAACGTTGACTTCGTTTTTTTTTAATTATAATAAGTAGTTCAGTGACTGTTTTTATCACAGATTTACATCCCAAGTAGCAGTCGCTACATTTTATTACTAAGAACATACAGGAAAATGCGTGCGTGTGTGTGTGTGTGAGGGAGAAAGAGAAAGAGAGCTGAGAGAGAAATATTCATTCACAAAAGGAACTATCAAACCAAATGCATTCCCTCCTTCCCTAAACGCGTCATCACTCTAGGGTAGTCTCGGCGCCACCAGTTTCACTGGGGCGAGAAAACGACTGGCTGCAAATCACCGGAGAAGTGACAGCCGATGAGAGGTCTTACTACACTGGACGCAGACAGGTGTACAGGAGACGGCTCTGTCGACACCCTGTTCGAGTGTGCACGTTTTCACGTGGCGGTCAGAACCAAGGATACACCACCTGGGGTATACCTCAACAGCAAGTTACCTCCAACGACTGGCTATCTCCTCGCCACAACAAACTTTTATTTTTACGAACTTAGGATTAACAATTCCTAATGCAGATTGTGGGTCCTTTTAATGCAGTTTTTCCATAGGCAAAAAATCTTGTACGATCTTAATTTGTTATCAGTTAATTGTGCACCCCCTCCCCCGCAATCAGATATGTTCTACAGGTAAATATGAATTCCTTGATGCTTCAGACAGCCAACGTTACGCAGACGTGCAGGCCCTGTTCTGGTTACATTAACACTTACACTGATACAAGGATACAGTGATGCAAGGATACAATGATACAGTGATACAAGGACACAGTGGTACAATGATACAGTGATACAAGGACACAGTGATACAATGGTACAAGGATACAGTGATGCAAGGATACAGTAATGCAAGGATACACTGATACAATGATACAAGGATGCAAGGATACAGTGATACAAAGATACACTGATACGATGATACAGTGATACAAGGATACACTAATACGATGACACAAGCCGAAACTTCGGCTGGAGGAATTTATGTGTACAGGTTACAGAAATTGGCGGGCAACTTGGCAGGGACTGCATCCGTTTGGCTTAATGAAATTTCAAATATGATCGTCACGTGATCAAACTAATTCCGGTATGTGGTGATTTCAACCAATAGGGCGCTATTTTCCCGGCGGGAAATTCCCTATTTCTAGTAAATAACTGTGCTGGGCCTCATTATGGGAACATGCACAAAAACTGTCGGCATGCATACTGACCTGCAGGGATCGGAAAGTTTTTTTTAAAAAAAGCTCTTCACTACCCGATGGGCTAGTAACTTTTGAAATTCTCTTGTTCACTGAAACTTCCAGTGGCCTAGGTTGTTTCGTCTTTTCTATGACTACAGCAGCCGTCAAAACAAAATTGATACTTTCGCGGGCCAGTGATTTGTAATTTGTAATTGTTCGGCAAAGTTTTCTCGTGTCCTTGGCCCATCGGGCCATGTAATTCCCCAAGCAATGTTTCGCTCTTTCACAAGAAACCCCCCACTGATTTGTGCACATAGCACTGCTTGAGTAAACTTTACTGGGTCAAACTTAATACCTCATGGGTACAGAAGAAAATCTGATTGGCACAGATAGGAAAAATGACACAATTGGTACCAAGTCACTACTTAAAACATAAAGCCTCCTCGATTCAAGTGTGCAGGCTGATGAGATATGCAAAAAGATTAACCTGGAATACCATTAACTGTCGGTAACGCCAAAAAGTATTTCACACTTGTGGCAAATTTTGTATGGAAAACCCTTGCTTTCGGAATCTGTGGTTTAGTCGCTTCTCCCCTCACTCCGCGATTTTCAAGTGACTGAACTCAGCCAGTGTAGATTAAAGATCACCGAGTTACTTATCAAAATAAGCGTTGACGCGGAATTAATTAATAGAAGACTGTGTACACAAGTCGGGTGGTATATCTATCTATGGCGTTCTCCAGAATATTCGGGGGTGGCCATACCGCTGCGGCAGCACAAGGTAGCCAGTAGGAGGCGCTGCGCTGTGGGTGATAACTCAATGGGCGACTGCCTATAACTTTCCTCCACCTAACACACCAAGTAGCCGCAATGTTTAGTCAACAACAGGAAAAAAAGGAGGAAAAAGTAACTGAATGAAACTCAAGTTCATGATAAATATTTCTTTCAACTTCCTTCCCTCATTTCCCCTACCTTACTAACACCGCTACCCTTCCTCCCTTGCAGCGTTGTGGATGACTTTATTGTATAGGTGAGAGAGATAACATTTAATCTTCTAAACACACTTGGCCTGTACGAGTGACGCGGGGGAGCAAGCTCTCCCTTGGTCAGCCGCTTGGGGTCTCTTTGCGATACCGGCCCACGGGGAGAGAATGTTCGTGTTGAAGCCGGATAGTTGGGGATTACGGAGGCGACAGAAAGATTTGTCCACGACCCAGAGATTTCAATCACCGTGTCTGGACTCCCTATCTTCCGCGACGCTCTGTTCAAGGACTTGGGATTTGTGCGATGGCCGTCTCTTTGATAGCTGGCTTTGCAGTTTGGTGTCGTAAAATGTTCCTAGATGTAACATCTAAAACGTCACTTTCGCACTCTTTCGGCAGCTCGTGATGTTCTTGACTGGTAGTTTCACACTTTGTTATCTTCTCGGGATATCTACTTTCACACTGTTGTTCCTCACGTTGTGATATTATTAGATGTTATTATCACATTTTGGTTATCCGGGGATGTTAAATAGCTTGCACTTTCATTCTACCTTTTTGCTGCTGCTGTTGTTTTTGTTTTTGGCGCGAGGCTGGGGCATCTTGCTATGTTTTAGTTGTTACTTTCACGCGTGGTAGTCCGTCACACAAATGTATTCCTAAAGGATGCTTTAAAATACTGTAATCATCTTGTAATATTCCTAATGGGTACTCTCACACTTTCTTGTCCATCGCCTATGAATAGTTTGCTGTCTGTTATCTTGGAATAGTTTTAGTTGTTTCGTTCACAGTTTGTGAGTTGTAATCCCGAAATAGCCTACTCGTAATGCTTACTTTCAGACCTTGTAATCGGTAAACTAGCAAACTCGCTTGATATTTCGGTTGTATTTATAGATATTATTTCCAGATCTTATCAGGTTTGCGGCTGCAAGTCGCTAATTTCGCACGTTGTTGTTTAATCAATTCGATATATTTTTAAACGTTACTTTCAGGTTTGGGTTTTGTGTCTGTATTAGTTCTTCCTTCACTTTATTTTCTTTGTCCACCGGGGCTCTTCAGATATTCCTATCGAGTTATATTTCTTCATCCTTACTTTCACGCGCTCCTGTTAATTTCTATTCCCTGTTGCCCTCGTCGCTTTTTTCTATCACACGGTTTTTTTTTTGGCCCCCTGACATTAAAAAAAAATAGTCATCGTTCAATGCCGCCCTCCTAAAACCTTTCTACCATTTTCATTAGTACACATGTAGGCGTCGTCTCTAGAGTTTATTCACTCTCTTTCCTCGTATCTCCTAGAACGTATAGAAAGTGTTACATTTACACCGTTGCTAGCTTAAATAAAGAAGTGGCCGACTGTTTTAAAGTGGAAAAGAATACTTTTTAGTTCAGGGCAGGACTGTCCTAAAATTGCAACGTGCCACAACAGCCATGAATGTAGATCCTGAAAACTGTCCAGCGGCCGCCTGTTCAGTCTTACGCCCCGTACGCAGTAACACATGCTAATGCACTGGAACAATCTCTCGCTCTTGTCAGAGGAACGTTTCAAAACTACGCGTCCCCACCCACTCACAACACCGTTGGGGTGAGCACGAGAGAACACTTCGAAAACCGAAAGGGTTCCACATGTAATGCATTTGATGCCTGGGAAGAAGTACATAGCGACAGAACTCGCATGCTTTTTTTGCGCCAGAAATGCATGGTTATGAGAAATATTTGCTAAGGAGTCAAGATGGTGAACAGCAGAACCAGGATGGGGAAAAGGCGAAACACAAATGGACGTGCGCTTAGCAGCAAAAATGCTAAATGGACTTTGAGGATCTGTCGCTCTTGTCGGAGAAACGCTTCAGAATTCATTAAGTGCCTAACACACACACACACACACACAGAGCTCTGTGGAGGGTCTATCAAAAAAAAGGAGAAAAATTACTGCTAATTAATGCTAAAAAAACAGAACTTCCGCCACTATTGTGTGCTGAATACGCCAAAAGTAATTAGGAATACTTAATTTATGCTTACGACAAACTATCCAAAATAATGTCAAAATTTAAAACAGAAAGAAAGAAAATATCCCTTCGATTCAGTCAAATGTAGTGCAAAAAGTGAAATATTTATAAAGTATTCTAAAAAAAAATAATTTGACCGAAGTATCAGCGTTACACAGAAAAGGGCTTGGGTATGACAAGAGGACATAACTAATATATACCAAAACAGTTAGACTAATTAATTCAGCAGAACAAAGGGAAGTAGGAAAAGAAGATAGTCCTACCTCATCGTTTCTATTTAGGCTGTTCAGCATGTCCTCCGTATCGTCTGACAGAGGCATGTCGTCACTATAGGCCGTCGCAGAGTCCAAGCAGACGAGCAACAGAATGAAACCTCCTGCTATGCACTTCGTCCCAAAGGAAACCTTTGTCACCATTGTATCGGCTCGAGTCGTTCAGAGGGAAAGGCAAGATGTCGACTGCGTGTCCCTTAGACAAAATACGTCTGAAGGGGCGTTTTACCTGACAGGTGAAATGGACTCTGTGGAGCCGGAAAGGTCTACCACTGTCTCGCGACACATTGCCGAAGAAACCATACTTGCTAAGAAGTAGATTAGTGACTTCCTCACATGCGCAGAACCGTCTTTGATGGATCGACGCAACGATGAAAGCAGCGCTTCGCAGCAGACCACCACATTGTTACTCAACACCTCGTTTTTACTGCACTGCCTCTCTGCAAAATCCTCTCAAGATGTGTTCAGGTGTGCGACAAACCGGCCGGTCTATAGAGATAACAGAAAAAGAGCATATCTGTTCTGTGAGTGAAATTTACAACTGGTGACGACGTCGTAAACACGATGTTTCATCTTTCTGATTTGTTCTTTTAAAAATGCAGCTTGCAGTTTGATCATAAAGCGATTTTATTTTCTTGACAACTGCTGCTGGGCTGAATTCAGACCTGCAAGTGGGTTAGTGAAGCAGAACCCACAAGTCAAATTGTGAAATCTTACGCAACAATGGCATTACTAAACTCCATTATCATAGACGTATATCATGTACTCTAAACGTATGTCTCTTTAAATACGTGTACCTTGGTAGTCATACTTCAGAAGATTCTGGTATTCACTGGGGAGATTTCAACACAATTTACTTAAATTATCCATCATAAAATACCACATTTGATGAAACTTAAAATATTCACACATAATGTCCTTTGGAATCATTGAAGAAAGCTACGCGCAGACGATTACAACAGATACATTAGCACCGTACAGTGGCAACTGCCAAATGAAATCAGTCGTGCGTGGCGACTGTGAGCAGCAGCTGGAGCAGGCTGGAGTCTGTGGAGCGAAGCCCAAGTGTAGCAGGCTGCGGTCTGCCAAGCCCACGGGGATCATTCGAGGTCAGCGCGCGCGCGACGGGTACCATTTCCTGCCACTCATCGGCCGAGGGAGGCGTCAAGGGTGGACCACTCGCGATTTCCGTAAGCGCGAAGAAGCGGCGCGGGAAAAAGAGATTCTTGTCGACAAGAATGTGTCTTTTCCTACCAACAGACTGGTGTGTGTGTGTGTGTGAACGTGAACTCACCAATTCAATTAGCGCGGTGTACCCACGTGCGAGCGCTCAGGGACGAAAGAAAAGTGCATTCCCCTCTGTTGTCGCCTTGCCTGCCACCCAGCTGCTGGTTTTCTAATCTTGATTTAATATATCTAATGGAATCTTAGTGGATTTATTTTCCGTGCGCGAGAGACCTCGAGAAATCTCGGGGGTAACTGGGACGGCCTGGTGTGTGTGTGTGTGGGGGGGGGGCGGGGGTGTCGACTGTTTGGTTTGTTGTTTAGCGCCATGCCGCCAACGAAGGCTATCTCAAGCGGGGCAATATGGGTGGGAGGGGGAAAGGAGGGGGATGTTGGGGATATAAGGGGAAGAAACCGGGGTACACAGGAAAAAAAAAACCCCTCGGCATTCAGTACTTAAATATGTGCCACAGTCAGAAAAAAGGGATCCAAGCCCCACAACCCGACACTGTCGGTTACAGTTGCGGTCGAGGACCCTTAAGCCCCTTTCACTGTAACCTGTGATGGGCCATGTTTTGCTCTTTTTGTGATATGTAGTTGTCAAAATCTGCTGTGATTCGTAATGGCCTCTTGTGGTGATCTGTGAACATGTTTTTATTTTTAGCTTACATTGTGATTTGTGAAACGAGTGAACATTTTTGGCTTGTTGTGAAACGACAAAACTCCTATTGTGAATTGTGACGGTACCCCTCCCCACCCCAAGGAGGTCGTGTTGTAAGGGCCAACCAGCGCCCTGCAGCTAGGACTGGTGGGTGAGTGGAGGGGGGTACTATTGTAACCAACATTTCAAAGACAGGTATTTGGTGGGCATTGGCAAGAACCCCCACTCCCCTAATGACCACAAGTCTCTTGTTGTGCAGTTTGTGTATAAAAAATGAAATCAAATTTACCAATTGGTTTTCGTTAAATTTGTTTTGTGCGGGTGAGTGGATGGGTGGGGGTTGGGGGTTGGGGTGTAGGTGGCCCTTTACACGTGTTGGGAGGACCTCAGGCTTCGTTTTCATCACCCTTTTCAGTTTTTTTACGGTCTCAGAAAATGAAAAAAAAGTATATACATATATATATTTATTTAAGTTTCGTCCGTATAGTTCAGCACAACTTGTTTAACAGCAAAGTATGCCATGATTGTGATAATTCAGACTTACAGCCCTGCAGATGCATTGACAAGATTCTAGCACGGAACACTTCATTCCTCCAGCTTAAAGGACCAAAAAAGATTCCATTCTCAAACTTTCCCTCCCTTCAAGACTAGCAAGCACGTAAAAAGCAAGAAAAACAAACATACATACAAACAAGGCAACAAACAAACCAATTGCGTGTGTTCTGGAAAAATACGCAGTGCACTGAACGTAAAATGTGAACACTTTCTGTGTTTCAAAAAGAAAAAGAATTTATAAGCAGAGTAGCCCGCCTATGCACCCTCCAAATTTGCTCTGGACGACGGATGTCTATCATAGTAATTCAGCTGCACACTCCTCTTCTTCTGGAAAGCAGAAGTCTATCGTAGTATTGTGCTGTTACAATCTTCTTTTGGAAGACAGATCTCTACCAACCACTAAATGGAGATGCAATAAATAAATAAATAAATAAATAAAAGTGAATAAAAACCGAAATGCCTCAACTCACACTGACACATTGAAAATCAGAGCACGGATGGCGGGAGGGGGGGTATTTTTAAGGCTACTCCACAAGTAAGCCCCTTTCCCTCGTTTAGAACGCAGATGAAATCAATAAAAAGAAAAGGGAATTGATGAGCTAAGACTGAAACATTAAATTTAAGTTGGACGGACTGTTCGATGCTTTGGAATTACCAGATTCTTCATCCACCCCGACCCCCAGGGAGTAGAGTGGTTCTGGTGTTTCCCAGATCTACCACCCCGAACTTCTCGTCTCCCGACTATTAATGTAATGGATCTGGGAGACATCAGAATTATCACCAACGTGAAACGGGGAAGTCCCACAATTCTCCCCATCCCCTACCCCACGGAGTGGATTCTAGTGTAGACAAATGTCTCCTTCTGGCACATCCAAGAAAATACTTCTGATTCTCCAATACGATTTTAAGTTTTTCGTCCGAAATGAGCAATCCTGCACAATTTATCATATTATGAAAATGAGGCGAAGGGCTCAAAGCGGTATAGAAGTGGGTACTCCTAGTGAACCTAGGGTACCTTCAGAAGATGTACTAAATCTACCTCTGGGGTTATTTGGGGATATTATGCTGGCATGCTAGGCTAGCTAAGAAAACCATTTCCGCTGAACCCTCTTTAAAGTTACAACCCCTCCACTCTCACCTAGTTAAAGCTGCTTCGAGCCCCACGGACAAAATGTTTCGCACCTTTAGGTTTCAGGTTTGCCTGCTGGCAGGTTTCGCGAAACAGATGGTGTCATCATTTAGACGCCGACCTACCCACATTCTGGCATCAGGCGGACAGCAGTGACTACACCAATAGGCCGGAGAAAATTTACTGGCTGCGAAACATCATGTCCGTTCAGCTAGTACTCTCGGATTTCTTTTCAATCGGGACAAAAATGTTTCCCATGTGTGGTGGAATGTGTCGCCTTGTCTCAGTTCTCCTGTTACAATGGAGCAGTTAATCACACAACACCTCTGTCTGAAGATAAATGTTTTGTGTCCTGATAAAATCTTTATCAAGTTCAAAGCTGACGGCACAAGAATCCCGCATGCATCCTACTGCAAATGTTATGTCTCGTCGATGATTTAGATGATTTTAGTTTAAAGTGCACGTACATTGCGTTCTGTTCTCTCTGTCGCCTGCTTGTCATCGCAATGGCTAGCATGCGCACCTAATCAGTCACTTGACCCTGATTGTGCATCTCATCTGTCCTATGTCCTAGAATGTCGCGTGGAGAACATTGGGGAGTGTAGCTTCCGACAATCTCTGCCATCCTGGTCTGTCTTCTGCTATTCGTACCAGAGCTGGGATGCCAAGTGCTGTCCGTTCCTTGATGTTGTCAAACCAGTTTTTCTTTTGCTGTTCTCTCCTCCCTCCTCCTTCTAGTGTTCCTTTCGAGATGATCTCAGCCAGTGTGTCATGACGTGTTGTGCGATCTCAGCCAGTGTGTTATGACGTGTTGTGTGATCTCAGCCCGTGTGTCATGACGTGTTGTGCGATCTCAGCCAGTGTGTTATGACGTGTTGTGTGATCTCAGCCCGTGTGTCATGACGTGTTGTGTGATCTCAGCCCGTGTGTCATGACGTGTTGTGCGATCTCAGCCAGTGTGTTATGACGTGTTGTGCGATCTCAGCCAGTGTGTCATGACGTGTTGTGCGATCTCAGCCCGTGTGTCATGACGTGTTGTGCGATCTCAGGCAGTGTGTTATGACGTGTTGTGTGATCTCAGCCAGTGTGTCATGACGTGTTGTGTGATCTCAGCCAGTGTGTTATGACGTGTTGTGTGATCTCAGCCAGTGTGTTATGACGTGTTGTGTGATCTCAGCCAGTGTGTTATGACGTGTTGTGCGATCTCAGCCCGTGTGTTATGACGTGTTGTGTGATCGAACTATGGCAGCTTCTTTTTCTTGATGGTGGCGAGGAGGGTTCTGGGGACCAGCCAGTCTATCTACTTTGTTGGGGACATAGACCTTTGTTCTGTGTTCAGTCCTGGAGATTCTGAGGAGCTTACAGAACCATTTGGTCTTAAAGGCTACGACCTTTTCTAACTCAGCTGTCAGGGTCACTGCCATACAGCAGGATGAAGACGACTAGGAATTTGTAGAGTTTGATCTTGGTGGAGGTGAGCTGATGTTGCTGTTCCTCCATAATTTGCTGAGATTTAAATGTGCTGCTATTGCAAAAGCTAGTCTAATCTTGACTTCTGTAGACGATCTTCCGTCTCTGGTCAGGATAGAGCAGAAATATTTCAAAGTTTCCACTTTCCAGCTTGATCTGGAGTTTTCACACAATTTTTAATGACTTGCACTAGGCCATCTCGGATGTTGAACGACCCCAGCACGTGCCGAAGGCCCTTGCGCCATACTCTGTCGAAGTCCTTCTTCAAGTCAACGAAGCTGTCCAACAGGTCCTTCTGACGTTTCATGTGTTTTCCAATACTAACTTGGCAGTTAAAGATTTGCTCCACTGCGCTCCTCCCTGGTCTGATGCCGGCTTGTTCCTCTGTGAATAGTTCTTCTGCCCGAGCTTTCAGTCTTCTGAGTATGATTTCGAGCATGATTTTGTCAGAGTGGCTGACCAGACATTTTCCAGTAGTTTTTGTATTTGATGCTGTTACTCTTCTTTGGGAAGAGTATTATGCTGGCCACTTTTTTGTCTCCCAGATTTTCTGGCATAGTGCGGTCAGTACGTTCGCCATCACTTTCCCTCCATGTTGAATTAGTTTGCTATTAATTGCTCGGTTTAGGCTTGATCAACGATGATGCTTCAGAAGTTAGAACCAAAATCTTTCCCAGACATTGCACTCTCTGTGCCCAGACATTGCACTCTCTGTGCACTAACATGAGGCAGAGGTAATGACACGCCCTATACGTCTTGAGCTTCATAAAGCAAACGGCACGACTTCCAAAAGCTTTGTACTCGAACATAGCGATTGCGTTTTAAGCCTCGTGCAACGTGTCCATTAAGACAATGGAGTCCGAATATATTTTCTAGGCATTGCATGCGGAGTGGTTTAGCAGGAAAAGTTTCTGACAATGACCCTGTCAGCATTAAATACCTAGTTCACAATCTCTGAGCCAGTATTACTGAAGGGTAGGAATTCCTTTTCTCTTTAAGATCTAAATGAAAAAATTGTCATCGCAATCATCCGAAGAAGCGACGGAGTAAAAAAGAAAAAAAATAAACCCACCCGGAGTCGTGGTTGCCCACGGGATGGCAGTGCGGGCCTGGCGATGTCAAGATGGCGGCGCCCCAGTTACTTGGAAACCTCACGCACGACTGGCGGCGGTGGCGCCACTGCGATTAGCGCGGTCTCTCAAACGGCGATCAATCAGCCACGCCTTGATGATTGAACTCTGCGAAGAATGGCCGCCGATCGAGCTGTCAGGCTATTAAACTTCGCGCATTCTTTACGGCGTCCAGGGACGGAGAACGGAGGAGTTGTTTATGTCTGTTGGAACATGACCCAGAAAATGCAAGAAAAGATGAAGTCTGCATGTGCACGCTTGTGCGTATGTATATATGTATGCGCAAACAAGTACATGAAAGCAAGCGCATATACAGAGACACTCAAGAGCGTACTAAGAATCTGACAGTTGACACAAGTTTACAACTGTGTGGGGTTCATTTTAGACACCCTTATTATTACCACCGCATTGTACAAGGCATTTTCCATGGCCTTCTCGCGACATTTTTTCCTAAGTCTACTCTGAAGAGTATCCTTAAGTGGCTCAAACTGATGCGTGCCAATCAGGGTAGACGTAATGAAATACAGGCCGATGTCACAGCGCAACGTCTTATAGCAACAATAAACCGAAAGAAGCCGAGGTGATGATAACCCAGCGGTAAAGACACTGGTTTTTCGTGATGGAATGGTTTGATGACTCGATCACCACCCTGTCTTATCGTGTTTGGGGTTTTTTTTCCCCCGAGACCCCGCAGCGCAAATTCTTATAGCTAATGTAAGCCGAAGCAAACCATGGTGATGATTCACGATTGAATTTTACAGGTTTGACCCCCATAGCAGCTTTTGATTTTTTTTTCATGGTAGGATTAGGGGCAGCGATAGGTTTTAGTGTAAGGCAGGGGCTTCTGTTTGCATGTATAAATTAAACTCTGTGTTTTCGAGATAAATGGGACGTTTACATTCAGATTCCAATGCGGAAAACATGAGTTTGTACCAAGTAGGCACTCGGCGCAGACTGCACATGAAGGAAAGACAGTTTCGCGACCTGCTCCTTGTATACCCGAGTTAGGTTGCATGAACGTTCGTGACAACCCTTCTGGTCATAATAGCTATTGTATAATATGCCCCAATCTCCAGTGTATTTTATGTATACTTTTACAAATGGACAGGCGATAAGAAAGCCCATGCAACCTGACCCAGGATTCCGACAATGTATAGCCCCCACCCCCACCCCATCTTGTGCTTGATCATGTAGAACTATTGGTTACTTCACAATGCAGCAGTGCTGAGTATTCTTGTGTTTAAGCAGTTGCTGTACATCTATGGCATGAGGAGACATAAGACTTAGCTGTTACTGTTACGCCTGGGGTATGAGAATAAATGCATTTTTATAGTGGCTGTGACGGCCATTTCTTCGACACAAATAAATCTAGGTGCGGGGTCTTGCAGAGAGTTATCAGCACTGTCCTAAACGACACAAGCAGAAAAATTCAGAGCCCAAGAAATAAACTCTTTACGGTAAAAGTTCAGACAGTGAAATGTTAAGACATACTTAACTGATGTATACGTGGAATTAAGTGGAAATGGGTAGGTTATTCTGTTATGACTTCCAAATAGTCAAGCCTCTTGCTTTGCTGCGTTCGACTGGTGCGTGGGATGATGTTGGAATCCGTTAAGCCAGCGTTTTTTCATTGTTCATACGGTGCCATTGGATTGACGTTTACGTCGCTTTACATGGAGCGTGACGACTACGTTTTGTGTAGTCGAACGCGACTGTAATGTTTGCGTGACTGTGCGTCTTTCGCGAAGGAGACTATTTGGTAACTGAGTTTTGTCTGCGTCTAAAGGCGCCTTCCTTTTCAACTCTCTCTCTCTCTCACACACACACCAACACGCGCGCGCGCACACTTTGGCATCTATGACAATGCGCTCAGTTGTCCACAGTCCTTGCGACAGAGTATTCTGAGCATTATGTCCTTCTCACAGTGATCGTTAGAGTGGGAGAAAATTAGCAAATGATGGAAGGAAGTGGCCGCCAAGTGGGAAAATGCATAAAACCAGCCTAGTCTTCGACGTCACACATCACTGCTTCGGTTGCCTTTGAAAATCTGTTTGTCGCGGTCGTTAGGCACCATCTCTATTTCTGTAACTAGCTGAGAGCTGTTATAGTGTTCAGTGCTGTTGACTGCGCGAGGGTTGATGACGTGCGTGTGTGGGGGGTGAAGTGATGAGAGAGAGTCCACTTTTCACTCTCACCAGCTTTTGACCACATCAAACTTGTATTTAGGCAGTCTCCTGCTACAATCGTATCCTCTCACATGCGACATTGTCCACACACTCTTTTCACCTCATTCTCATTGAAAAGGGCCTAAAGAAACAGGGAAAACTCTAAAAACTTGTAGTCTAACGCTGCTTTGCAATTAATCTATCATTGACTAATCTTTCATCGGCTTCCTCTCTGTGTACGAAAATAGAAGAGGAACAAAATAGAAGCCTCTAGCATCAACGATTTAAAACTGTTATGTAGGCTCTGAGGCGCTGTCGCGCGCGGCTGGAACATTGTTGTGTTTTCCTTCCACGTGACGAATACACAATTTTACTGAAAGCTGGTCGATATTAATAAATAAAACTCCTTTCAGCCAAAGTTATAAATAGCTGCAGCCACCGAAAAACTAACAGAATTCTTATTAACACCTTCCCCTCTAGCAGCTTAACGGTTTTTTTAAAATTCCACCCACACTTCCTCCCTTCTCGCCTCCTCAACCTCAACTGATGCATCGATGCAGTAAAAAGTAAAATGGGTTATGTGCATAGCATACACACATCCACAAGCCACTGGCAATCTAAACAAAAATTAAAGTGGAAACAGAGGGCACGTGCTATCTGAAACGAGGGGACGGGGCAGCCGGGGGGGGGAGAAACATATAATGTAACGCCTTTTAGGCTCAGGTCCGGGGCTTTGGTCCGGGGTGGGGATGGAAATACATGTATTTTGAATAGCAGAGCACTAACCCTGCACAACAAAGCAAATTTTAAAAAAAACTCACAAAACAGCAACACAACAAAAGAAAGAAGGAAAATGACATTTGATTAAATAAAAAAGCACGCAGAACAGCCCCACTCTGACGCCAGAAAAAGAGAAAAGTGTGTCATGGGCCCAGTACGACGCAGGTAATAAAAAGAAATCTGGATAGCTGACATTTTTTTTAAAGCAAGTACCTGCATGCCCCAGCTTTCAAAATACAACATCTGTTTTATTTACTCATTATTTTGCAAGCAACAATAAAGCGCCTGCATAAAGCTTCCCTTCCATTCCGAAAGCGAAGGACCAGGCCGTGCACATAGCGAAAGAATTTGAGGCAATCTTTTCTGACCTACTGATCTGACCTATGACTAGATAACATACGGCTATATATCAGCATTCGTAAATATACATTTCATTTTCAAAATACGCTAAACACTATATGTCAATGCACCAAGAAGATGTTGTTTTGCTGGATTAGGAACCTGAAGGGTAAAAGTCACCAAAATTTCCCATCCTCTTGGTAAACGGGTTTACTAGACTATGTAACACACATGACATTTTCTACTTCTCTTTCTTTCCTACAAATATCTTCACAGAGTGAACAGCCGTTTACCATCTCCTACTTCACTCAGCTAATAAATCATCCCACATTCACACATATTAGGCCCTTGTCTAGCATGCAATTCCGTGTCCTTTTCTGAAATTAGCTCTTCCTAAGGACTTAAAGTTTACTAGTTTTTGAAGAAAATTTAAGATCAAAAAGGCTTTCACGCGTGCTGATCAGATAAATTAACCAGACACTCTAGACGCAGCACAGAAACTTCAAAAGACACGAAGATTAATAGGGTGACAGGCAATTCTGAAGCAACAAAACTAACTCGAGTACCTCACATTAGGGACACACGAGATTAAAGGCACCGTTTTCTTCAGGGCTTCGAGGAACCAAACCCTGCAACAGTCGGTAGATTTTCGTTCTTGTAGTAGTTGTTCTGTACCACACCAAGACAGAGCAGTTTTAGGTCTGACTCATATAATCATGGGCTTTTCCAGTCGCAGCAATGAGTCAAGCAATACCGTTAGAACTCAAGGGGGTGATATATGATCGATTTCACTTGCTGATTTGACTTTCAGATGCTAGATAAACATCTTCACGTATGGTCTAAATCTGAAAGAAAAAAGACAAAAGATTGCACGTGCATGGTGGGTGAGGCAGACAGAGCCGAGGCTAGGGTGGGGTGAAGCGACCAGCACGTTGTCTTCAGTCTTCACTCACGAGAGTCCGTTTATTTCCCTTCATTGCGAGATGAGACCGGAAGAGACGTCAGCGTAGAGTTGTTCTTTTATCAAAGAGTGACTAACCCTGCCCGCACCGCTCTGTGGTTTTGTATCAAAATCTTGGCACCATACAGCACTCGCACGGGCCGCCTCTTGTTCACTGGGAGGCTTAAAGCAAAAATGGAAACCGGATATCCCAAACGTAAACCCACGGGTGCACGCACGCGCGTGCTCGCAAACACGTCACCTACCAGGGGGCGCACATGGCAACCACATATCGTTATTGAGGTCCGACTTTAAAAGCTTCTGCCGAGGACAAAGTATTTCAAACTGCTGCAGAAATATGCCAGATTAAAAGACATTTATATAACACGAGAGCTTACAAACAGGAGGCACTGAAAAGAAGATACCCAGCTGCCAACGAGATACCTGCAGGCTCCTGCTTGACTGCCTGTCATCTGGCAAAAGTTCGTATCATTAAGCCCACGTGTGTTGCACCCGTTATCACTGCTATGCCATGATGTGTCTATTTCCTTTGTACATTGCTTCGAGCTGCCGCTGCTTGACGAGGGAAGGAAAGAATGAAAAAAAAGTGCGGGGGTAGGGTTGGGCAGTATAAGCTGATGGGGCTGAACGGGGATGGAATACTGAATAGAAGTTTCAGTACATCACTTCCACGTACGTACCGATTGTAAATCTACGAACTCAGAGAAAACGAAGTGGGGTGTGGGGTGTGAGGCGCGATAGGAACGATGGTACCCGACTGGCTGACTGCTACGCACGGATGTGCACACATACATGCATGGGCGGCACTGGGCTGAAGCAAGTATGGTTCAAAAGCTGCAGGAGTGAAAGTGAACAGGCCCTGTATGCAAGAAACCCGAATGGCTTGCTTATTTCAGAATAGCCGCCATGACAGGAATAAGTAATTCGGTCGTCCCAGGAGCGAATAGGTTATTTCAAGTTCGCAGAAACAGAGTTTTCAGAGATGGAAAAACTCCGCTATTCGGGAAAAAATTTAGTACCGTTTACATCTTGCATAAAGGGCCAGGTCTGTGAAACGTACTTTTGCAGCCTTTCCATGTACATAGGGAAATGGTCGCGTCCCCCCCCCCCCCCCCCCCCCGTAGCACAATGAACTGTACCAGATTCAACTGACCATGGAACTTACCGTGTTTGCATAGGCCTACAACGTTTTGTGTACAAGATTTACCAGTATTTCGAACCTGAACCATAGAATAGGTAGAATGAGTGCAGCACTTCCCTTGTTATTCATGTTATTTCGCACAGTTGTCAACAGTATATGCATAGTATTTTTTTTCAATCTCCATAGTCAGTTTATTTACAAGTTATCAGCTTGTGGTAGTTTACAATCACGTCATCTCTTCTAGAAATACCCCAAAGAGGCCCCCCAACTCCCACTGCTCATGGCCTGTTTAATTAATGATTCAGTGCGTGTGTGCGGTGATGGTCGTCTAGGTTGTTTCATGAACTGCCAAGCACAAGGCCATTTACTTGAACAACAAAGGCCATGCATGTCATGTTGCCTACACAAAAGACATGTAAGGCAAGTATATTGTGTAGCATCAGAAGGCAGTGTATTCATTTAATTTAATCTTATGCAATGTAATACTGTTCTGCATACAACATGCTAAAAAAAACCATCACAGCTGCAGTCACGTGCACAGTACCCTGTAGAAAAGTACCTGCCCTTTTAACATGTCAGGTGAAAATCAAGAATCCTAAATGAAGTGTCCAGCATGCTGTTGATATAGATGTACTACTGGCAGATCCACTTATTCATGCAAGATGAAAATGTGAATATAAATCTAAGTCAATATGATATAGATACTTAAGTGCACAACATTTTCAAGGCTCTTGTCCCTCTGGACTTCTCAGATTTATTACCATCATCATCATCAATCAATCAATCAACAGTCATCATCATCATCATCCTCATCTCAATACCACAACCATCACATATTTTGTGCAGTATACAAACCACCACCAATCCAATAAATAATGTTCTCTTATGGGAGAAAATTTTAATTAATAAGACAAATTTATTTACCCACAAAGGATAGTTTTCTTTGGTCTGCCAAAGAAAATTACTCAAAATAATGCTTTTGAAAAATAAAGACCGTTATACAAAATTGCCTTAAAGCAGAATCTAAATCCATAATTATGCACATGCACAGTCATAATCATTAGAAATATTTCATTTTTCTTACAAAATGTTAAAGAAATAGTTAAAAGTTCATGTACATCACCCCTGAACACACATTCTCTCCCGTACCAGTCTTATACAAAAGCTGTCGGGTTTGATCTCTTTCAGTTAAAATATTAGTAATGTTCATCAAATACTAGGTATTCCAAATTTCAAACACATTTTTTAAAAGAGTAATTATCATTGTTACCAACATGCTTAAAGTAACTGCACAGGCAATATCTAAGTTCCACTGTTCAAAGCAAGAAATGATTTTAAAAAACAGATAATCCCCTTAACACATTGGCAAAATTGGATGCAAACAGAATTTTTTTCACAAAGACTGTCTACTAGATTTTAACATTGTATTTATTATTGTTGCTTATGTTAAAGTAGGAACGATTTTCTTTCCAGAAATTCAGGATTGTGGCACTTCTCAATCCATGATTCTAAGTGAAATGAATCTGCAAAAATATTGTCAAGATTTCTGCATCCGGAGAAGAGAATGACTTTCCAATGATGCATGATCATCTTCACAGCCAACAGTCTGGCTGACTGTTCACATGCTGGCTGCCTGTACCTGTGAGCCAGCCACTGCCAGGAGCTTGTCTCCAGACGCTGGACACAAAATAACTAGGTTTCCAGATATCTCTCTCTCTCTTCAATGCATACATTTTTGTAGCTAGATTTCCATATCATGCTTTCAAACTAAAAAGTAATCTGCTTCATTTGTAACATTTTTCTGTTTGTTTTTTTTTTCATTTGGCATTCACCTTGTTTTGTGTTGTCCCCCACTGCAATAGGCTATGACCTCACTATAAAGCTGAGTCTGAGTCTGAGTCTGCAATTTAAACATCTCAAGTCCCTCTTCAGCTGATTAAATGTCCTACTTCAGCCTTAACTCCTCATCTATAGTGTTATGAAGGTTCAAAATCTATGCACTAAGATTTATAAAACTATTTCAGCTCTCTTTTTAACACTAAACCTGACTTCAGAAAAAATGTCCCCACACAAGGTTCTAAACATATTTTTGGCTGCTACTCACAAGATAAAACATGGTGTTTGCTGGTTAATTAAATGTTCTTGGAATGTCTACAAAAAAAAATTATAACTGTCATATAAGCGTATATAAGAAAAACCTGTTTTCATTCAAGAAACTATAGAAAAAATTCCTATTTATTTCAACGCATTGATATGAATCATTATTTGTATCCCAGCTACAATAAAGTTGTCGCATGGCAAGCTTGCAGGTAAATGAGGTTAAATCTGTCCTTAAAGAGAGAAAGCTTCAGGTAAATCAGTTTTTTGTTTCAAAAGAACTGAAAATGTACCATTTTACACTTCTTGTTGGCCACCAATTAATCAAGTCATGGTTTATTAAGATGTTTACCTTATAATATGTGACAATGTTTGCCCACATACATGCTGCCTACTTGGACCCATCCTGGTGTCCCGCCCCACTCCCACCTGAAACACAGACACATGCCAATGCACTTGTCCACTTACCGAGTTCGCCAGAAACCTGCTCAAACTGCCGAAGACTGCTGGAGGAATTGGCAGCCAAGAAGGACTCCTCTTCTGCTGTCAGTTTATCTCCCAGTTTTTTCAGTGCAGTCAGAATTTCCACTATCTGCTGTGTGGCATCCTCCTTTGCCATTTTCCCAATTTTGGCATCACGGCTAACCTTATATCAGCATGAAAATGTCTGCTATTTTATTTGGCCTCATTATGGTCGTCATCAACTTATTCAATTTTAATGAAATATGATAGACATCTTTAAATCAAACATTCAATGAATATGCATTACCCAGCCTCTTTGTATTAATTAGTTTTACTTTTAGCGGTGTGTATAGATATATATTCTCTTAGATATGGTGACCACCACGACCTGTAAAAGGGAGTGGAGCTCAGTGCTGCTCCTACTCCTATGCTTGTCTGTCAAGCAAATCCGAATGTACACGTTTAATCATGTGCAGGTACACCCCCATCCCTCATAAATGACTTACATCAGCTAACCGCTGTCTGAGCTGACCAGGCTGTTTCTTGGCAAAAAGACGTATTACCTCTGGCGTCTGGAAAGCTTTGCTGATAGCAGCTTGAATAGCCTGCATAACAAAACAAACAGTCTCAGGAAAAAAGACAGCAATTTGGCTATAAGGTTTTTTCAAATTTATGTTCTGGATTATATGCATTTGGTTATGAGGGACAGAGAGATGAAGGGTGCAAAAACATTTATGCCTTACATACACCCTTCAAAAAAAAAAAAGTTAAGGAGTACCCTTAGAAAAGTGTGAAGGTTTTGACAAAAAGTTTCTGAAAAGTCTCAAAGGTTAATAAAGAACAAATGAGGACAGAGCGCTATAAATTATCAAACGATAATCCCAACAAGGTACTGGCAGCGCTAGACACACCCGTATGCTGACGTATGCAACCAAGGCAGCCTACCGTACCCAAACACGTAGCAAAGAGAGAGTCGAAAGTAAGGAACATGGCAGATCTTCAAAAGGATCTGCCGTCCCTTTCTTTTAAACGACCCTAGTCTTCACACAGCTAACCCCCGGTGTACCATGTGTGCATACAGCGACGTGTTTGGGTACGGTAGGCTCCCTTGGTTGCATACGTCAGCATACAGGTATGTCTAGCGGATTATAGTCTCAAAGGTATTTTTCCATGTGCAGGTACTTTGAGCACGTACACACAGGATTTGAGTGACTGCAACCATGGCAAGTGGTACTGGAGAGAAGAAGCTGCGACTAGCACACTGCAAGTGTGTGGAAAACAAGGATTCCTTTTAATGTGCTGTCACCAAAAACACCATCATAACATATCAAAATCATGATATGTATGTGCGTTGTTGCTCATTTGGTTGTAATCTGTGCTCACTGGAGGGTCTTTATAATAAGCAGTACTGGCAAAATTACAACAATCAGCCTGGCAGAAAAGGAAGACGGGTCAGTCAACCCCTTCCACATTTTGATTGACCAATAGTTTGTCGATGACATGCAGTAGGATCCAATATAATGAAAAAAATATACTGCTTCACAAATAAAAATTAAAATTAAATCTCTGTAAGAGAAATAATATCAAGACTTGCCAGTAACAAAACAACAAAAGTTAAAGACGATATGTTTGTGATTAGCTGATTTAAGTTTCTGTCAACCAACCTATAGCTATGATATACCAGTTCCCAACATGGTACGCTTACTGCATGACATACCAGCTGCATGCTTCCCAACTGGTCAACAAGGGACAGATTTCCCTCCATCATCTTATCCAAGGAAGCTTTAAATTCTTTCAACTGTTCCAAAGTCTCATTTCGTGTTTCTTCATACTCTTCTTTCTCCATTTCATCCCTAGTAACAAGAAATTGCTCATGACACCAAGAACACAAGCAGGCAAGACACACCTTAAAATTTGGGAATGCATATACAATACTGTTTTCATTACTTTTTAGCTAAGCCACAAATATTTTAAACGCTTTGACAACTGAATGACCTGATACCACATGCCCAAACTGACAAGAAAATACTTTTCCTTTTTCTGTAAGATGATTCAACACAAAATGTTTTAAACACAATTACTTGCACTCCTCCAAATCAGATAATTGCTGCACAAGCCTGTCAAGCTGTTCCTCCATGTTATGCCGCAACTTGCTAGTCTCCTGCTGCCCCCGTGAAGACATGCTGTTTTCTGTGCTGATGCCAAATGTTCTTAGCTGTTTCTGCAAAGGTCACTTCTTTTCAAGGGTACTTTTCTCTTTATTGTTCTCTGGTAGGGAACAGATTTTCTTTACCATCATTTCATAAGTAAAAACCAGAGTGGCAATGAGTCAACTTCATGCACAATTTAATATATGCCCTTGGTACAGGTTAAATACACTGGCACCACTCGGCTTCAAAGTTTGGGTAGTCATAAATCTTAAGCTCTACGGAGTAACTACTTATTCGCTGTTACTTCCAAAAGAAAGTTATTTAAACGAAAGAGATCGGAGTATGTGGATTAGCCTAGTTTATTTGAGGGTTTTTGTATATGTGATGTTGCTTTTTTGTCTGGGGCTGTGCTGAGATTATGTGTTCTACTGATACATTCTGGATACCTGTGAAATCCAAATGACTCGCTCACTCAATATAATATTATCCTGTTGCCTTCCTCCCGCCACCCCCCCCCCAAAAAAAAATAGCCATACCTCATACTCATATGCAAAAAACTGACTCTCTGAACGAGTTCCACTTCAATTTCAATTCATGGGAGAAACTATAAGGAAAATGGTACAACACAGATAAACTGCATGACTGTTACAGTCATCAACAAATAAAAAAAGGTAACCCCTCCTCGTAAGAAACATTGCTAATCAGCAGGTGTCACTGTTCCCCATGGACTTATGTTTACAACCCCTAAGTTTTGGTAACAGCCACGTTAAAATAACCCAAAGTCTATAATTTGCAATGAACTCACATTAACTGATTAAGACTTTGAACTTGACACGATCGAACCCTTGGGACTGCATGGATGTGTCTGATCTGAGTTCATCAGTAACCGGCTGAAATCTACGTACGGCCCAACTCCACATGTCCTAGTTTCAAACTTTGTTTTTAATCTTATAATTATACCATTTTCCGATTATTGTTTCCATCAAAGCGAGTGCCGACTAAGGTCATGAATTTGAAAACAAAGATTAATGTGTTGTGATTAAACTGTTAAAAAGAATTGTTACTTCTCCCTTCATAGATTCATGCCTGTGCTGTGTGTTGTCAGTGGCTTCCCGGGCAGATGTGTCGATATCTGTGATGGGGGCGTCTGCGATGGAAGAGGGAGACAGAAGCTTTCAAAAGCTAACGGGAACGGGGGTTTAGACAAACATTCCCCACCCCGCCCCCAAACATGTTGACAGGCAATCGCGATCAGTTAAGTGAGAAATGAGGACAGAATTAAGGTAGTTTTCAAACCTACGTATCACATGCAGGTATCGATCTTTGCTACGTAAGTCAGTTGCTGGGACTTATTGCACTGTGCCCCAACAAACAGCTCAGTAAATGTTAATTTAAAAAAACGTGTGTATTTGTGGACTGTCGATCGCATTTTACTTTTAACTTCTGTAACTAGATTCAGCGACGGAGGCCAACGGCCTAATTTTATTTTTAAATAAATATCTAACACTACTGACTAGTAACAGCGGAAACAGATACACAATTTTTTTCACAAAAATTACAAGCTTCCAAACTGGTTAGTTTGAAATCTATATAATGTTCTCTGGATTGTATTTTTAAATATTTATAGCGCGTGCATATCCAGAAAAAAATTATATGATATACCTAACGATCTTTTAAACCTGTGTAAAGGTTTTTGTTTTACCCGTTGTCAGATTCTCCGAGAAAGCGCGAGACTCCGTTGCCACGAGCATAGCGTAATGTAAACAGTGGTGTAACGTGGTGTTTATATGGTCTGGTCTGAGCTCTGCGCTCTTGTAGGAATACTGACTGTACAGATGGTCAGTACCTTTTCCATATTTATAGCAGACTTATATTACCTTTTTTCTAGTAAACAGTTTATCTGGAGGGGTAGACGTGATTCTATTTTTGGATTTCGATGTGGTATAATTATTAATATTCATATTGATCACTGACTGAATGGAGGCTTTCATTTCACATTCACATTTTTCATGGAGCGACTACGGGGAATAGGCTGAATTAGTGAATAGCAAACTAATAACTTATCGCTCGTCATTGTGATCATATCATGTCATGTCATTAATTAATATATGCAAACAGTTCAACTCCTTATAATAACGTACTAGCATGCACTTCAACTCGAACTGTTTAAATTAGGCCCATTTGATTGAAATATTCAATACTTCAAGAAGATTTAGGCGTATCTATATTAAAGTCGTGATTTTAAAGAGAGGTATTGTGAAACATTGTTTAGGTAGGGATTTGGTGGGGGAGGGGGGCAAACAGGTTATTGTGTGTATGACTGGCTACATTCAGAGTGATGTATCATATCTCATTTGTGGTCATGATTTAGCAATAACTCGACAAGGAGCAGAAGGGATATGGAGGTGGATATGGAGAGAGATATGGACATCATCACCATGGAAGGCGATGAAGACGGCCTCGTAGACTACGATGATGGAGATAATTTAGATTTCAGCACAGACAGTGAAGCAGAAGACGAGAAGAGTGTGAGGGAGTAAGTAACAAAAATGGTATATGCATGGAGGAATATTTACAACATTTTGTCACAGATGGATAGGTCATTTACAAGTAAAAAGACAAATATATTATTGATAATTGTTAATATTCTAGAGCGTATTTTGTCTTTCATGACCAATGTTCAATCCCATGTTACTAAAAAGAATGGTTGTAACCATTATAATAAAAGCTGCTTCAACATATTCAAGCAGTGCTCTTGATAACGCACAATGGGGGGTAATTTATGAACAAAAAATTCAAGAATGATGCAGGGATTTTAAAGCCAAGCATCGCAGCTTTGCACAGATTTTTCACATTTGGCCAAGTAACACCAGAAGCTCAGATTTCAGTCTAAAGGGTCATTTTTTAAAAAGTCTAGAAGCACTGTTAAAATCATGACTGCTTCATTTTGTATTTGAATCAAACTGCTGCTTACATAATGCTTGCTGCAAGATTTAATTGTTTTTGAAGACACTTCATTCTGAGTTCATTATAATTGCTATGGCAGTGTGTAACTTCTAAATTCATGCTTTATGGGGTTTACATTTTAATTTTAAACCAAGAAAATCTCTGGCATAAGTAACATTGTGATCTGCATTTACTAGGCCACAGGAATATCCACAGACACCTGAAGAGCGCATCTCCTGGCAAGAGCATATTCGCATGATTCATCTGCGCAGTCATCTAAATGAGCTGGCAGACAGGCTGAAACAGGCACAGTACACGGTGGGCAAAGCAAGGTGGGTGGCTTCTAATCCACACCCATGAGAGCAATTACAGCATATGGCAGGACTCAACTGTCTTAAGCTTAGAAGTCTTGAAAGAGCACCTGTGTAACTAGTCCACACCTTATGCATACACGTAAACCATTTCTGATCCCAGAAGGAGTCTCAAAGAGCAAGTGATAGTCAGTTTTGAGATGTCAGTTGGCTTAGGTGTAACCGGCACACACGTGGCCCAAATGGCAAAGACCAAATTTACCAGTGTGCGCCGTTGGAATTACAAAAGAATTTATTTATCGTGGGCTCAATCCCGGTTTAGGCACTCACTCACACAGGCGTCCAGATTGCAACCTACTCAACTACAGACGCGTGATAGCAACAAAACATGACATTTATTAACATTGAGACATAGACATCAAATATAAAAGGAACAAGAATTCTCACAAACGCAATTGCAACACATCACCTTAGCTAACGCTCTCCTCAACCATAAACTCGATACACTACTCCTACTACACAGGCCCTGCGCACGTGGTAAAACCAAAATGGATAACAGAAAGAGAAGAAATGAACCGAATGACGAAGGAAAAAGGAAGAACCAAAAAAGAATAAAGAACGAATAAAGAATAAACCGAGGGAGGGAAAAGAAACCAGAAAACGTGGCCCTGCAATCAAATGCAAGATTCCACATAAATTCTCGTGACTGTACGACGTCACAATTTACTAACTCT
>SMGT01013755.1:408929-430187 GCA_004794575.1 Lanistes nyassanus | reverse complement strand
CTGTCAGTTGAAACAGAGCTGTGTTTACAATCTGTCAGTTGAAACAGAGCTGTGTTTACAAACATGCTGTTTCAGAATGAAGCAACAAGACCAAGCCGAGCAGCAGCAGTATGAGAACAACATGCAGCAAAAAATGGAGATGCTGGTGAAACTAAAGGCAAACATGAACTCGATTCAGGTAACTCAAATTGCAATTGAAACCAGTTTTTATTTTTGTTTAAAGAATCTGCATCTTTTGTTATATTTCTGCTAGTTATCATCTTTGTGTAAATTGATGCACACCAGCAGAAAATTAATTCGTTTATGTGTACATCGCCTTACAAGAGAAATTTAGTTTCAGACAGAGGCTAGCGCTCTCTACACAGATTCTCTCCCTTCCTCCCCACACTACACAGTCCAAGCTTGGGAGAACAACAATTTTGTTGGAATGGGTAACAAAATGTGTGGACTTCCAAATTCTCAAAGTGAAAATATAGAAGACAACACTAAAGTGGGCTAATCCTCAAATACACTAGATTAATGATCCATGCTAATGAACAATAACCTAACCCCTAACTAATGAGCTCAGTGCAGCATGACACATAATGCAAAGAAGGAGAAAAGGGAAAGTGTAACAGGTTCAAGGGGAGAGAACAGGCACTGCTTCCCATGGTACCAGATGCTAGAAGATAACATGGTAACCATATGGGGGTTAGAACTGCTTTATGTTGCAGTTGGGCTGTAGTCTGACAGGAACAGACATTGTTTTCTGGGTGACACCAGAGGGATGTTGGCATAGAGATGCAAACTTCAGGTATGTCATTTATACTTTTTAAGTGTCGTTACTAAACGGTGCTGCCATTTTGCTGGGTTACTGACAGGAAAATATCCGGGCAGTTCGTGCACGAGATCAGACTGTGCAGCTGAAAAGAAAACAAGCAGAAGCAGCTGAGCGGCAGAGAATCTTAGACGAGGGAGGTAATGTTGACCAGCAGATGATTATCCAGAAACGATTGCGGGACCAAGCCGAGAGGAAACAGTAAGTGCAGGGTTGGTCAGCTGTAGCTGCAGCATGAGAAAATTCTGTCATGCTTAATGGCATTAATCACTATATAGATGATTCTTCTATCATATCTGTGTAACCGGCACACACGTGGCCCAAATGGCAAAGACCAAATTTACCAGTGTGCACCGTTGGAAGTTACAAAAGAATTTATTTTACATGGGCTCAATCCCGGTTTAGGCACTCACACAGGCGTCCAAATTGCAACCTACTCAACTACAGACGCGTGATAGCAACAACAAACATGAACATTTATTAAAATAATATTAACAACAGACATGGACATAAAAAATAAAGGAACAATAATTCTCACAAAAGCAATTGCAACAAATCACCCTAGCTAACGCTGTCCTCACAACCATATATTCGATACACTACTCCTACTACACAGGCCCCGTGCACGTGGTACAACCAAAATGGATAACAGAACTAGGAAAAAGAAACTCGAGAGAAGAACGTGTAGGGAAAGGAAATAAACCGAATGATGAAAGAAACATGGAATGGGTGAGGAAAGAGCGTAAAAAAGAAAACGTAAAGAAGATGAACGAATGACGAAAGGAAACGTGGCCCTGCAATCAAATGCAAGATTCCACATAAACTCGCGTGACTGTACGGCCTCACGATTTACTCTCAACCTAGCCAGCTACTTTTACACAAAGCTGACTGTTAGATCACAAATCAAACCGAAGTATTCATAGATCAAAAGAATCAATAATAACTTTCCTACAATCATTGTAGTACTGGTTCGTGTGTTTAAAACATTTCAAAAGATCACGCTTGCGTGTCAAGCTCAGCACAAACAATTCAATGCATCAAGACCGGTTACCACTATCATTGGCATCGTAACAACTAAGAACAAAGCACAATGTACTTGCCTGCACAAACAGAATCACAAGGCTTGCAGGCAGAGCTGCACAGCCGATGTTACCCCTCCAACGTTTCGGATGGAAAAGGCTGATAACGCACGATCGGAAATGTTTCCGGTCGCGGTCTCACGAAACTTCCGGTCACGGTCTCGCGAGACTTACAATTTTAATTGCACTATTTTTATTACACAAAAAATATTTCTTAGTACAACTCCCTGAAAGCATTTTACAACAATCTTTTCAGGAAGGGGGGGGGGGTTGTACATCTGTATCATTTTTTCTTACTTTGATGACTTAGTTTCCTGTGATTACAAATTTGCAAAGACGAATATGATTATCATTCAATTACTAATTTTAATGCTCACATGTGAACTGAAGAGCTCCAAGCTGTCTGTAACTGTACTGTCATCTTTTTCATCTTGATTTTGTCCGTATAATTCTACATACATTTCGTCATGAAGCCTTGTGCTATACAGATCGAGACATGTTACATAGGCAGGTCGCTTTCTTTCTTTCTTTCTTTGCTTGATGTTGATTTTCAGAAGTAAACCATTGAAGTGTATCTGAGGTAGCATGCATGGAAGTGCAAAACTTGCAATGGAGAGGCACCAAATCTTTATAGTTAAGCACAGCCTCCTCGCCCATTCTTCTTTGAATTTGCTAGGGAGCAGAGTGTAACTCCAAGTTCATTCTGGCAAACATACGCTTTCCCTCGGCTTTTATACCCTTTCTTCACAACAGTGCTCAGCCCCAGTTGACTGGCACATGGTTTTCCCATGACTTGTGCACTGAAGGAGGGCTTGGGGGAGGGAATAAAACTTGACAGGTGACCTCTCATAGCACCACTACAGCGCTTACCAATGGGATTGGGGTTGCAAATTGTTACGTCTGTGTATTCTCTAATGACGGATCCCCTTAGACTTCATTTGGCGTTATGGAGGTGATTTGCAATTTGCAATGACCTGTTGCATAGAGATAGTGAGGATAGTGGAATGATTTAGTTTTTCCCGAGAATTGATCGTTTCTTCGTGTCTTCATTTTTTTAGGATGTTTGAAGAGAAGCAGCTTGAGCAGCGCATGTCCATCCTTGATCGTATCTTGTATGAAGAGAAGCAGCTCCAGAAAAAGAAGAAACAATGGCCACATCTGTGGAATGATCCTACGTCAGAAAAGACTCTGGTATGCGTTTGCAGATAATCTTCACGTGTGAGTGTGGCTTCATGCATGCACATGTGTGTGTGTGTGTGTACCCACACATGCATGCAAATATCTTTGTGTGTGTGGGTTGTGAAACTGCACGATGTGGAGAAAGGGTGAAAGATTCATTTCTTTGTGTTTATGTGGATGTTTCTGTGCACGTGCATGCATGTGTATGCATCTGCATGTTTATGTGTGTGTGTGAGGGTGACAGTGTGTGTGTGTGTTCTAAAACAGTACATTATGTGGAGTGGGGATGAGAAATGCATTTCTGTATGTATTTGTTTCATAACAGTACAGTATAATGACCATAGCTAAGAGAGGTTTTTGTTTGTGTGTGTTGTAAAACAATACATAATGTGCAGCAGAGACTGAGAGAAAAAAGAGGTGAATTATTGAGGACTTTCAGTGTTTTTTGTGTGTCTATACTGTACAAAGTATACATAAGTAAAGTAACACTGAGATGAAAGTACAGATGGTTGAGGCTTTCTGTGGCATTTAGTTCAAGAGTTGTATCCATTCTTTTTTCCCCCAGAGAGTGGCTCCCCGGAAGCCGAAACCAGTTAAGCTTCTCAAAAACTACATCATGTCTTCCCGTGGGGATCCAGATGACAGCCCAGTGGTGATAACAAGGGTAGGTACTATCTTTGTACACACAAGACTTGGTGCAGTAACAGCGGCAGACTTTCAGGATTATCTCATCACATTGTAGCTGGGTGGTGATTACATAACCCCCAGGCGCCCACCCAGCCGGCCCTTGAACTCTCCTAGCCGGCATAGCGTGGGAAGTTGCATCATGCGCCTTATTGGTCGTCTGTTACTTAAGAGTGAAACAAAGGGTATCTGTGTCTGTTGATTCCCTGAACCAATGGTGGGCAGGGAAGGGCCAAGGTCTCACTGTCTGAGGCTACTGTAACCCTTTGATGTAATCTAGGTGCGCCCAGGTTTCCCCAGGGAAGGGGAAGGCCACTTAGAGAGATGGGGGGGGGGTGAGGGTTGCGCTAGAACAAGGGCGGACCGAGCATCTCAGTGGGAGGCGATGGCGAAAGGTCAGCGACATTGAGCGAGGAGCGTGGTTAAAAGAGCAGAAGAAAAGTGGACATTTAATTCAGTTAAGATTGTGAGATTCAGAGCGTCGAGTCAGTGACTCGTTCTTGAGTCGCTGTGGTCTCACAGTGACGTGAGAGGAAATAAAGTTACATGTAGATGTGAAGACGCCTTGTTGCTGTGTCCAGAGTGGAGGGATGCCAGAGCCATTGCCACAACTGCAATAAGTAACAAACCCGCTACCGCTCGACCCTGTTACAACATGATGTGACATTTTTGCTATATTCGGGGAAATATGATGTCCCACATGTTCTTCTACAGACCTTGACAGAGGAAGATGAAAAACAAGACCAGGAGAAGGCTGTGGTAGAAGATCACTTCCACATCCCTGATAGCGCTGACTCTAGCGATATCGAATCTGAAGGTGAGCTCTTAGATGCCTGTGGCTGACAGCAAGTTGGTAAATAAATGCTGGTAACGTTGCCGTAATGTAAGAAACGTTTTATAGAATTTTCTGAAAACTTCCTATAAAGGCTGCTTCTTTTCCTCAAGGTTTTTTAATGCATTTCCTTATAACAACACATACTTTGTGTGTCGCTACATTGCACCTTGTATGCAGTACTTTGCATTTGAAAGTGGAATGCCTCGGAACAAAGATTGGCCTATAAAGAAAATTTCTTCCCATGTAACTTACTATGTCTAATACTTAGTATACTAGACTGTTCTGTAATAATTTTTACTGAAAAGGTTCTCAGCATTACTTTGTGACAATGGTTTAGTCATATATAGTACAAATATATTTGTGGTTTTGATTTTTGCAAGAGGCCGATAAAGTCAACTTGGCAGTTCCTGAATTTGAAGGACTGTGGGAACAGAATGTACCTCCTAAGGTTCCTAAGGAAGTAGAAGCAAGTTCTCGTCTGCCTGGTGCAAGCAAAATGGAGAAGGTATAGTTGTGATTTTTTTCTTTCTTCGCCTGCCACATTGAAGCAGGAAGAAAATGGTTGTTGGTTTACTCTGATCAGAATCCTTTTCAGCACCAGAGCATTACGCTGTATTTGAAATATGTGCATTTGATTTCCTTGAGAAAGAAACAAGATATTAAGAAGATCAAGCTTGAAGGGTGTGTGACACTACTTCTTTAATCTTAGCACCTGGTAAGTGGTGAGTGGCCAGTGTGTGTGGTGACACTACTTAGCACTTGGTCATTGGTGAGTGGTCGGCATGTGTGGTGACTGGTGACACTACTTCTTAGCACCTAGTCAGTGGTGAGTGGTCGGCGTGTTTGTGGTGACTGGTGACACTACTTCTTAGCACCTGGTCAGTGGTGAGTGGTCGGCATGTGTGGTGACTGGTGACACTACTTCTTAGCACCTGGTAAGTGGTGAGTGGTCGGCATGTGTGTGGTGACACTACTTCTTAGCACCTGGTAAGTGGTGAGTGGTCGGCATGTGTGTGGTGACACTACTTCTTAGCACCTGGTCATTGGTGAGTGGTCGGCATGTGTGTGGTGACACTACTTAGCACCTGGTCATTGGTGAGTGGTCGGCATGTGTGGTGACTGGTGACACTACTTCTTAGCACCTGGTAAGTGGTGAGTGGTCGGCATGTGTGTGGTTACACTACTTCTTAGCACCTGGTCAGTGGTGAGTGGTCGGCATGTGTGTGGTGACACTACTTAGCACCTGGTCAGTGGTGAGTGGTCGGCATGTGTGGTGACTGGTGACACTACTTCTTAGCACCTGGTAAGTGGTGAGTGGTCGGCATGTGTGTGGTGACACTACTTCTTAGCACCTGGTCAGTGGTGAGTGGTCAGCATGTGTGTGGTGACACTACTTCTTAGCACCTGGTAAGTGGTGAGTGGTCAGCATGTGTGTGGTGACACTACTTCTTAGCACCTGGTCAGTGGTGAGTGGTCAGCATGTGTGTGGTGACACTACTTCTTAGCACCTGGTCAGTGGTGAGTGGTCAGCATGTGTGTGGATCTCACCTCCCCAGTGTAGGGGACAAAAGATGGCTTCTAGGTGAACCAAACTATAGTAGACGCAAGCCAGCAGGGTTTTCAGTGCATGATTGTTCTACGATGAACATCTTTAAAGAAGAGTAGGACAAATAATTTCAAAGAAAATTTTGTAACCGGCACACACATGGCCCAAATGGCAAAGACCAAATTTACCAGTGTGCGCCGTTGGAGTTACAAAAGAATTTATGGTTCGGGCAGAGGCTGGCGCTTCACACACACAGATTCTGTCCTTACTGACTAAAAGAATACAGAAACCAATAAGTATAATCAGTAACCTTTATTCTCTTATCTAAAACCCCAGAATAAGGATAAAGATAGAGGAAAAGGAAGGGAACAAAAGGAGAAAAGGGAAAAAGGAAAACAAAGCAAAGGAAAGAAAGAAAGAAAGAAAACGTGGCCTGCAACAGAGACCGACCTGAAAATTAGTTTCAGGTTGCAACATCCGCAATACACAAAGCTAATGCATCAACATCAAAGCGGAAGTTTTACAGATGCCTCCAAAAGAATATGCAAACAATATGGGGGAACAGACCCCATAAGCGACCACGTGGTGGCTAAGATGGCGGCGCCCTAGCGCCCCAACACGTGTGCGGGACAATCCCGAAATCCACTGCAGCTTACATCACCCTCAACCCATCCCGGCCTAACCTTCAATTTTCCACAAAGATTGAACAATGAGATCTCTTAATATAAATCATTACAAATACATCAGTCCCCATTTCTTACATTGCCAGGAGGAAACATATGACGGCACCACGTAACTTTCTCACAGCATAGTGCGTTACACGAAGTGATCGCTAATAGTAACGACCACACAACGCGATCGCTAACAATAACGACCACACAACCACAAATAGCTCCATACCTGGCACAACCAGACACACAGCGGACAGTTTAAGTGTCTTCTCCCTCCGACGCTGGCACACAGAAAGACCGAAAGAGTTCCTGCGGGCACGGCTGTTCTGAATCCCTACGCGCTACAGTGTAATAGCGTAAGTCGGCCGTGCGGGAAATCTTATTTGGACTTCCCAAAACTCTGCCCCTCTCTTTGGCCATACAATCAATTAGACATCTCCTATAGAGATTCTAGGGGGTTTCTTTTTATTAAAAGAGACATGGTCCACAGACAGGGGTTTATCTGTCTGTGGAACTACATTTTCCATTTTCATCTACTAAGCCAGCACCTCCCCAAGCTAGAGAAACCGCAAGGGGAAATAAATCTAGTAATCCCGAGGGGGTTACAGAAATAACGGGTGTCTACACCCTGGTTAAGAACTGCAGTAATTTCATAGTTATTTGAATCTTCATTCAGAAAGGAATTCTGGAGAAGAGTCATAAGATAAATCTGGCATTGTTTATTTTGTATTCCATGGGACATTTTGTGGAAAATTGTGAGGTTGATCTCAGCATTATTTGTCCTCTCTTCCCTAGGAAATTCTGGGGAAAGTCCTGAAGAAGCACCGAGAACACATTGTTGTGAAACAGGTGGCTGCTGGCCGTGAATTCCATGGCCGTCCCTTTTACAGCAAGCCGGAAGTCATCCATTTCAAGGTAGTCTTTTCCTTCAGAAAAGTATCACAGATAAAAGATTTTGCACAAAAGTTATGATTTGGTGAAGATTGTGTTCTGATGGAGCCTGTGCAAGTCTACCAGAGAAGAAAGTGGTGCATTGTTTCAAATTATCCAAAATTTTATTTTTGGCAGAAGTTTGTTCTAAGTGGTGGTTGTGGGGGTGTACATAATGAAGAATTTTTATACAGTGCAATGTCCCCTAAGCACTTAACATACCCTATACTGTATCACACCAACCCTCACACCACCACACACTTATACAGACGCACATGTACACATACACACGCAGCTATTGCACAGTATTGCCAAGTAGCTGTGCATAGTTACAAAGTAGTGGAAATGAATGAAATGCCAAGTGCACGTGGCATGCGTAAGTCTTGAGCTGTGCTTTAAATGAAGCAAGCAGAGGAGCATTCCTAAGTTGATCCGGCAACGAGTTCCAGTATGCTGTCCAACCAGAGTGATCCAAAATCAGTTTTGGTGTAAAAATTGTGATAAGTATGGTTATAACAATTTGTTTTGTGAGTTATCACCTATGTGTTGTTGAGACTGACCATATGAAGTGTGTGGCTGAATGTCATGCTGATTTCTGTGCCTTGCAGGACTTTGATGTGGGGAAGACGTACATAAAGAAGGTTGTACTGACCAACGTGTCATACACTGTTAATTACTGCAGGTACACAGACCTTACAGAAAGACTGAAAGACTTCATCAAGGTCAGGTGAGTATGACACGAGTGTTTTCAACATTGGGCAGTAGTTTATGGGGACAGTATGACACAAGTGTTTTCAACATTGGGCAGTAGTTTATGGGGACAATATGACACGAGTGTTTTCAACATTGGGCAGTAGTTTATGGGGACAGTATGACACGAGTGTTTTCAACATTGGGCAGTAGTTTATGGGGACAGTATGACACGAGTGTTTTCAACATTGGGGAGTAGTTTATGGGGACAGTATGACACGAGTGTTTTCAACATTGGGCAGTAGTTTATGGGGACAGGAACATTGGTTTACATTGGGTTACTTCAGACAATAATCTTCCAGGTTGTTGGTCAACATAAAGGACATTAAACCCATAACTTTCATAATATCTTGCATGCGATGGTGTTTTGACTTGTCTATACTTGGTACTTAAATTTGGGCCACCACTGTAATGAACAGCATTATGAAAGCAGCTAAACAAATCTTTTCATAGGATCTGTTAAACTTCCTACTTGGAAAAAGGTAGTATTGGCTTTAATAACCTTTGCCTTTGTATTTATTATGCTATTATGGCTGGTATTTGAAGTTACTGACCTTGTGCAGACTTTAAATACTTTGAAGTTTAAATGTGAACAATTTGGAGGAGACTTCAGAATATTTGAAAGCTGATAGACTTGACTGTTCTTGTATTTTGTACATCTATAGGTTTGATCCCCCAGGTCAAATGTCTGCAGGAATGACCTGTGACCTTGAAGTCACGTTCAAGCCAATGGTAGCGTTTGCCTTTCTTCCCAACAATTTTGAACTTCAAGTTATATTATCATCTTTGTTGGCTTAGACACAGAGTACTTAATTATTTTGCTTAACTGAAAGTACAAATTTATTATAGAACTACTGGTGGCATTAGAGTAAAAGCTTCTAAACCAGTTAGATTCTGAATCAGTCAAATGAACGAAAAATGTGTAGTCTGCATTAGTTGAACAAATGCAAAATGTAGTTTCTGTATTTGCAGAAAGAATGCGTGGAAAGAGAACAGAAGAATTAATGAATGCCTGCCTGCATGCATCTGCCTGTGTAAATGGCATGCATGAATACACATGTTATTGTGTTTCAGATTAATGAAGACCTGTTTGGAGAGATAACCTTCCTTTCTCAGACTGGATCATTCAGCATTCCAATTAAATGCACAACTAAACAGTGTGATGTAAGTATGCTAATGTTTACACCTAGTATATCATGATTCTGCACTATTGTGTATCGCAAGTTCATCATTCTAGCCTTCACAGTGTTATATTGATGCAGATAACATAGAAAGATTATTGCTACATCAAAGCTCCATCTAGATGTAAATAAACTAAAGCATGTAGAGTATTGCTGTTTGATGTGGACGCAGACAAAGTGGACCATAGATCATTGTTACATGAAACATCCATCTGGACGCAGACAAAGTGGACTGTTACATGAAACATCCATCTGGACGCAGACAAAGTGGACTGTTACATGAAATGTCCATCTGGACGCAGACAAAGTGGACTGTTACATGAAACATCCATCTGGACGCAGACAAAGTGGACTGTTACATGAAATATCCATCTGGACGCAGACAAAGTGGACCATAGATCATTGTTACATGAAACATCCATCTGGACGCAGACAAAGTGGACTGTTACATGAAACATCCATCTGGACGCAGACAAAGTGGACTGTTACATGAAACATCCATCTGGACGCAGACAAAGTGGACTGTTACATGAAACATCCATCTGGACGCAACAAAGTGGACTGTTACATGAAACATCCATCTGGACGCAGACAAAGTGGACTGTTACATGAAACATCCATCTGGACGCAGACAAAGTGGACTGTTACATGAAACATCCATCTGGACGCAGACAAAGTGGACGGTTACATGAAACATCCATCTGGACGCAGACAAAGTGGACTCTGGACTGTTACATGAAATGTCCATCTGGACACAGACAAAGTGGACTGTTACATGAAACATCCATCTGGACGCAGACAAAGTGGAGTGTTACATGAAACATCCATCTGGACGCAGACAAAGTGGACTGTTACATGAAACATCCATCTGGATGCAGACAAAGTGGACTGTTACATGAAACATCCATCTGGACGCAGACAAAGTGGACTGTTACATGAAACATCCATCTGGACGCAGACAAAGTGGACTGTTACATGAAACGTCCATCTGGACGCAGACAAAGTGGACTGTTACATGAAACATCCATCTGGACGCAGACAAAGTGGAGTGTTACATGAAACATCCATCTGGACGCAGACAAAGTGGACTGTTACATGAAACATCCATCTGGACGCAGACAAAGTGGAGTGTTACATGAAACATCCATCTGGAAGCAGACAAAGTGGACTGTTACATGAAACATCCATCTGGACGCAGATAAAGTGGACTGTTACATGAAACATCCATCTGGACGCAGACAAAGTGGACTGTTACATGAAACGTCCATCTGGATGTAGATGCATGGACCATAGATCATTGTTGCATGAAATATCCATCTGGATGCAGACAAAATGTTGCATTTATTGTTAAAGGTCCATCTGGGTGTGAAAAAATTAGGATTGCCATCACAATGTGATCACGACATGGTCCAAACATGCACATTGTGAACATTTGATGATTGCTATTTCACAGCTTCGTCTGGATGTTGACAAAGTGGAGTTCGGCACAGCTGTAATAGGAGAAACACTAAAACAGTCCATTACATTGTCCAACCACGGAGCATTGGGCACCAAGTTTGACTTTTTTAAAATGACAGGTAGGCATTATTGGTATTGTTATGACAACCACGGAGAACTGGGCACGAAGTTTGACTTTAAAGTGACAGGGTAGGTCATTATTGGTATTGTTATGACAACCACGGAGAACTGGGCACAAAGTTTGACTTTAAAGTGACAGGGTAGGTCATTATTGGTATTAACATGACAACCGCGGAGAACTGGGCACAAAGTTTGACTTTAAAGTGACAGGGTAGGTCATTATTGGTATTAACATGACAACCACGGAGAACTGGGCACAAAGTTTGACTTTAAAGTGACAGGTCATTATTATTGATGTTGTTATGACAACTAGTGGAATGACTGTCATCGTAGAATGAATCTTGAGTATATTTTGTATTGTATTTGCATAAGCTCTCTTGAGGGTTTTAGCAGCATTCATTCAAGATGTG
The DNA here is from genome assembly GCA_004794575.1 of Lanistes nyassanus. NCBI lineage: Eukaryota > Metazoa > Mollusca > Gastropoda > Architaenioglossa > Ampullariidae > Lanistes > Lanistes nyassanus. Next base: position 418,527 of record SMGT01013755.1, on the reverse strand, counting down.
CTGAGACAGGATGCTGGCTGAAGGTTAACTCAATCGTGACGGAGAATCCTACCTAGAGTAGGTCCCGGGGGGCCGGGGCATTTTTAGCCTTTTTTCAAAAATTCATAAAAAAATCCCCCAAAACAATAAAAACATTATTTAAAATTGCTAACTAACTACAATAAATAAAGAAAACTCATTTCTTACCGTGTTTCTTGGACCTTGTTCCATAATTTTGTAAATCCTTTGATGGAAACACAACTGAAGTTGAAGAAATCAAAAAGTCCTCGCCATTCAGTCTCAGTGTCTGTTTGGTACTCTTTACTACACATGCTCGCTCGTTTTTCTCTTCGTAATCACTTTCTTGGGTCTTTCAGGCACAAATGCTCTTATCTTCATCCACTTTGTCACAGTAAATTTGCGAAACAATGTCATTTTCCTCTTTAGCGTGTAATTTGAAGAGCAAATCTAGCATTTCTCAAGTGACAGACCACATGTGGACACCCCCTTCGAATTACTGCCGGAAACGGATCTGATTGACAGTTTAAACACAGAAAAGGGAAGCAACTCGTGAAGAAATGATTCAGCTTTCGATTCTAAGAGTTCTTTCCCTTAAAAGATTAGCAGATGAAATTTTAAAAATCATAATTCGAACGGACTTAATCCCGCCCGTAAGGCGGAAACATAGTGCCAATGGAGCGGGCTGTCGGTTTATCGCACTGTGTCAAAGAGTTAATGGTATCAAAGACATGGTACTAATATTCTAGTAATCTATGTCGTTACAGACAGCCAACTATTGAAAACTAGTTGTTGTGATTTTAAGATTTGTTTAAATATTAATTTACTGACAGGCATGAAACAACATACTCTAACAACTGGAGGAACCTCGCTAGGCAGGCTGGTAAGTTACTGTGACCCATCACTGTTGTTGCAGCAGTTAACTACTGATGTAATACTAACGTACAATATCAGTTGCAAATTTACTTGCTGCATATTTTCAGTTAATCTGTAATTTAAAATCTCTGATAAATATGGAAATGTCAGATCAGATAAAACTACCCTGGCCAGCACATTTACTATGTCTGGAATCTTGTAGTGAGTGAAGACTTAAACATCCATAGATGCATGCTGGTTACAGGCTGTTGCAACAGGCTTGAAGAGGCAAGATTTATCAGACTAAGACTGCCAATCAGCAGTGAGCAACCCAAAATTGAGATGCTTTTTTACAATTTATAATTCTTGTCACAGACCACAGACTCTCTCCAAGGAGTCAGCCCGGAGTCAGATGTAACAACAGAGAAAGTCAGAGACATTGGTTCAGCTGTTGATAAATTGCCAAATACTGCAGAAAAGTCACAAGAAGGTGTGCATGTTCTGTTCAAAGAAAGTTAAGGAAAATAAAGCTGCATTTATGCCTGTGGAGTAATATTAATGCCTGAAATGCATGTCTGGACATATTAATGAATTTGTTAGCCTTTTGGCAAGCATGATCTTTGAGATGTGGGGTAAATGGCAGGTGCAGTGGATGAAGTGAGGGCAGTAAGTGAGATGCCACAGATTGAGGGCAGTGAGGTTATTGACTTGGCTGCCATGGAGATGGAAGCACCTGCAGATAGTGAGCAAATGGTTGGACAGGAGCTTGTTGAAGGTGTGTCTGCACTGACAGTCGCTGAAATACACAAGCCAAAAGACTCTTAAATTTAACAAGAATTCCATTATCAGACATCTGTTGACAACAGGGCCTCACTAAATAATGCTGTTACAAGTACATGTACCATCCATGGCAACAGAATCATAATAACTTTGTTTACTATATCATAACATTTAAATGGACATTTTCCCATTTTGATAGATGTGTGTGTTCACTGGTATGATAGACATGTGTTCATTGGGTCCTGTCGTTTAACAGCTACCTCCCCAGACCTTGCTGTGAGTGACGTGGATTATAATCTGGATGGGATGCGTGTCGGTGCCATGGCAACTGGGGAGATTGGACCATTTAGTTCTGTGCAGCTAGAAATCATATGGCATCCTACAATCCCTGGCCAAGTGCATACAGAGTTTCTTATCACATTCACTGACACACATGCTTCTTCCGTAAGTGTTGTAATAACATTTTCTTACTATATATGCCTCAAATCCTCAATATGTCATATAGAATTATTCTTGTACCAGAGTTGTAAGTTAATATACTATAATATAGGATAATATATTGCATTTTGTTTGCTCCATCCAGTTTCGCATGCTGTCTCCAGTATCTCTTTAATTATGTATCCCATATCTAGAAGATGTATGCTGTATATAGTTTGTTATGCAGCATGTAATTAAGTCTGCTGTATTTTATTTAACTAATTCAAGATGTATCAAATTTAATTGCTTTACATAATTCAGGATGCTGTTTCTATTTATTGTGCTGTTCACGACTGATATTAGTAGAATGATAGGACATTTTGAAATTGCTAATTTCATATCTTAATGGGAGTAAGCAATGAGCCCATGTGTATTTCCACTTAGATAAAATAACAGATCTAATCCATGTTTTGTAACTGCAGCTACCTGTGTCTGCTGTGGCCAATGGCATTGATGTTCCAGTGTGGGTTGAGCGGCAAACTGTAGACCTAAAGATTTGTATGTATGACCGCCTCTATCAGGACACTATCGTCATAAACAACAGGTAAGATTTTTTGCCACCCTCGTCCCTGACCGTGAAAAATGAACTTCGTGGATATATTTATGTTTGAATAGGAATACCATGGAAACTGAAGGGCATTCGTGAAAATAGTGGCAAGATAGCCAGAATTCATAAATTGTATTGTTTACTAGTAATCTAGAAGGCAATTGATGCGGAATATTTTATTCATTTTGTTGACTTCAGGGCGACAAGAGCTTTCAAGCTGAAGTTTGAAGTTTGTCACGAGCTGCGCAACCACATGGAAGTGCTACCACACAGTGGCTATGTCCAAGCACAGTCACAGTTCTCAGCTCAGCTCAAATTCTTGCCCAGGTGAGCGTAGTGTCGACAGAAGGCTTGCAGTTTTCAGGTTGGTGTAGTGTAACGTGCAGTATTCGCCAAGAGTGAGGGTTGTGGCTAGCGCTTCACACACACAGATTCGGTCCTTACTGACTAAAAGAATACAGAAACAAGTATAATCAGTAACTTTTATTCTCCTATCTAAAACCCCGGAATAAGGATAAAGATAGAAGAAATGACGGGTAAAAAGGTGAAAGGAAGATAGGAACGGTGAAATAGGAAAGGAGAGGAAATTGCGGCAACGGGAAGGGAAAAGGAAGATAAAAAGAAGGGAACAAAAGGAACGAAAGGAGAAAGGGAAACAAAGGAAAAAGAGCAAAACGTGGCCTGAAACAGATCGACCTGACAGTTTCAGGTTGCAATATCTGCAATACACAAAGCTAATACATCAACATCAATGCGGCAGTTTTACAGCTAGATGCCTCCAAAAGAATATGCAAACACTATGGGGGAACAGACCCAATAAGCGACCACGTGGTGGCCAAGATGGCGGCGCCCCAGCGCCCCAACACGTGTGCGGGACAATCCCGAAATCCACCCCAACTTACATCATCCCCAACCCATCCCGGCCTAACCTTCAATTTCCCACAAAGATCGAACAATGAGATCTCTTAATATAAATCAGTACAAATACATCAGTCCCCATTTCTTACATTGCCGGGGGAAACATATGATTCACGACGGCACCATGCAATTTCGTCATCACTAGTCTACAGCATAGTGCGTTACACGAAGCGATCGCTAACAGTAACGACCACACAACCACAAATAGCTCCATACCAGGTACAACCAGACACACAGCGAACAGTAACGACCACACAACCATAAATAGCTCCATACCTGGTACAACCAGACGCACAGCGAACAGTAACGACCACACAACCACAAATAGCTCCATACCGGGTACAACCAGACACACAGCGAACAGTAACGACCACACAACCACAAACAGCTCCATACCGGGTACAACCAGACGCACAGCGAACAGTAACGACCACACAACCACAAACAGCTCCATACCTGGTACAACCAGACACACAAATAGCTCCACACCGGGTACAACCAGACGCACAAACAGCTCCACACCGGGTACAACCAGACGCACAGCGAACAGTTGAAGTGTCTTCCCCCTCCGCCGTTGGCACCTCCCCAAGCTGAAGCTAGAGAAACCGCAAGGGAAATAAATCTAGTAATCCTGAGGGGGTTACACAACCAAACAATATTTCAGCAATATATATCCTCAGGGGAGGGCTGTTACACAAACAGTCTGTCTTTCCTGTACTCTCCTCCCTACACTCCTCACTCAGTCAGTCTTTGTCACATTTCTGTTTCTACCTCCTCTGCTGGGTGAGCCTTATTGCTGAATGGGTGTGAACTCGTAACCCAGCCACACAGTTTATGCTGCAGAGAGTGGGTTGCCCTTTTGACTTAAAGCTATACCCCACACACTGGGTACACATCATACTTAGCTCCCCAAAACCCCATTGTGGGTCAGTGTTAGGAACAATATCATTGTCATCTCAGAATAAACAGAGAGCTTTAGCTGTAAAAAAAGGGGCTGGGGGTACTGAAATAGTGTTCATGGCTGTTGAAAGTTCAGATTAAATTTGTATACTTTCAGAAAATCACTACATGAGGATGCAGAGAGGTACTTTGATATTGACACTGGCGTTCTTGAAGTCCCGGTGTTGATTCATGTGGCTGATCAGGTGCGCAGTGAGGTGTTTGAAATGGAAACTGAATGCTTGAGGTTAACAACACACGTTGAAAATCCTTTGCTTCTAAATGGCACAAATTAAATGCAGTAGCCACTAGCTTTTGTGTCTGAAACATTATGCCATTGAAACATTCTACACATTGCACATAAATCTCCTGGACAGTTCACACAGTACATGGATTCCACACACAGTTCTCAGATAATTTACACAGTGCATAGATTCCACATGCAGTTTTCAAATAATTCACACAACTGTGTAGATTCCACACTTAGTTCTCATACAATTCACAGTGTGTAGGTCCCACATACAGTTCTCAAATACTTCACACAATGTATAGATTCCACAAAAATTCTCAAATGTTTCTCACAGTGCATAGATTGCACAAACAGTTCTCGAATGTTTCACAGAATCATGAATTTCAAGATGTGTACTTTGTATAATATCATGTCCTATTGTTCCCAAAAATCTTTCTTTGTATTGCCTGTTACACAGACTAACCCTGTTCCATTCACTGTGAATGCTGTTGTGACCAACTCAGACATGGAGTTTGATGTCCAGCATGTGAACTTTGGTCACTGCACTGTGCACGAGTCTGTCTGTGCCAAGGTGCACCTCACCAACAAGTCCATCTTAACACAACAGTTTGGCTTCCTCGCCCTTCCTGAGGTCAGCAGCTTATGCTAAGGGTGGATGCAAACAAAAAGCTGTTCATATGCTTTCTGATGAGAGAATTGTCCACTAAAGCAATGCATCATGTTTCTCAAGAATGCTTTTGAAGGAGGCTTTTCTAGAAATGTTAGTCATAGCAACCCTTTCAAATCACAGCAACATCAACATCGTTGTCACAGCAGTATGTGCAAGTAGAATAAACACAGTCAGTTCTGACCTCAGCCCTTGGCAGCAGTAGGCATGCATATGTGTGTGTGTGCATGCGCACATCCACATGCTTAGTGGCTGCAATTGAACCAGAAGAACAGGAGCAAGCAGCATTGTCACTAATTCCCAGCATCATAAAAAAAGAGGCCATAAACTTTTCCCACAGTCTCCATCTTATGTACCATGGCTTCTCTTGTGGTCTCCATGTAATGATGTAGTTTGAATAATGTAGAAAACTAAAATAATTTCATTGCCGTTTACAAGTAAAACTAAAGAAGAATAAAATTATTCCTACCTGGTGTCTGGCATGAATTTTGTGCAAAAAAACTGCATTGAAAAAAGTATTTGAACTGAACGAAATAACATACTGTGCCAAGCATTGCAGTCAGGGAAAATAATTTGTTTCCCCTCTAATATTGTCTCTTTTGTGGTCTAAGGCAGGTAACTCTAAAGAAAAATGGTTCCTGTATCTGAAAACATGAATCACTTCCCCTTACATCAAATTGTTTTCTGTTGAGCCCTTTTATGAATCATTGTAAAACCCTCTCTCATGCACCACTGTAGCAAATTTCTATTGGATAACTGTCTCCCATGTGATAGGAATGTGTTTTAAAAAAAAACCAGTAAAATATAGCGATCTAAGAAAAGAAACTGCTGAAGTGTACATCCATTAATTCAAGCAAATGCAGATGGCAGCCATAATCAATGGCCTTTGTGGTGCAAGTGATATTTCTGCTGACGCTGTGAGTGCATTGTCTCAAAAGAGGAACTATGGCAATGAAAAATATATAAAATTCTGTGTTAAGTTAATCTAAAACCACTAAATGTTAAAAGAAATTGATGTAAAGGGCATATATTGTGTAAGATCCTGTTCTAAATCTTACACATTATAATGTGGTTATCGATGAATTTATTTTATTTGTGTCTCATCTGTCTGATGTACTGCATATAATCCATACTGTGTCTCATCTGTCATACCATGTCTCTCTCTGATCTGCACGTCTTTAATTCATGCTGTCTCTTGTCTACCTGACATGCTTTATCTGTCATAATGTTGTTACCTGTACATCCACCTGCTAAGTAAAATATCCTCAATACCCCTATGCAGGTCTTTTGTGTTTCAGTGCCTGGAAGTACAACCCAATGATGGTTTTGGAACCTTGTTGCCCTTAGAAACAATAGAGCTGGACCTTATTTTCAGCCCACAAAAAGCTTTTGACTACAAGTTTCAGCTTGTCTGCAAGTCTGTGATAGACCGGTGTGTATGGCCTTGCATCAGATTGGCAGGTCTCTGATATACTGGTGTGAGCAATAAAATATGTGTCATTATGTCATATTCATTAAGTTCTTGTGTGCATACATGCACACACATGCATATGAATACACAATTACCAAGTGCATGCACTCACATGAATAATAGAGATAAGCTGTAATATTTGAATTTGAGTAGAGGTGTGAATAGAACAAGTGAGGCAGATCTTTGATGCATGGTAAAGGTGGGCAAGACTTTAAAAAAAACCAATCATCCTAAAGGTAAACAAGCATAGTAAAGGTGGGTAAAGCCTAAAAAGTATGTATGTTAAAGGTGGATAGAGAATTAAAAAACACTAAATGATTTTTATGGCAGAGACTTCAGAATTTCCTGCACAGGGGTTGGAGTCCTGCCTCCCCTGCAGCTGTCTGGCCAGGTGGTACACTTCCCTGCGACAACCCCTTTTGACGTTGCCACAGCAACTGTGCATGTCATCAACTCCCACATCAGTATCAACGAGTACACTCATCCTGTTGCTCGCATAGGAACAACAGGTAAAGAAAAAAGCATGCTCAAGCTTCTGCAACATAAGGTGTTACATGTTCCATCTGAGATCTTCAACCAGCACTTGTTGAAGTTAATGTTCTGTCAAAAGCTTTTAGCTATCATTGTAGTCAGCAAAAGGAGGTTAAAGCAATAGTTCTGACATGACAGAACAGAACTTGGGTGATTGGTATATGATGTCTGGCACGACATAACTTGGGTGATTGGTATATGCTGTCTGCCATGACATAACTTGGGTGATTGGTATATGCTGTTTGACATGACGAAACTGGGGTGATTGGTATATGATGTCTGACATGACGAGACTGGGGTGATTGGTATATGCTGTCTGACATGACGAGACTGGGGTGATTGGTATATGATGTCTGACATGACGAGACTGGGGTGACTGATATTTGGTGTCTGCATGCAGGAAAGATCTGCCCTGTTGGTCCAACATTCTTTGAGTTTGTGGTTCCCAGTGGCGCCCCTATCTCGGTGTCTCCTGCTGTTGGAACAGTAGCACCTGGATCGGTGAGTTGTGCTTACCTTTATCAAAATGGCCAATTCCTTGAACTGTGGTGACTTTAACACACTGATGACATAGGTTTTAGACTATTGACTAGCACTGCAGATGCATGGACACACAGATTTCGCCACAATTGAAATAAATGCAGCTTGCAAACTACCACAAGTGCAGTAATCTATACATATTTTGAAAGATCAGTTTTTGAACATCAAAATAATTACAGTAAAACCTGCCTTGTGCTGCCCCCCCCCCCCACCCAGATGAGCGGCTGCCTGCTGTCTTGGGACACTTTTGATTGGCACAGATTAATTTCCATCACTAAATCACCCTAGACCAGCAGTCACCTCCCAAACACAGACAGGGACAGTGACTTTAGGGGCAAAACATGAACTTCACCTGTCCCGAGGGGACAACTTTACATGTTTTTCTGGTCTCCACCACCTCCCCCAATTTTTTTCACATTCGCATACACACGTGACTTCATCCAAGAATTCATACCCACAAGCTTCCTGTTAAAAAATCCTAACACTTAAGCAGCACGTAAGTTGTTGGTTTTTTTTTTGTAAAAGAGATAGAAAGTCTTTGCGGAATATTGCAAAAGATTTGGAATAAGGGAAGATGCAGATTTCTCGCATCAAATCTGATCACGGGAGTATACTTTGAAAATGAAAGAACGGTGACCGTTCTGATCTGAAATACGTCAAGAAAAGAAAGACGATCTACAAAGATATAAATAAATCCACATGGAACTGGTTTTGCATTGCACAGTATAAGAATCTACCAGTGAGTGGACGTCTGGTGCAGGCATGATTCTACCCTATCCACCCTGCCCCCTGCTCTACCTGCCTCTCTCATTCCTCTATGATCAATCTTTTTTCCCCTGTCTCCAATCGGGATAACATGTTTAGAGATTATTTAACACTTTCGCGCCGTGCGCTGACAATGTTCTGTGCAGCATAGGATACGCTTATGGCGTATGCGGAAAATGAGCCAAGCAACTTTGGCGATTTATTTACGGGGAATCGCTAATCATCTAAGGTAAAGAACTCTTACATTAGAAAGCTTAATCATTTCTTCACGAGTTGCTTCCCTTTTACTACGTTTAGACCGGTTTTTGACCACAATTCCAAGCGAGTGAAAAATGGCTGTGTCGTGTGTATCCACATGTGCTTTGTCACTTGAGAAATGCTAGATTTACTCTTCAAATGACATGCTGATGAGGAAAATGACATTGTTTTGCAAATTTAATGTGATAAAGTGGATGAAGACAAGAGTATTTGTGCCTGAGAGGCACAAGAGAGTGATCTTTCTTCTTCTTCTTTGCGATCGCTGCTACAATTTGAGTCCGGAGGCAAGGATGAATTGGCTGGTCTTCTGTAGTGCTTCCGCCCGGCCGTATAGTTTCTCCTGGAGGCTCGTAGGCTCCGGCCAGACGTCCTCTCTCAGCTGCCGGTGGTCCCTGCATTCCTGCAGGATATGTTCAGCCGTCTGGTCGGCCTCTCCGCAGGGGCATTTTGAGGACGGTGCAAGGCGAAGCCTCTTATGCATGTGCTGATTGAGCCTGTTGTGTCCCGTCCGCAGGCGGAAGATGATCACCTGTTCTTGTCGGGACAGATGGTGATAGCTGTCCTGGATCTGGGGAGTTCTGAACAGGGCTTTACATAGATTAT
>SMGT01013755.1:379985-408919 GCA_004794575.1 Lanistes nyassanus | reverse complement strand
ATTCCCATTGTCTCCGACTCCAATTGTCATGTAGCTGTGTAGCGTGGCACCATGGTTTGTTAGAGTCCGCTGTGCAGCCTGGTACCGCCGTCTTCAGGACTCGAGGTTTTTGTCGGGGTTACCTCACCCTTAGCTTCAGTGTACCCTGGAAGCACAGGGGGCTAGAGCTTTATGCGGCTCTTATTCGCATGATGAACCCGTTATTGGAAGTGGGGGCATTTCAGTGGAGATAGCAGTGCCACCTGCTACCTCACCCCCTTCCTGATAGGAACATCGCCAGTTTGGTCCGCGACTGCTTGCGCAGTTAGCCTTCATATCTGGAGGCCATTCCCCTATCCGCCACCTGGGGACGCGCTAGGTATGGGATGGTCGCCCAACCTAGAGAGAGTGATTACGAAGAGAAAAACGTGCGAGCAATACCGAACAGACTGTGTATAAGGAATCGTGAGGACTTTTTGATTACTTCAACTTCAGTTGTGTTTCCATCAAAGGATTTTACAAATTATGGAACAAGGTCCAAGAAACACAGTAAGAAATGAGTTTTCTTTATTTATTGTAGCTTTATATCATGTTTAAATAATTTTTGTATTGTTTTGGGGAATTTTTTAATGAATTTTTAAAAAAAAAGGCTATAAATGCAGCGTCCACCGGGACAGCTCAAGCTACGAACACTACGGTAGCATTGAGTTAAAGACATGGGATAAAGTATTTTAAATATTTCACCATCAATTTCAAAGAGTGTCGTTGCAAATATATTTAGTTTTTAGCGTAGACTTTACGTAGGTTTTTTTTTTTGTTTTGCAAGCACATTCAACATCGACATTCTAGGTCACACGTTGTCTGTGGTCTGAATGAATAAAATTTCTGTCAATACGCATAAATACAATTTACTTTGTAAGTTGTGATCTTAAATCAAAATAATACATTTAAACCATTAAACCTGAAAATGTGTAGTTTATTCTAATTAACTTCGTTGGTTTTTTTCTGCAAGTACATTTCCTCACACATGTAACATGTTGATGACAGGATTTCCAAATTTACGATCTTAGAATTGATTTTTAAAGAATCCGCTGTAGATTGAATAGGAAGTCACTGGAAATACATTTCATTCATTTAAAATTGTGCTGTATATATATATATATTTTTTTTTACCCATTTCACCAGTCTGTTTAGTTTTTGTTCTTTCTGCTGGGGAAACATGCATGTACAATAAATACAATACAATAAACGTGTTTACATCTCTACCTAGTTATTGCTTGTATGATTTTTTTTCCTTGTTTTTTTTCTTTCTATCCTATCTCTCATGAATGGTTTTTACACTAAGCGCATGTATATACGGTCTGGTCAAATTGCAAATTAAAGACACCCCTGATGAACGGCCACCTGCCATGTAGGGACACTTTTGGGTGTCCCCCCAAGACAGGTTTTACTGTATGGAATCGTACTGAAAAAATGTTAAATAGTACTTACTATTTGGTGTAAGATATAGTCACTATAGGCACTGTGGTATCTATATATCTTATAAAAAATGTAAATTAAAAAAAACTGAGTGATAAGAACAGAATTCTAGCACAAGCTGAAAGAAAACTTTAAAAGGAATAAAATGATTCCTACCTGAAATCCATCTCATGTGAATTCTGTCTAAAATCCTGCGTTGAAACAGGTATGCAAGTGAATACAGCAAAATAGTGGGCGTGATTGTCTCACTAACTACTAAACAATTTCATGTTGTTTTGAGAGAACGTTTTAGAAGTTGTTAATTGTGTGGTCATGGGGAAGGAACTCTATCGAAAAAATTCTGCTATTGGAATATACCAGTGACATCCCTTGCCGGCTAACCCAAGTCATTGGAGACCCCCTCTCCAATGCGCCAGCAGGCAGCAGCCATAGCAAATTTCTATTGGAGCACAGGTCTCCACAACACTGGGAAGGAGTTAAGTCTTTCAAGAAGAGAATCCTCAGGGACAAAAGTTTCATGTATTTAAAATAAATTACATTCTTGTCATTCATATCAACAAATCAAAGTGTTCAATAGGGGATCGATCACTTGTGGAGCTCCTTGCAGGAAAGACACTATAAAATGCCCCATTTTGCATCACATGCTTTTGAAATAGCAGCAAGTAGTAGTACATGAGTTAATGTTTTCTGTTGTGCCTGCTTAGAAAGCTCGCATTCAAGTCCGGTTTACACCCTCACTCAGTGAAGATGACATAGATCAAGAAGCATCCCGTCTAACAAAGAAGATGGAAGCCGTGCAGTTTCAACAAGAGCAAGAGAAAGCAGAAAAGGAGGCAATGGAACTGGCACAGGTAAGTTGGATATTATATTATTTCCAGGTGCATTCCAATGACAGAACAGTTACTTCATGAATTTCATTTTTTAAACAAGAATCAAATTTCTTGCAGAGATACTGGTAAGTGAATAACTATCATAGTTAAAAATGATGAGGCCCTTATGTCTTGTGATCCACAATGTGTCTGTTATGTTTAGTGAAATACATCGCCCAGCTTGCTGCTTTTTTCCTGCTTAAGAGAGAAAGAAAATTGTTCAGAGTGATTGCAGTACTGTGTAATGATTCTGTGGGTAGTACGGGTGACAGTGATATAGTAATATGGATAAAACAGATACAAATCCTGTAGCTTCTCAAATGTGGAATGAGTAACGTCCGGTGCCTTGCAGAAGGCAAGTTCAAAAGGAATCAAGCAAGGCAAAGGGTTGCCACACTCCCCCAGTCAGGCAGGGTCGAAGGGCAGCAAGTCGTCTGGCTCGCAGCCAGGCTCAAAAGAAAAGGAACACTCCTCCAGTCTGGCAGGGTCGAAGAGCAGCAAGTCATCCACCTCACAGACGGGCTCCAAGTCTCAGTCTTCTTTTCCGGAGCAAGAGCCTATGTCTAGAGCGTGAGTTGCAAAACACTTCATTGAATCCATATGGTCCTGAAATTTGTCACAAAATCTCAGGTTTGCATTAAAAGCAATAGGATGAGGGATTTGTTTTTCCTTCTATGAGAAATAAATGTGCATGCAGTAAAAATAGCTAAATAAAGCCAAGTTTACTTCATCAATTTATTTTTGTGTGGTTGAAGAGAATGACATGGAAAAGACTGCATAGTGCAATGGAAATTCAGTTAAGTTACATATAGCAGTAGTTCACTTTCCTCCCTAGGGTAAGGAGGGTGGTGTCTTTTTAGGGGGATACGAATTGCTATGTACGAAACATGCTATGTCTGATTAATCAGTCAGATTTGGAACTGATAAAGCTTTTAACCATCTCAGTGAGTGAATGCGCATCTTACGATCCACACAAAGCGCACGCGATATCCACACAATGCAGCTCACCTAATTTCACAAGGTATGCATGTGTGTGTGTGTGTGTTTGGAAAAATAACCCTGCTTGAGGTGTGTTACTGGCATTTAGCTCTCAGTGCTGGTTCTTAAAGATATAGCATTCTCAGTGAACAAAGTTCAGTGATCAAACAGTCTCACAGAATCCAGTAAATGGTTGTTTATTCACCACTTAACACATCATCAAGCACATCTCTGAAACAGCATAACTCTTTACATGGATGAAACTTAAAGAGCGGATGGCTACGTTCGTCCTAACACTTGATTCACGTTACACTTACCTCTGCTTCACTAGTTGTCACTGATCGCCAGCCACCCTGTCAGATCTCCCCTATATAAAGGAAAACTGAACAAAGATTCCAGTAATTACATCATTGAAATTCCTACCGTTTAGAAAGTTCTTTTTGTTCCCGCACTGCCGGAGATGGCCAGTCTAGCACAAGCTTCTGGTACAGTGCTGGTCACAGGCATAACTGCTCTGGCCTTGCTCGTTCTGGCTGCTTTTGCGATCACCCCCATGACCCCCCAGTTTTTGGCCATGAGCCGTGCTTCCAGTTGGAACACTGGTCCACTAGTCTGTGAGTCTCCTGGCTTAACTTCCATGTTCGCTAGGGGCCCTGACCCAAGCAGGCGCTGTCCTTGAGTCTGGTCTCTGCCTTCCATGGCAAGATCCAGGCCCTGGTCCTTTTCACACAGGTTTTCCGCCCTACTGTGGTTTTCAACGCTCTGCTGCATTCCCACACACTGATTGCTGAGTGACTAGCCACCACTCATTTTGCTATACCTGCTTCCGTCCCAATGGGTTACCCACATGGTTCCCCCACCTGGCGCTTCTTTTGGCAGACATAGCACTTCCCCCTGGTCCCGGCCTTGTGTCAGTTCCTTTTCTGGACGCTGTCCTGTCCTTCCTGCACAGGCAGCTGGCTCTGTCCCAGGCGTGCTTTCCGGGGTTCTCAGTCATCCTCTTGAATCTGGACCTTTGCCCATCACAGACCTTTGTTTTTCTGTGCTTAGCCTTGGACACAGTGCGCTGGACAGTCCACCCTGTGCACCACAGATCGATTGCCTTCTCCAGTTGCTTGACAGCTGGCACTGGTGGTGGACATGCTGGTGTCATTGGCCCCCCCACCCTCCACCGTTTCATGGCAGGGTTTTCCTCACGCTGGTCCCAGGCCTCCGTTCAGCGGGATACTCTGGTTCCTGATCCAGGAGCATGTTTTCCCTTTATTCCATCACACGGTGTGTGATTGGTGGATACAGCCCATCTCCCCCAGCCATCTCTTCAGCTGCCAGCGCTATGTCCTTCAGACTGAGTGGCTGGTGGTACCCGCCATTCTGGAGCCGGTGTGGCGGACCTGGTCCCGCCCACCTCTGGATCTGTTTTCCTATCAAAGCTGCGCAAATACCTTCTGATCCCCACCTCCCCAGAGACCTGGGCAGTGTACGCTTTATCCCTCTTGTAGGCAGGGTTGGCAGCTTTTGCCTTCCCCCACTGCCTCTCCTTCCCCAGACACTGTGGAAGGTGGAGATCGCCTGTCCTCCATTGGATTCACATCACGCTTTGCTGGGGGTGCTGGCGTGGTCCCCAGATCTTCCCCAGCTCAGTCAAAAGGATCCTGTCCCACTCAGATACTATTGGGTTCCCCTGCAGCTGCAGTCCGGTGTTATGCACCCCTACCCCAGTTCCTCCATCTGCACACCTTGCTCTTATAGCTTTGCATGCTCATCGTCTTGGTGCAGCAGTCTCCACCCTATCTTCTGGTGTTGATCACCAGGGTTTTATGATGCATACTGGAGGCCCTGGGTGTGGTGGTGCTGGGCCAGGATGGTGGATCTCCCAGCCTCGGGCGGTGAACCTGGCCAATCACTTACCATTTCTAGCCAACAAGGTCCACTTTTTTCCTGTATCTGCTGTGCAGGTGAGATGGTTCGCCGTTGTCTCTACCCTTTGTCATCTGTGTGTATATGAGGGTTGCTATGTCACCCTTGTCCTTGATGTCACCCGTGGCATCAGCCTGTTTCAGGGCTGCTCCCTGCGTTGGCTCCCCTCCTGGGACCTTGGCCACACTTCCCGTGCCTCTGTAGGAGCTGCTGCCTCATGCTTCCCTGCAGGATTTGACTTTTAAGACGGTTTTTCTCGCCATGGTGGGTCCTGGTCGGCGGACCCTCTCTGGGCCCCTCAGGGCATGGTTACTCTGTTTCCTTTTCCTTCTTACCTGAGTCTGGGCTGAAAGACTAACGTCTCGGTGACCCATTCCCCTCGGATTCATTCAAACCCTTTTTCCATGATACTGGCACATTCCGACCCTGGCTGATTGTATTGTCTGGTGTGCGCTTTACGCGAGTAACACCGTCGCCTTCCACGTCACTTAGTGCCACCCAGAGGCTGCTGCTCCTGTCCCTGCAGTCTGGTCGGATTCAAGTCATCTCAAACACCAGCTTGCCACTGGGTTCAGCCATGCGGGCACCGGCCACCTCTCTTGCTTCCTCCCTGTCCACTGCACTGCCGCAGGTTGGAGGTTGGTAGAAACGTTTATAAGTTTTTAGCCCCAAGACCTCTCTGCCTCTGGAGGGGATGGTCGCTATGAGGTGGGGGCTGCTGTTGCCACCCAAAATCTCTGGCTCACCTCCTCCTCCTCCTCACCCTGGTAAGTTTTTATTTTCTTACCACCCACCTCCTTTTTGTGCTAGTCAGCACTCTGGGTCATGGTACAGTATTGTGACGAGAAAATACAAATTTTTAAGCTAAATTTGAGGGGTTTTTTAAGCAATACTTACCATGACCCATCATGGGCCCACCCTCCTCCCTGCTGGTCTTTTTTTCAGACTTGAGAAAGTCAGCTTGAATTGGTCAGTAAGTAGATCGCATGGGGTGACGCACAGGTGTGCGCATGGGCGGAGGAGGCCTTACCAGGATTTGTGTAAAAAAAATTTTTGTTTGGAAGGTGCAGTTAGGGATCGCTAACTTGAGAATTTAGCACTCTGGGTCATGGTAAGTATTGCTAAAGAAACTCAAATTTAGTTGAAAAATTTGTATTTTAACTTCATAACAGTGCATGCATGCATGCATGTGTGTGTGTGCATGCATGTGTTTACTGTGTGTGTATGTGTGTGAATGCATGCCTGTGGATGAGTGCATGCGCTTGATGTGTTTGTGTGTGCACATGCATATGTGTGTGTGTTGTGCAAGTGCATGTGCATGCATGTGTGTGCATACTTGCTTGAGTGCACCTGTTTGCATGTGTTCAGTGGTTGATCAAGTGAGCAGAGAGTTAGAGAGAGGCGTAGGGAGGGAAAGATGTTAGCACATCAGCTAAGATCAGCATAGCTATTGTTATTGTTCTGTGCCACTTCACAATTTACGTAAAATCAGTTTTAAAACTGAAGGGGGGAGCTCAGCTTCTGAAGATGTTAGTCTGCACAACTTGCAGAAGCATATTGGTCTGTGAAACTCTTTATTTCTTAGACATTTTAAGTGCAGTTAGTAATCCATAATATCACACAGTCTGATGTTCAATGTGTTTCAGTTCTTTGTATGCTGCTGCTACCACGTCATTGCTCCGTCAGTTTGAGGGAAGCTTCACGACTGTAGTTGTGCCGTGCTATGTGGCTTGCAGAGAGCCATCTGGGGAATTGTCACACAGGTGAGACCAGTGCTGCTTAAAAAACTGTGCCATTTCATCAAGCAGGTGTTGCTGTAAAACTTCCACATACAATCATATCCAAGCTTTGATTGTGGCTAGAACTGCTTTTTGGAGTAAAGTAATTGTGAAGGGTCCCCTAAGCTTCTTTTGGGGGTCGGAAACCATGTTGTTATAGCACTGGGCTCTGTTATCACAACTGAGCAGCATTTCAATAGATGACCGTGAAATGCACTGTCATCAGCAACATACCCCTTCCCCCCCCAACTAAGCAACCCCCCCCCCCACACACACTGTGGATGGGTACCCAATCCCTCCCTGCAGTTAAAGGTCTAGTAGAATGAAACATGAAGTGTTGCCCCAGATAACTTTATAGTTATCAAAATCAAATTAAATTGGTCCAGCCCGACACATATGCCATATAATTGAGTAAATAATAGCCTCTTGTGACCTCCTGAAGTACCCCTACTTCCTGATGTGGGTCACGCCAACATCCCTGCAGTTTCCGCACCAGTTCATGAGCTTCGCGCCTCAGACTTGGTGTGTTCTGCTGGGGATTGCGATCCCCCTCCTCTCCTGTCACTGGTCTTACTGGCTAACCACGAAGACTCCCAGAAGTCTGAGCATGCAGGTGTGAGGTCTCTGTGTTCCACTTCCTGTGGAGTGAGTGGCCCTCCTGCAGGAGACCACACCTGTTTCCGGCAGTGCCGACCGGAAGTTGCAGAGGGTGATTCCTTCTTCTCCTCTTCACCTTCTGGCTCCTCATGCTCCAGAGACTGAATGGTTGCTGGGCGACCTATTGAACAGTTATATCTGTCATAACATATTATTTCATTACGTTACATTCTGTTTGAAAGTGCTCATGTAGTGACATCGAAAGTTTCTTAACACTCCCTTTTCTGCATCATTAAGCATTAATAAAAAGAATTTGCCCCACAAACTTTGAATGCCTGTCCCTCTGTAATCACTGAAAAGTAATTCATGTTCCTGCTCCCCAGCTGATGCTTGACGTTTATGTTTTTGACTCATAATGTTTGGTACTTGATGAGCGCAGCATTGAGAACACACTCTTTCTGGAAGTTCACTGCCCAGTGGTCAGGCCTCAGCTGATTGTGATCTCTGACTACGGAAAGACTACAACTGATTTTGGCGAAGTGTCTATTGGGCAAAGCACGCATCGTTCTATCACCATCCAAAACATTTCAGATCAAAGTGTAAATGTGAGTAAATCACTGTAAGCACAAAGAAATGTTGTCCCATTGAATACTGTGAGAACTTTCACAAGCTGTCAGCTGTATAAATGGTGCTATTGCACTTCTGTTTTAGTTCAATACACACAGACATATTGCTTGTAATCTGCAAAGTCTGTCTCTTGGAATTTTATTCTGCAAATTTCTTATCTTGTTCAGGAGGCCCTTTATGTTTCTTGATTCAGCATGACCATTTTTACAAAGTCCCCAAAAGATGAGGTTTGCTGAATAATGGAATTAGAAAAGGTCAGCAGAAAACAGGTTTATTGAATACCTTGATGTGATTCACATGTTGTAGTCCTGTGCAGTTTCAGTGAGACAAAACCTTTACAATATTGGGGAAAGGTTTTATGTGTGGGTATTGTCTTCAGCTGTCTTCAAGTATTCTTGACACACAAGGCCCATTTGTGCTGGTCAATGCTTTAAGAGCACTTACCCCTGGAGCTACCCACACAATGATCATCTCCTTCACACCTACCACAGGCCATGTTGTGAGTGGACGTTCGTTCTTTGCTTTGTGCTGGAGGACTTTGGTTAGTGTGGTTTTGAAATTTATGGTCATCTGTAGGGCTGTATTTGATTCAGGTGCATTCATGAGAACCTTTGCAATAAATGATATGTAACGAGTGTAATGAAATGTTATCGAAAATGAACAGAATGAATATTAACATTACTGCATGACCAAGAGAAGCAAAATCATGAAGCAGGTGCCACATGCAGAGAAAAAATATGTGCTGGACACCAGCTTGGAACATACAGCTTTCTCTGGGTCATCTCATAATTTCAAAAAGAACATCTGTAAATGTAGGTCGTGATGATTGGAAACATGATCTTGAGCCATGTGCATGTGTGTGGATCCACACACTCATAAGCATATCTGTGTGTGTGTGTGGTTGTGTAAGTGTACATTTATGTGCATGTGCCTGTGCGTGGATCCACACACTCATAAGCATATCTGTGTGTGTGTGGTTGTGTAAGTGTACATTTATGTGCATGTGCCTGTGTGTGGATCCACGCACTCATAAGCATATCTGTGTGTGTGTGGTTGTGTAAGTGTACATGTATGTGCATGTGCCTGTGTGTGGATCCACGCACTCATAAGCATATCTGTGTGTGGTGTGTGTGTGTGTGTGGTGGTGTAAGTGTACATGCATGTGCATGCCTAAGCATGCATGGAAGAGAAATAGAGATGAGCATGGTCCATAGTTTCAAGCTCTTTATTTTCTTTATTTTTGTGGGTTGTGTAGTTTCAAGAGCCTCTGCAGATTAAGACAGGAACTTCATCATTGCATCTGACACTGGTTGGACAAGGTGTGAGCCCTGTTGTCAGGCTTAGTGTGGAGAATCACTTGTTGGACATGGGTGCAGTGTTGGTGAATGAATATGTTGAGAAACCCTTCAAGGTGAGTAAAGTAATTTTTTGCTTGTTATGACAGTCTTAGGTTTCTTTGAATGTTATGTTTATAGATTAGTGCTGCTTTCTGCAGATCGACTGAATTCCATTGTCTCTCTCTCTATATGTGTATAACAAAATGAGAGGTTGGGAAGCATTCTTAATATTTTCAAATTCAGCAGCCGTTAGCCTGTAAATTTTGCTCTTCAGTGTATATTTCAAAACTTGTGTCAGACCTAGCATGTCTGCTGCAGTCACCATGCTGGCTAATGAGATATTTGTTTTGTTTTTTTAGTCAGGTACATTTATAAGTAATCATGGGTGTACAAGTGTACTGCTTGCATGCCAAAGAGACGGAGTTGTTGGGGGTGGGGGTGGGGGCCTGTTGTGGCTCATCAGGTGTTGTACGATAATGGGGGAAAATAGTTGACTGTTCAAACATAGTTTGGTATGCGCAGATGGAGAACACATCATCAGTACCTATTAATTACATCGTCAAGTTAGACAGTCTTTCGTCCACACATCACAAGAAAGCTCAGGGCTTACCTCACTTTCTCCATGCTGATTCTACTGTCACTAACTATGTGGGTGAGTAACGTGCATGTGTTTTCTAAAGCCTGTTGAAGACTGAATCACACAGCTCTCGTGCATATTCCGTTAAGGATCTGAGTGCTAAAGAGTAACAGATGCTTCATCTAAAGTCTTTGTAAAACAGGATATTTTGTTTCCTCCTATGACCTTTCCCCTTCAGCACAATAATTCGGCTGTGCAAAACCTGTCATAAAAACAGCCATCAAGCAGGTAAATTCCTGTGATCGGTAGGTGGAGTTGGGGGATACTAGAAGACTCCAGAACAAACTGTATGATGCATTTTGTAAAATAAGGTACGTGGCACCAGTTTTCACAAAATTTATCTTCCATTATGCATGCAGGTGTACAGAACAGTAATGGCCAAAATGTTTTTGACATTGTTCCTGCAGAGGGTGTAATTCCGCCAGGTGAGATGATTGTATTTCTGCCATTTACATTCACTGTAGCTCACACTTTGCCCAAGCAGTACTCAGATTATACTAATTGAAACTGTGGAAACTAGTGCTATGGCATCTTGCAACTAAGGAGATTCTGCATGAAGAAACCAGACCAAGTTACTGCCATTGTTTCTGCTTATATTGCCACTTTTATGCAGAGAACTATTCACCTTTTCATCTACCTGGTAATGTTTGTACTTCTTCAGGTGAAACCAAGGAGATTGTAGTGACCTTTGCACCTGACCATGAAAGCATGCATTACAGTGACGGCGTCCACATAGAACTCTTCAGTGAGGTGAGGCAAGACTGCATGTCATTGCATTTTCTTAAATCTTTATGTAGTGAGCAAGTGATAAAGTAAAACCTCTGTATCAAGACTTCTGAAAATGCACCAGGATCAGGTTTTAACTGAGAGGGGTCTTAATAAAGGGTACATGTAGTGTTACCCAGCAGAGGCTGGTGAAAAAGTTTTGGTCTTATCCAAGAGGGGGTTGTAATAGGGAAGGTCTTAACAGGGAGGTTCTACTTAACATAAATACCACAATGAACAAAAAGCCAAAGCTGTTATTAGATTCAGGTGCTAAATGGAAATTTCATCTCGTTTTATTGCAGAAGGAGACCCACTTCTTCCAGGTGAGAGGGGAGGCTTGTAAGAGCTTGATGTTTATAACAGGTGGGGATCCCCTGTATCCCAACGTGGAATCCTTGGGCATCCCTACTTCCTCAATTCCAGGTGAAACAGGTCAGCACAAACCAGTGGGGTGCATCGATAATTTTTAACTGTTTAGACATTTTACTCTTGAAGCATAGTCTTGTTGCTACAGAGGCCTGGCTGTTAACGTTTGATTCCAAAGTTAAAATCATGCTCTTCTTGTATATATATTTTTGCAAATAGCTGTATCCTCTGAAAGCAATTTCTATCTGTTGATGAACCGTCATAATTGTTCTTCAGTGGTGAAGAGTGCACCTGTACCAGTGCTGCTAACACTGAGAAGTCAAATGAGAAATGAGGAATTTCTGCCCGTCACGACCACAATTTTTGTGTGCTGTGTACGCACTATGGCCACAGCTCAGAAAAAGGTAACACAACTATTGTTCTCTTATCCGTCTTATTCTTAGGCTTCACATTTTTTTCACTTTTTTGCTTTATCAATTTTTTATGTTACCTGTACAGTATGGATAATGCTATTTCTTGGGCAGTTGTAGTACAGCTTTTAGTTTTGACTATTAGACTCCTGAAGAGGATGGTTTTGGGGTATCTTAAAAGCATTAGCATATCTATCACAGTTCCAACTAAACTTCTCACTACTAGTATTTGGTGAACAACTCAGTACACAGATGTTAGTGTAACTGTGCCTGTAGTGGTAAAATGCACATAAATCAGCATGTTCCCACACTGTAGCAGCTGCCTGTGCAGAACAGTGATTTTCACAAAAATGCATTCACAGCTAGTCGTAGTTTGTGAGACATAACAATAGATATCAGTTGCCCTGTCCTTGGTATTGTCTGAGTACCTTTAACTTTTGGTGTGAGAGACTATTTCTGTTGTTATTTTGGGTTAAGTCCTGGTGATTGCATTAGAAAGGATTTAGGAAGTTTCAGAAGTACAGTTTAAGCATCAGCAGAATAACTTCTGATGGAAAATATGCTTGAAATTAAATTATCTCTTCCTCCTTTCAGAACGGAGAGTTCCAGTTTGAGGACATGCAGCAGCTGTCTGCCAAAGGAATCAGCATTGATCCTCCAAAGGTCAGTGACGTGTTCAAATAGATCCTGATGTCACCTTGTATGAAGATTCATGAGATTTAGCAGTATTCACTCATTCCCATCTGCACGTTGAAAAATGAGCGACAGAGTGCATGTGTGTATGCGACCGTTGCACTTGGATTTCAGCGCTATGCTATTTTGCGCCGACTAAAAACATGAAAGCGGTTCACTGGAAGGGGATGTCACTCGTGTTTTCCTATACTAGAATCATTTCTCTACACAGTTCCTTCCCTTAGATCACAAAATAGATGGGTTTTCAGAGTTCTGTTCTCTTGAAGGTGGTACCTCGTTAGTGGGCACCATATTCGAATGTCTGCTCATAAATGTTCGCAAATTTATCATCAGAAGACAAAAATGATGTCCTCACTAACCTTATTGAGGAGGGGAAAGATGAGGAATTTGTATGTTTTTATTCGTATGGATTACAAGTGCTGCAGACAGCTGTAATACACTATCAAGTGTTTGTTGTCAATAAACACATTCACTTTGGTTATGTAATTCAACAGTCTTCCACACAGTGTCAGCAACCGACAGATTTCAGGTAGGAAAAGGCTTTTTCCACTTAAATTTATCTTTCCAACAACATTTGAAGTATGTTTCTTTCATTTTTTCGAAATTTGGTAAAATCGCCCCAAATGTAGAGATTGTGACGTCGCGCATTGCAGGATGGTCGATGGGAATGAGTTAAGACATAATGCCCTTCACAAGCATAAAATTTTAGCTGTACTTAATGTGCTTGATGTGTACTTGTGCAGGCCACAGTGGAGACTGGGACCAAAAAGCCTGTTACCATAACATGGACGCCTCCTCAAGGCCACAATGTGAGTTTGCGAGTCAATTAGTGATCCAAGTATTTCAAAATACATTTTGATTTTTTTCTCTTGGTCTTGCTATGAGCATGTACATACCTTTTTGTCACCCATACTTGTGAAAATATTTAACCAAACCCTGGTTAAAAAGAAAGTTCCCCAATATACCCTGCCAAAATATTTAGATTATGTGTGGTTTATTCCAGCCTAACAAAGTTCTAGAGGAGTCACTGCTTGTGACTTTGCGGGGCGACGTTGCGGAACAGTACCAGCTCACACTTCACCTGTTGGTAGTGTCTGCATGAACCTCTTAACACTCAGCACAGCATTTCAGGTGTCTGGCAGACAGTGGACATCGTACCCATGTTGTTACAACAATACCTCAGACATCAATTAAGTGCACGAACTCAGCTCTGGATTTTAATACAAGCTTTGCTTGAATCCTTATAAGGCCTTAGAATTGCTCAAGGGCCCCAGTGATGCTGCATATGATGACATGTGACTGCCCAGCTGAGGATTTTCATCACCATGATAAACTGACAATTATTTGCAATCTTGATGTCAAGTTGGAGACACCTCCATCCATTAATACCTTGTATTTTAATGTTTTACATTAAACAAATTACATTGTTTTACATTGTTGCAAATTTTGCATTTTTAAAAAAATTCAAGAATAGGTATGAAGTGGATTTTGTGTGCTTAATGTGGTTTCACTTTCTGACCAGTCTGTTGTCCGACTGCTAGGTGCTCTGCACTGTCCAACTGCTCTGTTGTCCAAATTGTCTGTTCAGTCCATGTTGTCAGACTTGTCTGTGCAGTCCATGTCCTACTGTGCTGTCCATGTTATCGAACTTGCCTGTGCTGTCTGTGTTGCCAACATTTGTGTGCAGTCTGTGTTGTCCAGCTTGTTTGTGTGATCCACATGCCCCAACTTTCCAATCTGTGTGGTCCATGTTCTTTGGCCAGCTGAAGCAAACACACCTACAGACAGCAAGTAAACTCTGGTGCAAGTTGTGTCAGGAGTTGCTAGAGGCACTGCCTGTAAAAATGACTGGGTCACAGAAGGCCGTAGAGGGAAAATCCTCAGGACTACAAAGACCTTAAGGACGCACTTACAGAGCACTGCAGACCTCCAAGATCAGTACTGCCATTTGGTCTCATAACATGAAAGAACAGTAAATATATTTTTATTCAGTTTATTAAGGGTTTTTTTTGGCAGAGGCAAGGTGTGGAAGAGAGCACACCATTCTTTGATATTTAAAAAAAAACAGTCTGTGACGAGGATATAAACGTTATGGAATGTTTTGCTGTTCCTGATTTGTGGGCTGGGTGTTACTGGTGCCCAACTTCCATGTCTATCCACAGTTAATCGCAATCACCGACAGCAACAATAACATAAACCCTGCTGGATTATAAGGATCAAATTTGTTGCATTTCATCTTATTTTTGATTCAAACTTTACTTCCCTTGTAACAGAATATTATTTGAACCATCAGAAATGTCATGACATTTGCATCTATTCCCCCACCCCCTCACCCTCCCAAAAAAACCCCAAATCCAGGATATCCTTTTTAAGCTTGGGTGAACATTCACTCATGGCAAATGAAAGATCAGGGTCATATGTACATCAAAAACTGCAATGCACCCATCTTTAAATATACGTCAGTGTTTTCATGTGAAAAAAATCACTCTCACTCTCCGATATGTGTACACCATGGAAATGTGTGAGCATATGCCACTCTTTTAGAAACGACCACACTGAGAGAATGAACCTCGTGACAACAAGAGTAAGCAACAATGTCAAGCAGCAATAAAACGGTTCCAATAACAATGCTAGCAACAACAAAGTCCACTCGATGCTTTGTTTTCTACACCAAAGGCAAGAGTAAGTGTGGTTTCATAAATTGTCTTGTGCTTGGCGGTCAACAGTGTGGTCTCCAGCATTCTCCCCCCTCCCCCTCAAAATTCCCAAACGTCCACACCCAGCTGGAACCAGATGGCCAACCACCTAATGTGCAAGATGCGTATGCCAGTGTCAAGTTCATCAGCTGAAGAAGTATGTTGACTCCAGCACTTTGTCCAGATCAAAGCTACCTGTAAGGACAAGGGCAAGATGCCATCAGTACTTTAAACAAGCTGCAAGTTATGCATCAATGAACTCATGCTTTTTGTCCATCCCTAGCCCCATCCCATCATCATACAGCCTGAATGTAGATTTAGATTGTGCACTTGAACATTTGCTTGAAAGTAGATGTCTATTGCACACTTTAGTATTTGCTTGAATGTATATAGATTGTGAACTTCATTATTTTCCTGAATGTAGATTTAGATTGTGCACTTTAGTATTTGTCAGTGAAGGTACCCACCAAAAAAAGTGTTAACTGATATCAATCAATCACCAATCAACGCCTTGTATTCCTTTGGGGGGGGTGGGAGAGGGCATGTCTGCAAGAGTCCATCAGGCATCTCTGTCTGAAACTGTCCCCAGGTGGGGCCCAACCTCCTGGTATCTGCCGAAGGTCGCAGTGTTTGGGTATTTCCTCTTTCCCTGGGGGTTCCATGTCAGAACTCATCTTCTGATGCTGGAAGCTGGTTTGTGGAGGATGGGGGTGATCCAATTCCATCACCTTTAAAGGATCTCAGTTTCTGTTGGCTACTGTCTTGTTCGCTGCCACAGTTCTCGACTGCTAATGGTATCAGGCCTGCGGATCTGCAGGATCTCTCTTGGATAAGTGTTGACAAAAGTCTGGATCTGCTTCGTATTGATGACAGTTCTCCATGTCTCATCTCCACAGAAAAGAACTGATTCCAGGCTGATTTTAATAACCTGATCTTAGTGTTGATGGAAATGTTTCTGGAGTTTATGTATATAATGTACACAAAAGCTGTGGCTTACCTCTCATGGGCACATTAGACAGAACCCGCCGTAGAAAATCTCTCTCTTTCATGGCAGATTTGTCCGTAGTCCTGGAAGAAGAAAATTCACCGTCTGCCAACAACCTATAGATGCAACCCTTTGATACACGGTCTCAACAGCGTTGTTAGGAAAGTCTGGTAAACATTTTTGCAGATCACTTAAATGCTGCTGTCACTCAGCTGTCACCAGCAAATATGGTCTACATCTACACAGCTTTCAAATACAAAACATGCAATTAAAAAAAGCTTTCGATCTGATGTGGTTTGACAACTGGCCACAACTGGAAACATGTAAAACATCTCTCAGCAATTTCCTAAAGCATGGCGGATGTATGCAGATGACAAGTCTCCCCCCTACACCCAAGTGACTTTTTAAAAAAAAAAGTGAGAAAAGCTCACTCTTCCATTGGTGCATATCTGTTGATCAACTGCTGCGACATATCTTCCAGGATTGGTTGTTTGTGCAGTGCCACAAACTGTTCACGGCAAATCTGGAAATGATGCAGTATGCTAAAGATGTTGTGTTCATAAGCCTTGCCTACCCTGTTAAACTGTCAGACCAATGGCAACTTCTCTATCTCTGACTGATGATGTACATTCTACTTACCACAACACCCATTGAATTGCATTCTACCAGCCCACATTCTCCATCTTAAGTCAACACTCTACCCTCCCAGCAGCCATGTGTTATAAAGTACTTTTGCTACTTCTGCCTATGCAAGTTTAACCTCTGTACCTTCCATTATTTCAGACTGCGTGATCCTGGAGAAAATTTACCTTGTTCATGATGGCCACATCACAGGCATGTGTCCAGAAACAGTCATGCACTGACACAAATGTGATTCCAGCTCTGCAGAAAGACAATACTGACATTTTCTACCTGTAGCAACTTGGTGTAATACGTTTAACGTATTAACGATCATATTTTGCTTCCCCCCCCCCAAAAAAAAACTTTTAAAACAAATAAACACGGAGAAGAAAAGGAACCCCTGATGTCCGATCTCCAACATGACCACCAAGAATATGTGTGTGCGCATGTGTGAAAATGCAAACATGCTAACTTGTTTGAACCATGGTACCACTCCTGACAATAAAGACACATCCCAGGTGTCTTTTGAGAAATGCAATCGTGAGCTACAAGTGCTATATGAGTGCTACAGAAGTACTAGATGAGTTCTACACAAGTGCTACACACAAACTGACCTGAGGCAGTACAGGGCAGTGAGCATCATATGTGTCGAGTCCAATGAATGGATGAAGTTCGGGGGAAAGGCATTTTTCTGCTTCATGGCATTTGGTTTCCTGAAAACACATTCCACCATTTTATGAACTTTTTAAAAACATGCTGCGTCTACTTTTACTTGATCTTTCAGAATGTATACATATAAATATCTTCACTACTTGAAAAACTGTTTTCTTAGAGATGGGGAAAACAGTTTTGGTATTCCTTAGCACCAAGACTTGTTGCAGATTTCACGAAAACAACTGGAGGAATCAGCAAGAAAAACTGACCACTAAGTGAGCTCGTAACCAACTCACTCAAAATAGTTCCAGGTGGTTGAAGATAAAGTGTCAAAGCGTAGCAGCCACATGCGACGGTGGTACGGCTGCACCACTGGCAATCCAAGGGGGGTAGCCCACTCGACTGGCTGCTGGCACATTGTGGCAATCAGCTGTGCACTCAATGTCAGCCAGTTCTACAGCAAACAACACCCACTAATCAGGTTAGTGGTACCAGCAGCTTTCTGAGATGCCAAGAACAAAGTTTCTGACACACCAATGGTAAGTATATGTGTGCTGAGTCAGTTTTATAACACACACTGATCACCTGTGTGCTTAGTCAGTTTTACAGAAAACACCCCATACTGATCAGGTTAGTGCTACCACACACTGATCAGCTGTGTGCTGAACCAGTCTTACAGCAAACACCACACACTGATCAGCTGTGTGCTGAACCAGTCTTACAGCAAACACCACACACTGATCAGCTGTGTGCTGAACCAGTCTTACAGCAAACACCACACACTGATCAGCTGTGTGCTGAACCAGTCTTACAGCAAACACCACACACTGATCAGGTTATGCTACCACAGCTGTATTCTGAACCAGTTTTATAGCAAACACCACACAACAGCTTTCCGGAAACATTTTTCTAACAGGCATGCTGAAGAATCTTTATCTGACATTACTCTGATGCATAAAACCTGTTGCTAATTTTGTATTTGCAGGAAAAATACTCTGTGATTGAACTGAAAGCTTTCAGGGCACATATACAGCCCCCATCTTAGTTCACTACACTTGTGTCAGCTCACTGTAATATCTACTGTCATGGAGGTCGTGCAGAAAAATATCTTCTCAGTGTGCTCACCTGAGCATGTTTTGACATGGAGTTCAGGCAGGTAAATGTTTTCTCTCTGAACTCACCTGAGCATGTTTTGACAGAGAGTTCAGGCAGGTAAATGTCTTCTCTCTGTACTCACCTGAATATCTTTTGTTGCAGAGAACATCTCCTGAAGACAATGAAAGGTTTTCTCCATGAGATACTTGCTGGCAGCCCATAAGTGCTTTTCTGGGAATTCTGGGATGTCCTTCAGCTGACGCAGAATTTGGTGTTTTGCTCCATATCTTGTCACACCATATACAGTTGTCATCACCATTTGCTTGATCACCTGTAATGACATGCCTCCAGCTCCATTCTCTTTTCTCAACAGGGCTCACACCTCACTTAGAAGTTGCACCAACTCACATGGGCTAAGAGTACAGGTGCTGATAGGGTGTGTGAGGACAGTGTGTAAATGGTAAGGGTCACACACATGGGGGAAAGAAGTTGAATAGTAATAGAAGTAGTAAAAGAAATGTATTCATCTTTTGTGAACATAAAAGCATTTTGTCTGGAGGGGTATTTGTAACCAGTCCTAAGCTACTAGTCACTAATTAGCAGGGGACCTATAGTGGTCAGTAGAAATAAGGAAAGACTGGGACCAGCTGACACCCACTGTATTTACTAGGGGAACAGTCAGTCAAGTGATCAGCACCTGGGGGGCCACCCACAGAGTGGTTAGTGAATAGGGATAAGAGGTTGAAAGGTCAGGACACAGACTTTGTAGGCAGATCTGCAGAGCAGCCTCCACAGTCTTGTAGTCTTTTAGAAAGAGGTGATGCTTATATTACCAGAGTTCTTGTGAGTCATCACCACCCATACACATGCTTAAACCACTCATCCGCTTGACCCTGTTATAATGGCAGAACAACTTTCGAACTTTTAAAAATCCATATCTTGAGAGGTTTATTTTACATTTGCAGAAGAGAAAGACAAATCTCTCATTTTTAAACACAAGCTGGCAGTCCATGATGAAAAGTATGCGATACCAAAGAATTCAGTTTACAATTTGAAAGTGCACTTTCAGGTAAGGTTGTTTTGTTTCTACATTTCTATTGCACTGTTAAATTTCACCTTTAAGTTTTATATTGCTTATGGCTGGCAATGGCAAACCTAACCTTTTTCTCTCTTTTTTTTAAAACAATAAAACATAAAAAGCAATGATTGTCTGAAATTCAGTTCATCTTTGCAAAGTGGGTCTTTCTCTCTCTCTCAATTGCTCTTTGTAGTCCGTATAAGTACAGGTGCTCCTGGGTTTCTAGTTAGGGGGATCCCTGACAAAGGGACACCAGTCATGAAAGGACTCTTTTGGGTGGAATGAAGGGTGTCAGCACAAGGCAAGCTTCACTGTGCTTGTAACTGCTTAATGTTACGATCTATCAAATAAGCTGAAAACAGAAGTCATCAGGCTAATAGCCATGGGATAAACAGTGAAGACAAACAATAGGATCAGAAGTCATCAGGCTGATAGCCATGGGATAAACAGTGAAGACAATAGGATACAGTAATATGTCCAACCTCCTACAAGTTTTACCATTATCAGTATCACCTGATATGCACTGATCATATAATAAATTAAATTACTTTAAAGGACAGGACTATTTGAGCGAGGCTACAGCAACATAGGTGTTAGCGGTATGTTGAAAATGGATGACTCTTTTGATGCGGACATAAATATGATGAATATTATACCATTATTGTTGAACATTTCTTTAATAACCACATCAATCATGTTGAAAGCAGATTTAAATAAAATAAATAATTATAATTAAAAATAAGTCCCTTACTTTTCTACGGACAAATCCTTCCAAGACTTTGGCAATCTCAAGACCCTCTAATGCATCCTTGACTCTCTCTTTCTCTACCTGAAGAAAGATATTAACACAGTGTTAACTTGATGTTCATGAACCTCTCTTTTTCTAAACATGTTGTATCTATAGATGTACATGGAGAATGTACGGATGTTACTGTATCTGTAGATGTACATGGAGAATGTACGGATGTTAAACTGTATCTGTATGTGTACATGGAGAATGTACGGATGTTAAACTGCATAGATGTACCTGAAGTATGTACAGATGTTAAGCTGTATCTATAGATGGACCTAATGTACAGATGTTAAGCTGTATCTATAGATGTACCTGAGAATGTACAAACTGTATCTATAGATGAACCTGGAGAATGCACAGATGTTAAGCTATATGTATAGATGTACCTGGAGAATGTACAGATGTTAAAACTATACCTATGTACATGAAGAATCTACAGATGTTGAAGTGTGTGTATATATGTATACCCAAAGAATGTACTGATGTTAAAGTATATGTACCAGGCTTCAAGCCTGTGCCATACAGTTTTTGTTTTTTGTTTATTCACTCCACCCCATATATATTAAAATGCACATGCTGTTATAACTGTCACGATCTGCGTGACAAGTTAAATGGAATTCTGATTTGAGCGGTCTCCCATACTAGTCGTTTTATGGATAGCCGAACTGCACAGCGGGGGAGGGGTGAGCTCGCTCATGCATTAGGGAACTGAGAGAGAAGTTAACGAAAATAGTTTAGTTGTGAACGCTGAGTTGAAGGGAACAGACTGAAAGAACTTTTTGTTAATATGTTTTTTTAATGTACTAAATTACTGGGTAAAATACTGATATATGCCCTCCAGAAATTTCTGCTTAATTGTATGGGTTTTTTTTTATGAAGTGAATTTCATGTACGTCATGACCGTATAGTAAGGGAATTTTGCTTGAAAAGGCGGTACGTTATTTGAAGTTACCTATTCCTTAGTGAGAAGTGTTTGTATAGCGAACTTGATTGCATTTGAATGGGTGCCATGCTTGTATAATTGAAATCAAAACTGGAAATCAATGTGCATCGTGAGGTTTAATATATACGTACGAGGTAGCATCCCATTAGGAAAGGGATTCATGTTGGTTACAATGGAAGTGTAGCTCGAAGCTAGGTACTAAGTTAGGAAAACTTAGGAGTTCCAGGTAGGGGTACGGAGACCCCTGTACACCGACGGGATTCGTCCGCCCCAGAACCGACACCTGTTGATGGGAACGTGAGAGTGGAGAGAGGCGCGAACACGAAGCGACCTCGTGACCAGGCCAGCGGGAGCCTGGAGTGCACCCGGGTATAGAGATGAAACCAGTCCGACCGTGTCACACGTGGCCGCGACCAGGACAGTGGGTCAGTTGTGTGAGGTCCCGCCTTATCAACCACTATGACGCAGTGTGAGGCGTAAGGCTTATGTTCTTAACAGTGGGGCAAGCCAGGTAGGCGAGAACTTTGTGAAATGTCACGGGAACGGCAGTACCTAACGAGTGTATATCACGGAGAGGAAATAGCAAGAAGGGACAGCTGCCCGATGTGATCTTTCATGAATATAATATTGGAACTTGTAGTTGTGAAGACTTTGTGTAATTCGAGGAGTGTAGTTCACGTAGACATCGCATAGAGAGATAGAAGTGACTGTTTAGAACATATAGAACTGTAATTTGTGAGAATTGTGTACTTGGCGGAGACGACAGATAAGGTCAAGTGTATGTCACAGAAAACGCAGCGCTGAGGAAGAGCTGACTACTCGGACCCGTATGACTGACGTCAGAATTTTTAACTTGAGGTTGTGGGCGTGTAATTCATGAGGAGTGGGAACTGACAGAAACTTAAGATAGATAAATATTAGGGACTTTATTAGTGCAGAGGGACACTGCCGGACCTAATGGCGATTTGTGATGAAAAATTGGGTTTTTTTTTGTTTGTTGTTGTTTTTGATGCTTTTGAAAACTGCGCATGAGTTAAAACATAACTTGGGGAAACCTATGTTGCATCTTGAGAGTAGTTCGACAGGAAAAGCTAACCCTAATTGATAGTACCCCCAAAGTCAACTTCGGCAGTTGATCTAAAGTTCCTGAGTATTGTTGAGGGTTTTGTGATCCGTCATATGCCTAGTTAAATGGTGGATATATTTTCTGTTCTGCTGGTATGACAACCAGGTGTGAAAGTTGTAGGAGTGTAGAGCAGGGAGAATTAGTGTTGGATGATTAGGTTTTGATCTGGAATAGGATGACTGAATTTTTTGATTGTTTGAGGTAGCTGTGTGAAATCGTGAGGAATTAGTGTGAACTAGATTGAAAGTGAACTTTTCTGGTTGTTGAAACTTGAAGTGAAGTGAAGTGATTAAGGTATAAAGCTACGTCTAGTGCTCCTGGGTGATAATAGATAGTGGTGGGTCCTATTTATGTTACCCAGGGTTGAGTTTTGTCTGAGTGACAGGAGAGTGAAAGAACACGAAACACGTACTCCCACTAGGTCGTCTGACATGGACGGGGGTGGGGGTCGTGACAATAACTGTGCTCAAATATACAAGTCATTCTTTAAGTAATAAAGTCTCCTCCACCCCTCACCCCCGCCCCCCCCCCACACACATAACTATGACTGCACAGTTGACTTCCTACATCTTGCTGCCCACTCACCATTATTTTCCGACAATTTTGTTCATTTAGCTCTGTGCCCAGCCTCCTTGTCGTGAACTCTAACTGACAAAAGCTACATTCCAACATATCGATTCACACAGACTGCAACCCATCATATGGTCAGAGTTTGCCAGAAGCTACCCACCAGCTCACACACATCGCTGTACACATCTTGAGGCACATCATACGGCCAGAGATTGACAGACTGTGCTCCGCTCTGGTCCCGGCCTAGAGCAGCATAATGCTGTAAACCATTGCAGGAACCATCCTGCAAAATGTACAACATTCAGCAATTATATACAGTGAAACCTGTCTTGTGGGGACACCCTCGGTTGCACCCAAAAGTGCCCCTACACGGCAGGTGGCCCTTCATCAGGGGTGTCTCTAATCTGCAATTCAACGGAAACATAGATACATGTACTTAGTGTAAAAACCGTCCATGAGAGATAGGAGGATAGAAAAACAAAAACAAGGAAAAAAATCATAAAAGCAAACTAAACAGCCTGCTAAAATGGGGAAAAATATACAGCACATTTTAAAATGAATGAAATGTACTTGCAGTGACTTCCTTTACAATCTACAGCGGATTCTTTAAAAATTCTAATATTTGTATATCACAGGGCACATGCTCAGTAAAACATGTGCACTGTATGTTTGGAAATGCCTTCAACATGTCACGTGTGCGAGCAAATGTGCTTAAAGGAAAAAACCAACAAAGTTAATTAGAATAAACTACACATTTTGGGGTTTAATGTTTTAAATGGATCATTTAGATTTAAGACTGCAACTTGCAAAGTAAATTGTACTTATGTGTATTGACAGAAATTTTACTCACGCAGACCAAGACCACATGTGACCAAGACTGCCGATGTTGAATGTGGTTGCAAGAAAAACCCTACGAAAAATCTACACTAAAAACTCAATACATTTATTTGCAACATCACTCTTTAAAATTGATAGTGAAATATTTAAAGTATACTTCCGCAATCAGATCTGATGCGAGAAATCTGCGTCTTCCCTCATTCCAAATCTTTTGCAATATCGCTAAAGACTTTCTATCTCTTTTACAAAAAATTTACACACTTGTCAAGTGTTAGGGTTTTTGTTTTCCCACAGCCGATTCCATGATCATTTACTGACTCGATGACCTAAACTGTAGATGTGTAAAGGCACTCTCAACAGGAAGCTCATGGGTACGAATTCTCGGATGAAGTCACGTGTGTATACCAACAAGGCAGATTTTACTTAAATTATTTTGATGTTCATTTACTGACTTGATGACCTAAACTGTAGATGTGTAAAGGTACCATCAACAGGAAGCTTGTGGGTACGAATTCTCGGATGAAGTCACGCATGTATGGGAATGTGAAAAAACTGGGGGAGGTGGTGGAGTTCTGAAAAGCATGTAAAGCTGTCCCCTCGGGACAGGTAAAGTTCAAGTTTTGTCCCTGAAGTCACTGTCCCTGTCTGTGTTCAGCAGGTAACTGGTGGTCTAGGGTGACTGTGTCGAAAACTAATTCGTGCCAATCAAAAGCGTCCCGAGACAACAGGGAGCCACTCATCTTGGGGGCTGCACAAGGCAGGTTTTACTGTAGTACAAGACCAACCCACTGCAACATTCAAAGCAATATCAGCGTGTAACTCTGTCTCAATCAATTTGCCAGTTCTGCATACCCAAGCATGCAAACACATTTCATTCCTTTTGTAGGTGTGGTTACACACAGCCACAAAACGTACAAACCTGATGAACAGGAAGGTGGCAGACGTAATCCTCTGGACGACAGGATCGGACAGCTTTGGCAACTTCAATGCAGCAGGCAAGGGTTTGCCATGGCTTGTCAGATTTTTGCCACCACTTGTTACCCTGCATGTGTAATCATACCCAGATTAAATGTAACTGTATCACATCATCCATTATGTACATGTGATCACACCATCATAACCACATTAATTTGATTGTACCCAAATCATAAGATTGTGCTGACATCAGACCCATATTAAGTATGCAACTGCAACCACAGTGCATGTGATTATACCCACATTATGCTTATGATTTTATTCACATTGCACGTGATTATACCCACATTATGATTGTGATTTTATTCGCCTTACATGTGATCATACCCACATCACCATTGCATTAAATGTACGACTACAAGATTAATCTGACTGCACATGCCACCTCTGGTGATCCGATGTGTTCAACAAGATTTCAAGACTAGGAGTCTTTGGATTTTTAGATTACAAAAA
The DNA here is from genome assembly GCA_004794575.1 of Lanistes nyassanus. Taxonomy (NCBI): domain Eukaryota; kingdom Metazoa; phylum Mollusca; class Gastropoda; order Architaenioglossa; family Ampullariidae; genus Lanistes; species Lanistes nyassanus. The sequence goes on along the minus strand of SMGT01013755.1, from coordinate 383,661 downwards.
TAAAAACAACTGCACTGGTTGCAATCATGAGACCTGTAAGACAACTCTGTGTTCAAGTCTAACTGCACAAATAATACAACCAATAACCTATCGTGCTCTTCTTCAGCTTAAGGCCAAAATACCTATGACTGAATGAGATGTGTTCTCTGCAAGTGTGAAAAAGGTAACTTTCCACTATCCTTATGAAAATAAAATTAAATGTAAATAAAATGTGAAAGCAAATAATGAATGGAAAATGAGGAGAATGCCCATACAATATGGCTGCAAATTAACACTCTTCCGTTTGAAGCAGAGACTGGTGTCCATGACTTGCCTGGGGTCACCAAGTCTGAGGTTGCCTTCAGCAGCAGTCGATAATCATGGGGGTGTAAGAATGGTGTAAATAACTGAGCTGATCTGATTGTCTTGTGCAAACTGATTGACTGTGCATGCATTAAGGTCAGCAAACTGACTTGACCATTGTGGTGAACCAACTTAAGTGGGTGAAGCAACTTACAAGTGTGGGCAAAACGAGGTGGGCAAACTGGTTGAAAGGGTTATTTTCCCTGGGCAAAACAATCACATTCATCTCGATAATACATCACTTCTGCTTTTGTTCTCTCTACTAAAGTTTTTGGCATTCTCTGGGGCAGGAATTGTCTGCAAGTCTCACTTTAACAGTGACTGAGAGTGGTTTTTGATAGTTAAGTAATTAAGAAATTGCATTTAGTGGCAGATCCAATGCAAGGTATTTTTTTTCTAATTCATAACATCCTCACAGTTAAAGGCTTGTCTGCAGAGTCCAGAATCTCTGGCATCAAAGAATTTGCAAAAGCAAGTCGTTCTGTGTTAGAGCCCCTAAGAACAAATCAGAAGAAACCACATTTCATCAGGTAAACATCAAAAGTCATTGGAATGGCTAAACCACTGTGTAGTCACAGACATTTCATCAGGTAAACATCAAAAGTCATTGGAATGGCTAAACCACTGTGTAGTCACAGACATTTCATCAGGTAAACATCAAAAGTCATTGGAATGGCTAAATTACTGTGTAGTCAGAGACATTTCATTAGGAAAACACCAAAAGTTGTTTACACAGCCAAATAATCATGCAGATGACATCCTGTAGGTTTAACAAAACTAGTTTCTTCAATGCAGTGAACCACTTCCTCATACTGGAATTTCCAGAGTTATTCTGCATGACCATTCCTATAATCTTTTTTACAGGTAGGATTTCTATAAGACTTGTTTAGCAGAGAATTTTATGGCCAGAGGTTAAATCCCATCCCTGCTAGTTGCTACAGCAACACATAACTGAAGCACATACCTTTTCTTCAAGCCAGTCAAGTTAATAAGATGTACTTTCATCCAGTCCAACCCATTAGGCCCCAGCGGTTTTCCTTTGGCAAACAGCATGATGCCTCGTACGATGTCGCTCCCTAATCAGACAAAACTGTGTCAGTTTACAAAAGCTATTTTAAGTTTCATTTAGCCTACCTCAGGAAAGCAAGCTAAGATCAAACTGTTTGGAACTTAACCTGCATACATGTGACAAGGTACCGATAACCCCCCCCCCCCACCTATACTATCTAACTCAGAGAATTTGACTATGTGATACAATAAAAGAAAACAAAACATACCCAGATGGTTGAAGTGAGGTGCCTTCTTACTATACTATCTAACTCAGAGAATTTGACTGTGTGATACAATAAGAGAAAACGAAACATACCCAAATGGTTGAAGTGAGGTGGGAAGGGATAGGTTCGGCCCCGGAAGTCCATATTATGTGGAAACCAGAAAACATCATCTCGAAACTGGAGGGACATGATTTAGTCAAATTCTTATTTATGAATTCCAAGTGGCTTCACTTGATTAGTACTAGTAGAAGCGATAGATTAGCATCATAAATCAATATACAGGCATGGGGCAGGGAAAGAGTATGTAGGGGATGATGTTCTGAAGGCAGTTGGTTGGTTGATTAGTTATTGGTTGCTTAACATCTCACTGCAAACTGCATATCTGGACGGTGGACTATAGGAGGGATGGGATCCTATCACTAAGCTATGCACTGAAAGAACCACCAGACTGATAGCAGCAGTAAGATGGTCAGTGCAGACAGGCTGTTAATGTGCGGGGTATGGCTGAATGGAGTTTGCACAATGTTTAACTCCAAGAAATAATCCTTGACCACAAAAGGATTCGAACCAGCAGCCTTCCTCCTGGCAGTCCATATCTCTATCAAGCTATTCCCCCCGCCAACATGGTGGCAGGTGAAGTGATGACTACTGGTGAATCTAGTCTTAGGTGTATGCAGCTGTGGGTAGTGCTCAGGTGTAAGAACAGCAACAGACTGAGGCTCGGTGTTACTGGAGTTACAATCAGGTGGGGGTAATATTCTGCACAGTGCAGCTTTTTATGTGCAGAGTTCAGGAGACCCAGAGGGTAAGTATGGGGCATATGCGACTTCAGCATGTTATAAGATTGCTCCATCAAAGTCCAGGTCATCACACCACAGTCTGTGGAGTCTGAGATACATAAATAATGTATAGTAAGAATGGCTAAAGCTGGGTGAGAAGTATGAAAATCTAAATATGCCAACATGTGATGGGTTTGTGGTGATTGGTGATGGTCCAAGTGAAGATGACAGAAGTGGCAGAAATAGTGCAGGTGCACTCAATTGAAAGCTGGAAGTTTTGTACAAAATTAATTTAGTCTACAAATTGGAAATCAGAAGCATTTTTATCACAAAATTATCAAGTTTTCTTGCAATGCACAAATGGATTACACCAAACATCTAAGAGGGATAAACAGACTACAAGTACAGCAAACCAACCCTGTTAGCTATGGACAGTCTGTAGAGCTCTTGACACCACAAACTATGCATGTTAGCTTTCTCCACATTATATTTTCGGTGTTGTCCAAGAACTTTAGCCTTCTCCTGAGCTGACATAGATCTGTGGTAATGCAGAACATTTCAATTTGAAAAAAGCAAGGAACATCTTATTTTAAAAAAGTGCTTTTAATATAAACTGACATGAACATATTTACAAAGCCATAACTGTCTGTATCTATTGCATGCAGTGGCTCAAGTGTAAGCTTGTTTTTATGATGTCTGGAATCATTCCCAATCTGCAGGTAGACATCAAATTTAGAATCAACAGGAATTAATAAAGGAATGTGTAAAAAACAAAATGACACAAGCTAGCTGCTGAAACTTCACAAGATAATCATTGAAATCACATCTGCTATAGGTTATATCCTATCCAGGACAGCCACAACTCACGGTGTTATCTTTGGAGGAGGCGGGCACTCTGAAGCAGGAGGGGGAATATCCAGAGAGGGGTCACCTTTTTTGTTGAAGATCTCAATGATGACGTCCAGAACCTACAACATAATAGACCCTGAAGACAGCACACAATTTGGCAACAAAAGCCATAACTTTGCCCCATTTCTTACCAAAAGGAATCTGCAAAATCATTGCCAATTTCACACCCAGCTGTCAGGACTCGTAAGACATGAGAAATTTTCCAGTTACAAAATGTTTATTGATAAAACATGGTAACTACTGGCAGTGGCCTGCCGCACCATCCTAACTTTCTGCTTCATGATAGTCTAGTGATAATAACAGTCCTAACTCTCGGCTTCATGATAGTCTAGTGATAATAACAGTCCTAGCTCTTGGCTTCATGATAGTCTA
>SMGT01013755.1:359499-379953 GCA_004794575.1 Lanistes nyassanus | reverse complement strand
GTGATAATAACAGTCCTAACTCTCGGCTTCATGATAGTCAAGTGATAATAACAGTGGTTGCTACAGTTCTAATTGACTGTGATTTCTGACCTCTGTACTGCATGCCTATGTACATGGTTCTGGTTTTCTCCAGATGATAATTGCTGCATGTCTTCCAGCAAAGTGTTCTATCGTCAACCTATGGCATAGTGTCACCACTGGGAGAATTACTTTTGCTCTTGACAGGTTGTCTCCTCTGCTCGCTCACACGAACACTGTCAAGAAGGTGACATATGCGTAGGTGGATCTATCACTGTATTACTAAAACTAATTAATATGACTTCGCAATCATATGGCTGAGCCCCCACTACCTACAGTCTCCCATAAAGAACTACAAAGCACCGTAATACAGTGAACATAAAAAGGAAGAATTTATTGTTGATATAAACAGTGAGTATTTACAACCAAGACAATATCTGATACAGCTCATTACACTCTAGGTGTCTCGCAATTTCCTTTTGTTCGAGCTAAGTTTGCAATAACATGTAATACCACCCTAAATCACCTGCCTCTCAATTAAACACAATAACCCACGTACTTTAATCTCTTCCTTGCATACGAGAAAAGAATGATCACATGATGCACAACACTCACATAACACAACACTCGTTCCTGAATACTTCATACAGTCTGTACGACAGTCTGTACGTTGGAGGCCTCCTTCCTTGGATATGTTCACCAGTAGATACCCTGAAGACCTCTTGAACACTTTCCATGTAACAGCAGACTTTGGTGCTGACGTCGACACATGCCACACAGCATATGGCATTTCTCAAGGCTGACAACGCTTTGAGCTCACTCCTAGAGCTCGGTTGCAGGCAGCCTCCTTGTAAGGCTGGATCTTTGCCCTCTACTTCAGACGGTTGTCTGTCTGTGGTCTTCGATCTCCCTCCTTTACGTTCTGCAGTTATCGCCTCACCCAGTTAGTGTAGAGGTTTCCCACAGAAGAGGAACACGTGCCAGAGTCACACACCAGTCTTGGGGGAACACCACAATTCTCTCCGAAGATACCTTGCACTAGGCAGCTGGTCTACTCAAGACATGTGCCTTTGATACTAGACTTCTCACATGTCCAGTAAAACGAGACACCTTAATTCTGCAGCTGAATCTTTCAGCCTTCAGCAGACTTGTACCACAAGACACGTACGTCTCCTCACAGCAGCTGAAGATCTTCTCACAGGAGATTGGGCTAAAGATGCTCTCCAAACAGGAGATTGGGCTGAAGATCTCTCACAGGAAATTTGGGCTGAAGATGATTTGACTGTCTAAACCAGTCCTTTTACTCTAATTCTCATTCGTACATTCTTGCATTCCCATAATGTGGTCATCAAGACGGTTACAGGCCAGAGACAGCAGAAGCCATACCCCGTGTCAGCTACAAGGACACGCCCCTAAGTGGACACCTCAAGTGGACATAGCTACCCCCAGCCCTTCCTGGCAGTTTACACCTCTCGGCTACATCAAAGCCCCTGGTGCCTGATACCATGCATCAGCGGCTTCCTCCTGATGTGTAATTCCCCCCCCCCCATCCAACTAACCGACTGATTTCTATCCACTCTCAGCAGCCAGTTTATCCAAGAAGGGGAGATTCTTCCAGAACTTTCTGGAATTCATCACTCGTCGCGCGCTTTAAAAGGCAACTCAACTGTCAGCTTGCTGGACTAAGATCATTGATCTCCCCGGCCAGTGCACTGGTTGTCCCCTTCCATCTGCTCCTACATGTCTTTCTTGGGACCGATGCCTCCATGTGGCCTGGCAGCACTGCTCAGCCAGGGTTTCCTCCAAGTCCTGATGCATGTCAGCTGATCGACGATTTATTTGAACCATGTAGGTACCAAAGGTTCTGCGGCAGGTTTTCCCCAGCCTCAGACAGGGTTCAGCACGTAATTGTCTCGTGTCCAACTAATGGAAGGCAGACGATGCCTTCCCTCTCTGGTCCCCGACACTTGAAGATTTATGTCACATCCGGACATCTTTTCCAGCGCTATCAAGCTGTTAAGTCACTTGTTCACTCACTTATCGTGCAGGTGCATATTAGCTCACACTAAATTATGGGATGGAGGAGGGGGGAATGCACAGTCCAGAATGTTACAAAACCCTTACCCACTAACCCTTCTCAACCCATGCACAACTGCATATACATAGGAACAGCATCATTAGGCCTTTCTTAACAAGATGAATGTGAGCATGGCTGTGCATGTACAATGTAATGTTGGGACAGCTATGATGTGCTTTCCTCTGTTTAAGAAAAGCCTTAACGCCTTACAATGGAACATGAAAAGATCCAGATTGAACCCATCGTTTAGCAGTGTAAAATGTCCAAGTAAGGGCAACAACACACAGAACTTAGCCACGTGAGACTTAGACATCTGCCAAGTTCCTTTCTTTCGACCCTCTCTTTGCTATGTGTTTGGGTACGGTAAGCTCCCTTGGTCGCATGCGTCTGCATATGGCTATGTTGAGCGTTTCAAGTACTTCCTGTTGGAGTGAGACTTAGACAAAATGTCAACATTCTGGGGCATGGCCCCTTTTTCAGAATGACACAAACCGATAAACAAGTAAAATGGGTCACTTGACCAACAGAGACGCTGGCCACCACAATCGCTGGACAAGAAAGTGTGGGGAAAGGGGCAGTGAGTGGGGAGTAGAGCCTGGTATACCACCAATCGGTGGTGAGAAGGCCTACAGCCAACAGAACGCACCATCTGCCCCACTCTGCTCTACATCGGGGAGACTGAACATAAACATCTTTCTGACACCAGACATGAGAAACTCCCCAGTTGCAAGACACTTGAACATTCCCCTGCATACTCTGGACAACATGAGGGATTGTGTTTTTTGGCAAATGAGTGGAGACGCCATAGACTGCAAGAACATGGAATCTCATTTCATTTCCCATTTTGGAACCATGTCCCCCACAGGACTGAACTTAAAGCACTAACCTCTACTCCACCCACTATTTCACTCCCCTTCCCTTGTCATGTTTCTTTGTAACACCCCCTACCTGTTTTCCCTCCCCCCCCCCCCCCCCCCACTTTCCACCAGCCCCAATAGGACACACCATTCTATTGGCTGTAGGGCTTCTCACCACTGATTGGTGGCTCTACTTCCCACGCACTGTCCCCTTTCCCCACACTTTTTTTTCTGTCCAGCAGCCGTGATGGATCAGCATCTCTGTCCTCTGTGACCTATTTCACTCGTTATCTGGTTGTGTCATCCTGAAGAAGGGGCTATGCCCCAAAATGTCTGTCTGAGTCTCGCTTGGCCAAGTTCTCTTCGTTGTTGCCTTTGTTCACCCCAACCACCAGTCACCTGTTTTTCTCTTTATGTCCAAGTAGCCCAAGTTCTACTGTAGCCTTTAATATATACTGACCTGCTTGTTAATCGTCCAAGCACAGGCACTGAGTGCGTTAATAGCATCCAGAACTGAACAAAATTTAGCATCTGTAATCTTCTCCTTCACTTTGTCCACTTGTACCTGTGCATTAGATGGCAGACGGACAAGACGTACTGCAGACAGAGAACAAACAAATAAGGCAAGGAATACGTCAAAGGGGAAAACAGGGTCACAGTGAAAACCCACCACACGTCCCATACACACATGTTTTACTGTTTATATAAATATGTATACATTTCATATAGTATATGTAATTCACATAGTATACACATATAACTCATGTATTATACATATATATATAATTTGAAAATTTTCAAAAAATCAAACCAAAGCAGCAATGATTGTGACAAGGATATCAGAATGCAACTTATCAATTTTAGCTATTGTTAGTTGTAATGACTCAGAGGCAAAGAAGTGACATATGTATGTAGGGTTTAACACTATGTCAGCAGCCAAGGCTATATCACGGCAGTAAAAGTGTTAAAAGTACAATTGTAAAAGGAAACAGAACAGGATGAGTGCAGACAAGAAGTAAAAAGGTCAACCGGGTCACGTGAAAATAACTGATACAAATCTAAGCAACAAGATTTAATACGAGAGTAAAGATGGACAGCTTTAAAAATGCCAAAATAGCCAAACAGAAGGCAAAAGAAAAGAGTTCTGGAAAAGAGAGTAGAAAAATGATGTTGATGGATCTAGCTAAAACCGGTGCAACAAAACAAAATATGGTGGCCCGTAAGAGGTGCATGACAAACATCACAGGTGGGGTTGGTGGTGGTGGTGGTGGGGGTTCAAGACGAAGGAGGAAAGAGTGAGTGAGGTGGGTATGTCCCAAACGAAGGCACATCAGGACATCGCCTCTCCATGTAGGCCCCACACAGTACACATAATCAGAGAGAGAAGAAAGAATGGAATGGAGCTTGCCAGAAGATAGCATGTCCCAGTGGGCTTGCCAGATAGAGAAGATATAGGAAGAAATGAGTGCGTGAAGGTCGACGGAAGGTAAACAAGAGAGGGTGTCATGGCCCCCAATAGCCTGCTTGGCAGTCCGGCCAATAAGCTAAGAGACAGGAGAAAGCACAGATTTTGCAAAGTCAGATGCGCTGCTCGCAGTCGGATAACTTTTTTTAAAAAAAGCAAGCGTACAGTGAAAGCTGTCAAAGTAGCAAGTGTGTACGTCCCTGAACAACAGGTGCACGACAGTGAGGCTCAGTGGTCAGAGGAGAGAACAGTGTTAACGAAACACATCTTACTAGCTCAGTGGTTTGCCAAGAAAAGAAGAGCTGAGAGTGATGAGCATGGTCAGACTGTCGGTGGGGCAGTGTGCATGAACACAGGCGGCCTTACAAGGGATGGGTATTTATATCTTTTGTTTTGAGGTGTGGTAGGGGTTCACTAAATGGGAAATTTAGCACCTTGAGTCAGGGTACAGTATGATGACATTGCACAGAGTTTCTCATAAGTGGACTCCACTGTATACTCCCATTTAAACAATATAAGCTCAGACAATAAACATGTCCAGGCCATAAAGTTCTACCCAATCATGACAATGTATGTCCTATGTTGTCGAGTTGCAAACTAGCACCAGCCTCCTTCCACTTGCCTGCATTAAGAAGAAACCCTCCGTGTCCTGTGGATATCCACGGCAGTGGTGGCACAAGCATGGGGAGAAACGTAGTGTTGAACATCAGCTCATCAATCTCTGCTCCTTTGTAGAGTTTCATCAGAACAGGGTGGACCTGAAGAGAACAAGACAGGGTTACCCTGCTAAATGGGGATTTTATTTTCTGTGTCAGCTAATTTGTAGCTTGATAAGGTTAGGATTATCCCATGTAATGATTTATGCAGCCTCTGATGAGTTAGGACCACCTTGGTGGTCTAATGGTTAAGGTATGCGTTTCCAAGGTGAAAGGTTGGCGGTTTGTGCCCCAGCCAAGTCATACCTAAATCTTTAAAACTGGCAATCTAGTAGCTGGGCTGCAAGATACCTGACACTATATGGAACAGTACTAGGACTAGTTGGCCCGGTGTCAGTATAATGTGACTGGGTGGGACTGAAGCCAGTGTTGTGACAGCTTTCCCAGTGTGGCAGCACACTGTCTCAACACTGTCCTGATATCCACCTTATTTGTGACAGAATGTTAAAAAAACCTCTCTGATGAGTTGGTCCTATCTTAAACACACCACGCATAATACCAACCTGAGACCAGAAGCCTCTTAGGGGCTTTCTGGTTGGTTGTTGCACTGGACATCGAGTACACTGTGTACAAATGATTCACTTTGCCATTTCAACCCCCTTCTATATAAAAAAAATGCAGTCTACAGCATGGATACACCATCCCCCACCTCTGCGTAGTAAACCCTTGTGTGTGGATTTGGTAACGAAGTCTGTGATAGCAAATGAAGGTCACACAAAGCACAGTCTGTGAAAAAGCAGTCAGTTTAGCAACTAATTGTGGTAGTGTTTAGAAGGTCCCCCCCCCACCCCCACCTATGAATAATACCAAGAGTGCATCTGGTACAGAAAAAGACTGGCTTTAGCCTATCTGAAAATGAGGCTTATAGGCTTGTTGACTATTGCCATTCACAACTTTGAAATTGATTTACATAAAAACCATGATAAAGGTAACATACAGATTAGTCCAACTTAATTTTCTGCAATTGAATACCTGACTTTTGAATGGTTACCCATATGGTGTAAAAAATACTGTTGCAATTTTCAGTTTTAATGACCTTATGATGTGCTGATCAAATGGCAAGTTAATATATGAACATGGCAACTGGCTACGAAAACTACAAAAGCAAATAAGCAAAGGTATTTCTTCAATGATGACTGCAGACTCACCTTGAGTTCCTGGGTAGTCTTACCCAATCTGGTGCGTGACACCAAATAGAATGCATGAACCATTTTCCTACAACACAAAGCATGACATGGAGTAGAAGACTTGTACCACTTTCCTACAATACAAAGAGTGACACCAAATAGAATGTTTGCACTACTTTCCTACAACACGAAGAGTGACACCAAATAGAATGTTTGCACCACTTTCCTACAACACAAAGTGTGACACCAAGCAGAATGCGTGCACCACTTTCCTACAACACAAAGTGTGTGCTTGCACCATTTTTCCACAAAACACAGCCTCATCCTGAAGACACTTTTCTTAACAAAACTTGCTGAAAATCAGTAGCGGGTGTAGCATCTTAAGATGGGCACTAACATGGGGGTTGCTATGCTAAAATTGTAGATGTACAGAGATCTGCAGTTTTAGCCTCTTGTAAAGACAGGTCACAAAATAAACGCAGTCTGTGGGAAAAACCCCCAAAAAATTAAGTTTACCAGCTGCAGTAGTTTCTAGAACATCCTGCTCACATTTGAAACATCCTGTATCACCTAGTTTTTTTATTAAAAAAAAGGCCTGACAAATTTAAAAGAAAAACAAGTGTCTGCCGCTTGGAGGAAAGTCCAAATTAAATTTAAAACAAGGGAACTGGACCAAGCTAGAAAAGGACAAAGACGAAGCATCTCGGCAGGATAAAAACTTGCGAGATCTGCTAGTACATTCTAAACTCAAACTGCAGCATAACACCAAATCAGTAATTGTTACACTTACAGTGTAACACCAAGACTAAGTACAAACAGCAGACAAGTCAGATACCGAAATAATATTATATGAATCAATCACTCTACTTGTATCTACCACTATTTTGAAATCTCATCTGCCCATCAAATTTACAAACAGGTCACAACATTCCCCCCTCTCCACTCCATGTGTCCTACCTCTCAGCCTTTGGACCTTTCATTATATTTTCGTTGATCTTTAGGTCAGATATGATGAGATCATACAAAACTCTACCCACCTGCAACAGTAATCAGACAGGAGCATCATTAACACTGAAAAGATAATCATAAGCCAACACTGAATACATGTACCATGGATCCTACACGCTACAAGACTGCTGTGTGCTTACTGAATACATGTACCATGGATCCTATACGCTACAAGACTGCTGTGTACTTGCCAAAACACACTGCTCAGCATGCTGCGCATTCCTGAGCTGCCAGGTCTTGGTCAGTTGACAGTAAACACTGCTCTGCATGTTACAGACTCCTGAGCTGTCAAATTTTGGTCAGCTGACAGTTATTTTGAAAGCATAAATATCAGTGGATATGAAGAGGGTTGTTTAACGTGTTTTACTAACTACAATGCAAAATGACTGTCAACTAGCTAGTCCTCTGATTATTGGATATCCATGCCAGTCTAAAAGCTGACCAACTGATACCAAAAATGTTTTGTGGCGGATCAGATGGCCACACTGAGAGAGTTTGTACTAAACAGTGGCAAAGACATGGTGACCACTGCTTTCTGTTAATGTTATTTTTGCCAAGACCGACATTTTGATTACCAATCCTTATTTTGATCCTTAACCTAACAGTTTCTTTATCATGCCTATTTATTCAATACAGAGTTGTCATTCTCTGCTACAAATGTTCCATTGACTCTGCTCTCGCCTACCTATCCAATTTGCTTTAGATCTACAAACCTCTCGCAATCTCCATTCTTCTTCAAACCCTGTTTGTCTTCAGACTCTTGGCACCAAGACTAGCATCTTTACTCTATCTTTTTTTTCCATCTTCAGTCCACTGACCTGGGACAGCCTGCCTCTATCCACCTGATAGCTACATGCACTCTCTTTTTTTGGAAGTTCTGTGAAAACTTATCTTGTGCCCGCATGTGTTGCATTGTGAGTGCATGTTTGGAAAAGTGTGTGTGCCTTGAATTACTTCATAAGGACAGGTGACTCATAAATCCTATTATTACTCAGAACACCTTCAAAATGTGTCAATTCTCTCCAGAGTCGAAACTCTAAACAGCAACTACACCTACTATAATTTTAGCCACTAGTAGCTTCGCGTTAAACAAATCTCTTCACCACGACTGTGTGTGACAGTTAACTTGACCATATATTCTTAAACAAGAACAAATGAGGACAGAGCGCTATAAAATCGTCAACCGACAACCCCAACAAAGTACTGGCAGCGCTAGACACAACCGTATGCTGACGTATGCAATCAAGGGAGCCTATCGTACCCATACACGTAGCAAAGAGAGAGTCGAAAGTAAGGATTCGCTGTATGCACACGTGGTACACCAGGGGCTAGCCGTGTGAAGACTAGGGTCGTTATTTTTGAAGATCTGCCACGTTCCTTACTTTCGACTCTCTCTTTGCTACATGTATGGGTACGATAGGCTCCCTTGATTGCATACGTCAGCATATATTCTTAACTGAGAAATACACTTTCATCAAATCCAAAGCTGGAAACTTGTCACCGCCTGAATGAATACCCCACCCCCACTCTGATAAACAAATTAATACAGTCCAGGACTTTTTTTTCCCAAGTAAACATTAGTTTTAGTACATTTAGCAAGGTACACAGTGCTGTAATCATACCAGATGGAGAAAAATATGGGTTGTCTCCCCTGACCGGTCCATCCTCTAACATGCAGGTGACAAAAAATGATCTCATGCTTACTGCCACCCCAGCCTCTGCACGAGATGTGCTCACATTACAAGTTACCCTCAGTTTCCTTCTCACAAAGTCCTTTTGAGATGTGTGATTTTAGTGGACTTTTTGCCCAAATCATCAGATGCTGTACACTGTAAATTTGTGCATGGTAAAAATAACACAATTTCCAACATCCTAAATTGCACAATAGCTACGCATTTTTAAAAAAAGCCACATGCTACCTACCTTACTATAAACATTTGCATACAGACATCTAAGTCTATGGAGGCAGTTTATACGAAAGTTTTCAAAAACTTAGTGTAAATGATTGACGCCTACACCTCCGAGTAATTTGAGCTGCTGAATGATGTTCGAGATTTTTTTCCCCTGCATCTTTATGGAAAAAATTATGAAAATTAACTACTTGGCAAATGATGTTCATATAGCATACAATATATACACGTTCTTCTTCTCATAGCCTTACTAAAGACGTGTAATTCTGCGCCACTACACATACACCGCTGTCATGTAGCCACATATAAGTTTCCTTATTTCTCCCGTGTGGGAACTGGATCCAAGGTACCACGACGTTGCAGTGTTTGTAATACCTTTTGTATTTTATCATTTCTTGAACTCTTTCTTTAAAAGTCCAATTCACAATTGAATTACATGCATTAAAAGTGTTAAGTTTTCATTTTATAACAATGTTATGACACCTTAATTATTTAAATTGTTTCAGTAATTTTAATCAGATCTTATGAAAACTGTGACTTGTGCTACAACGGCTCTACCCATAAAAATAAGCATAATCATCGACTAATTAAACTTCTCTTTCTTCTTCTGCAAGAAACATGTGAAATGTCTTTCCTTTGCATTCCGATTTGCTTCTTCTATTTGAACTTCTGTAGCTGGAATCCTTTTCTTCTTCCATGACACCTGCTCATGCTGGATAACTCTTTCTGATGAAGAGTTGACGAGGCAGACTAGATTCTCTTGAGTGAAGCAGCTGTATGCATAAGATCTTCACAGCACCCTACGCAGGTGGTCTTGGAGCTTGAATGCCAGATGCAGTACTGACCATGCCTCTTGCATAGGCAGATCGTCACCATCAGCCTTGAATGGGTGGTCATCGCTTGCTGGTAGGAGGGACAATGTCCACAAAAAGAGAGTTAATCTGAGTCCAACCTTCAAGAAGCTCCATATCCCCATGCCCTGCAGATGGGGATGCTGCTATTTCATCCGTCGCTGTCCGTGTCAGCAAGCAAAGCACTGTCATCTGCAGTGCCTGCAATCAGCATAGTCGTCATGGGTGACAGGAGGGTGGGACCAAACTGGTGGGGCGGCTCCCCCAGCAGCTGTAAGTCTGGCAGATGATGGCGACAGCCAGAAACAATCAACTTCTCCACCTGTGTGAGTGTGACCATGTCTTTCACTCTGCCGCTGGCACTCCACAGCAGGCAATGAATGACAGAGAAATGCACATTCATGCCAACAAGTGTAACATGCTTGCTTGTGACAACAGTGACCAGCATGCAACGACAACGAAGAAGAAACACTGCTGTCTCATGGCGCAGAATGCTCAGGTATTGTAACTGCAACCAGGTTGAGCATCACTAGAAGACAGGCACCAACGAGGGCTGATGGCTGGCAGGCAAATAAAATCTTTCTCTAAGGGAAAAAACCACTAACACAAGTGCGAACAACAGCTAGAAACAAATCCTCTCCCCATTGAGGCAAGAACTGGAGATAGTGTGATGTAACCACAGTTCAAGCAGATGCAGAGATAGCGGTAAATGCATGATTTTTTGTCACCCTGCCCATCATAGGACAGACAGGTATAGGGGAGACAAACCACGTGCATCTCTGGGATGATTCTAGTTCACGGTACAGTATCATCTGTCCATCCATTGCCAGCGCGTAACTTCACGCGATCTGATTCTTTGCATGACGTCAAATTATGGCGTCACATTTTGTTTTTATGACGAAAAATCCACGTGTGATGGCAGCGCGTCTGTTCGCGAGTTAACGGCCAGTACTGGCATCAGATCACTGCACTTCCCAGCCGGACAGGCCGCATCTCTGTACGCTGCGCTGTTAACCGTCACAACCCACGTCCGACAGTAGCTGACCGCTGGAAACTGCCCAGGCATGCAAGTTCTACATCAACGTGAGGCGAAACTAGTCGTCTGGTAACCCAACCACCGTAGTTGCAATGTGTGTGAATGGAATTATGCTTAAGAATTTCCTTTCTACCGAACGAATGCATGTCAGTTGGTTGTGCCATCTGTTAACGCCTACCTCAAAACACTTAGTGGCTTTGCAATTGTATATGTTACGTGTTGCAAAATTTTATTAGCAAAAAGTTAGACCAATTAAGTTGTGTAAGTGTTCCATGGTCCACTTTTGTCCGGGTCACAGCGTTAACCGTCGCACGACCCGACAAAAGTTTCTGCGCTGATGTGCACAGTTCTGCTGTGTTTCAGGAGGACTGTTTCGCCACTTCTCTGTTTCACTTCTTCTGTTCGCTAAATTCCTGCTTTGCTGTTCTTCGTTCGCCTGTTCTTCGTTCTCCAATTTTTTCTAGGTCAAGTTTAACGCTTCATCCTTCGCTCTCCGTCACCTTCATAAGCCGCCGCCACATCTGCATCACCTACACTGCACAGCCGTCATCACCTCATCTGTCATCGTACCAGGAACATCGACCACAGTGTCACCAGCCCGAGCACGCACGCAGACTGTGCCATCCTACGCGTGAGATAAGTCGTGTATTCTGTGCTGACGCAAACGTGGTGACTCTGACATTTGTGGTCGGTGTGAACATTTTCACAGCATAACACTGTCTTCAAACATTCACACTAACATTTTCGTCGCCATTCACATCAACTACACGTCACCCATTTATTGTGAGTTAATTATAAATGTGGGTTTTCTTCACACTGTCGACTTTTTTGTTGAAAAAAAGAGTGTGCATCTGGTGTGTGACAGTCGCTTTGGCAGGCTTCTACCTGTTCCACTGTACTTCCACTGTAGGTGCACAGGCGCACATCCAGGTTCAAACACGACTAAAAACGTTACAATCTCCACCTGGTAAGATTACAGCAAAGTGCACCTTGCTGCTGGCATAAAAAGCCCTTGTCTGAAGGGTTCAGGGATAAAAACAACAAAACCAAGTCTGTGCAATTGTTATTAAATCAAAGTTTGAACAATCTTATCTTAACTGAACACTTATCTTTTGACAAGAAACATACAGACTTTTACTTAGCTGCTCATTTTACTAAAAAAATTATGTGCGTTTCAATGATGATCTTATAACAAGAACATTACACAGATGGTTATATAGAAATGTAATAGAAATCAGGGTCAGGTCCAAGGATAAATAAATAAATGTATTGTGAAAAAATGGAAATCCACTCACACCAAGCAGCACGTTATCGGACCAAACTTTCTCTGGAAGGTCCTGGAAGAAAAAAAAATATAAGAGTTGCAGACTGGAAGGTTTGTGGTTCGTGCAGCCCTTCACAGGGTAAAAAACAAAATATTAGAACAAAAAGAAAACTAGTGAGCCAGTATTGTAATCAAAATTGATCTGCACCAGTTTGCATAAGATCAGTTCAGCTCAGCTCAGTCATTCACACACACATACACGTCATCATGCTCAGATTTGTTGACCCTAGTGGAGTCACAGCCATTTGTCCTCCTCAAACAGAAAAGTGCTAGCTTGTCTTATCCATAAAGCCATCTGTGAGAAAGACAGAGAGAAAGAGAGAGAGAGAGGTGACATCATAGCAACGTAGCAAACTATGTAAGAGGAGACAGTTAAGGCAGCACCTTGACCACAAGTCAGACTGATTCACTGGTTACAATGCCAGCCGCTAGACCGCTTGTTAGGACAAGGCGTAAATTCGGTGTGTATGATACACCGGCTGACAGCAAGAGAAAAGTAAACAAAATCTCACTGTGCTTGATACAGTGGCCAACAGCGAGAGAAACATGTAATCTTGCTGTGTTTGATACAGTGGCTGACAGCAAGACAAACGTAATCTCACTGTGTTTGATACAGCGGCCAACAGCGAGAGAAACATGTAATTGAGTATTGCCTCTTACAATCTACTACATACCTCACAATAACCCGACTGCCAGGAAACGATATCTAATGGTGGTACATACTGCACAGTTATCACTTGTAATCTCTCACATGGGGGAGGGAGCGAGAGGGAGACAAACACGAATGCCTTAATGCGACTGCATCAGATCCACACAAAAATACAAAGCGTACACATGGACACAAACATGCAAATGCTGTCCTGCTCCCTCTTTCTTCTGTATCACACACACATGGACACATACACAATCTCAATCTCTCTCTCATACAAACATACAAGCATACCTATATAAATACACAGAAAACCTCTTTTACATCAAGCTGTCTGTCAGTCTGAATGCCTGTTCTAGTGATCTGGGTCACCGACTGAGATGACCCACTGCGGTTGCCCTTTACAACGTGTCTGCTTTGATGGATATGAACCAGTGTACATTAAACATGAAGGCATCTTGGCTGGTACTATTAATAATATTTAACATTTAGGCCAAAGTTAAACAATTATGCCAGTTCCTAAATGTTCAATCCCAGAAAACTAGCCTACCAGCGATGGACCATCTGGCGTCTTGTTCATAATGGTCTGCCACCGTTGTCTGTGTGAGTCAAGTTCAAGATCAGGATTGTTGTAGTCATTCAAGTACTCCTTGTACAGCGCCCTGACCTGTTACCACATCAGTCATGTTTGAAATACATTCTGGTACTTAGGTGCAATGGTCTGTGACCACAGCAATGTCTAAATTACATTCTGCTCCCGAGGGTTCTCATACACATCTTCATGTATTCCAATTCATATTCACTTCAAAAGTGGAAATACCTTTCTGCTTAAAAAAAACATCTTGCTTTACCCTCCATTGCTTCTTATTCTTAGTTCCAACTTTTCCCTCCCTCAGTAATCTAATTCCACACTGTAAAACAAAAACTGTAGACAAATATTTTTGCAACCCCTCCTTATGTGTTGGAGTTCACTTTAAAAAATCAAACATTTTCTCTGAACAGCTGAAACAAGTTCACAGAAGAAAGACATTTCCCCTTTATCAGCGAATCAGATGCAATGACACAATGGATTTTCTAGAACACAATTTTCTCACCTTCTTCAGCACATTGCTCTGCACTTTGTCCATGAGAATATATTTGTGGAAGACACGGCTGCCCAGCTGTGTCCATAACTGTGTTCTCTTTGGACTAAATGATTCAGAGGAAAGACCCAGCTCTTCTATTTCCTACACACATAAAAATATTACGAGATTTAAAAGAAAGAATTATGGCACTGACAATTTAAGAAAAACTGGCCATAACCCTTACAACAGCATCACTCTAGACATTGGCAAATGAGGACAAATAATAATAATAATAATAATAATAATAATAATAGGTTTAAAAAGCATTACCTTTACTGTGACTCATTAAAACTTCAAATACTGATGAAAATCTTTTGTTTAAACATTATAGGATCACAGGCATTGAAATCTACAAGAAAATGTTTAAATTATTGTACATTTACTAAAAACTTGCTGTGCTTTTTTTCTAAGAGATTTTCACTGGGCTGACCCAGCTATAGTATAATTGCGGATAATATGGCAACTTGGCTGTAATGTTGCTGCACTAGCTGTACACGGACCCTGAGTACTGAGTGGACCTGCTCTCTTGCTTCTTAGCTGGGATACTTTCCTCCTCCAGGGCGAGAGCTTGTCTGCCAGTGACGTTAAATACACACTACTGCAGACATCGCCTTACGGCACTTTTTTGCGTAACTGACACATTTTAAAAGTCATGCATTTCTCTATTGAAATTGCGAAAGGCATATGCAAAGAAAGTTTTGGCGGTTGAGTTGGTTTCCCAGCAAATAGTCTACTTACACAGGTCACTGGATCAGACCATAGTTCTTCTCAGCCCAAACGAAACGTTTTCCTGGGCTATAATCTGTATTATTAAAAACAGTCATTTTCTTTTAGAATAATTCATGCAGCACCGTACTTTGCCTGTCTCGAAACAGAACACGGTCGAGGCAAGTAACAGGTCTGAAAGTGACGTAATAGTAACAAATGACTGCATGCTTTGCTTTTAGAGATTTCCAACGAATATGGCAGCAAGCCATACTTCCTACAAAATATTACTTCGTTTTTTTGGAGGTGGGAAGCCACTTGAAGGTGATCGTGAGTCTTCTGAAGCTCATCTACAAGGTGGTAGTACATCGAATCCACTTCACAATCATTGAAAAACATGACTCAGGAAAAAATTTCAACTGAGGACAGTGGCAGCAGTGATCCATCAAAAGCAAAGAAAATGAAAACTGAGGCCCCAAAACGATTTAAAGAACAAAGGAGAAAAGAATTTAAATGGCTGTCTGATTTGTCTGATTTTGAAGTGTTGAACTGCAACATATGTCTGCAGGCACACGAAATGAATGCCTTCACCAAAGGCTGTAAGGACATTCACAAATAAGCACTCACTAGGCACCAAAGAACAAATGACCATATTCATTTTGGTCAACTCTAGAAAGCTTCTTCGTGAGCAGGTGAGCAAAGCTAAAAGTGCAGGTAATGCAAAACACGCAGCGAGCTTTCGCACATCATATTTCTTAGCAAAGGAGCAGATACCAAACAGCAAGTTCAACTCCTAATAGAGCTTCAGAGAGCTAATGGTTGCTCTCAGCTTTAGGGAGACGTGCACTGCCACAACTTGTCCATTTCTGAAATGCAAGACTGTGTAGCTAAGGTTGTTGAAGACTCAGACTTGTCTGAAGCGAGAAATAGTCCCTTTGTGGGTGTTATTGTTGATGAAACTGAATGTAACCATAAACAAAAAACTCATTTTGTTTCTGAGATGTGAAAAAATGGGGAAGTATACAATACTTATGGTAACTATATGGTTGCTGCCAGAAATGTGGAGACTGTCTTCAACAAGGTGTCTGCTGTGTTAAATAAAAAAGATATAGACTACCACAAAATTATTGTTTTAGGCTCTGAAGGTGCAAGCGCCATGTGTGGGAGAGTGCTGGGTGTTGGGGCTCGGATGAGTGTAGTGACAACTCATATGCTGTTGGATATTTTGCCAGTAACAGATCAGTTGCATAAGTGTTTTCAAGAGGAAAACGTCAACCTCTCTGTGATCAAGCCCAGAGTAGCAGCTGCCAGGCAACAACTCTCAGATCCCACTGACTCACCAGGTGAAAAAGGGAAACCAGGAAATGTACAAGGGACAGAATTTCTTGCTGTGTGGTGCTGCCAATGTTCAGGCTCACCAATGACAAAAGAGTTCATTCTTGTTTGATTGAAAACTTGGACAACAGCTTTCCTCCAGATGATTTAGACATCTGGTCTGGACGATGTTTGATGTGTGAACGTACCCAGCCAGAAACCCCCTGCGTCAGCATGGCAATGATGCACTAGAAGCTGTGATAAACCAGTTCACAACCTGGATGATGGTGATGGGGATGGTGGTGGTAGCGATAGGGATGGCGGTGGTGATGGTGATGGGGATGGCGGTGGTGGTGATGGGGATGGTGGTGACGGGGATGGTGGTGGTGATGATGGGGATGGTGGTGGTGGCGATGGGGATGGTGGTGGTGGTGATGGTGGTGGTGGGGATGATGGGGATGGTGGTGATGATGGGGATGGTGGTGGTGGTGGTGGTGATGGGGATGGTGGTGATGATGGGGATGGTGATGATGGGGATGGTGGTGGTGGTGATGATGGGGATGGTGGTGATGATGGGGATGGTGGTGGTGGTGATGGGGACGGTGATGGTGATGGTGATGATGGTGGTGGCGATGGGGTTGGTGGTGATGATGGTGATGATGGTGGTGGCGATGGGGAGGGTGGTGATGATGGGGATGGTGGTGGTGATGGGGAGGGTGGTGATGATGGGGATGGTGGTGGTGGTGATGGGGACGGTGATGGTGATGGTGATGATGGTGGTGGCGATGGGGAGGGTGGTGATGATGGGGATGGTGGTGGTGCTGATTTCAATAAAGCAAAACAAGACCAACTGTTTGACGCAGTGAAAGCACAAAGGTCATTCACAGAAATGAAGTACAGGTTGCAAGCAGCAAATCCAAACACATTCGGCAAAGCTTGTAAAACGTTATTTTCGACTTTGTAGCGTATCTAGACTTTGTGACACTGGCTAATATTGCCCTTACAATCCCTGTTAGTTGTGTTCTTTTCAAACGCGGATTTAGCACGAAGAACTCTGTCAAAACTTCTGGACAGGCATGGCTAACAGATTCGGCAGTTAATGAGAACAGCAATGGAAGGTCCAACCATCTTGGAATGCAGTGGTGTCATCAGACATGCATGCGTGCTCTTTGGTGCTTGTGAAGACTGTCAAAAATAGGTGAATATTCTATAAGCTATAATGCTGACATTTTTGATCCAACACAAAAATTCTCGGTCTCACACGTTTTTGCTTAGGCTCTGCAGATGGTGTAAGCAATTTCAGAAAACCTGGCTTGATCGCTGTGAAGAGCTGTGAAGAGTTAAGGTTTCCTGCTATAAACTCACTAAGCATGATCAGCTGATCTTTCGGTACTCCAAAACAACAATTATGAAATTAAGGACGTAAAATGATGAACTGCAGTGTCTGCAGAAAGATTAACTGTGTTCATGCCTAAAGGAAACTTACAGCGTAATATTAAACTAATACTGCCATAAACATATTTCACTGGCATGGTTTACTCAACAGATCCTGAACATGAGTTCTACCAGCTGAAACTGAAAATGGAGGGTGGGGAGGGGGAGACACTGAAATCCAATCCATCTTCAAACTTCCAAAATAAGTGTGCACATTCAAGGGAAGTAACAATGACGCTTTTGTTAACTCGTCTACTGCATAAACAGGTGATTAAACATTTTTGTTTCCAAAATTCATACTTGATTGACTTAGACATGTGTGTTTAAAGGAGATACAGGTTTTCTAACTTTTGCATGTGATTTTAAATCCTTGTACGTGAAAATGATTTTAAATCCTTGTACATGAAAACGTGGCATTTTGGTCAAATCGGAAGCCCTTCTCTGAGTTTCGGAAAACCTCCTCCTCCTCCCCCTCCCCCAAACAAAATTTTTTCCCCTCAAACATAAATAATTCACAAGAATGATCTTTTTGATGATGGGGGAAAATGGATATCCTTTAATTCACGGAACTCTGACATGCCTAATATAGAAATCTGCAACTAGTGGAATAAAATGCCTCATAAATCAGCATGTAACAAAAAGGAACTACTCACCTGTAATATGCACTGAACATATTCCTCAGGGGGAAGAATCTTTAGAAATGGGTATAATGTCAACGAAAAATGCACTGGAACAAATTAATCAAGACTACATTGTTCTCTTTGGTAAACAGTTTGTAACAAATTAATGAACGGAAATGGTCTATTGATGTCTGCAGAAAGATTAACTGTGTTCATGCCTAAAGGAAACTTACAGCGTAATATTAAACTAATACTGCCATAAACATATTTCACTGGCATGGTTTACTCAACAGATCCTGAACATGAGTTCTACCAGCTGAAACTGAAAATGGAGGGTGGGGAGGGGGAGACACTGAAATCCAATCCATCTTCAAACTGTAATCAGTTTCTGAGGACTGAAAATGCAGGCCATTGTCGTCAGAGCCACAGTGAAATAACAATGAGGAACCCATGAACCCAGTTTCAAAACTTTGCTCTGGGTTCTCTAAATGAACTTCTCATCTTTCACTTTGGCAGATGGGAATGGGGCTGCCATCTTTCTTTTTTCTTCCCTTTTCTTTTCAAAAAAGAAAGAAATTATAAGAAATAGAGTATTTCCCATTACAGAATAGAACACTTGACCTATTTGAGCTGTACATTTTGGAAGTCTGATGAGTGAAGTACTGAAATGAGATACCATGACAACATGGTGCTAAGGAGTGGATCTGTGGAAGGATTCCTTGCCCTGATTTGAAAAAATGACTATTGCGATATCTTCCTAGCAGACACTAGCTACATAGTGGTGCATAAATATGTTGTACTGATAGCACAATAGGAGATTACTACAAAAGACAAATTGGGGGGATGTGGTAATAAAACTTAGGTAGACTCACATTTGTGGTTTACAGCATTTGAGCGAAGTTTTCTCTCAAAGGCATTTGTCAGAAGTCTGCGCCATTCTTCTTTTAAAACTTGTAACTTTTTTCTCTACATCAAGACCAAAAGGAGGAAAAAAAACATGTTGAGACACAAGTGGAGAAAACAGAAGACAATATCATCTTAAGTCAACATATATTGAATGATGAATGGAAGACATACAGATTTATCACTCAACAATATCTAGTTCTGAGATCCGCCAATATCGTCAACAGCTTGCTCTCTCTTTTACAATTACGTTCCTCCTAACAGTAACAATGCAGAATCATATGTTATTTTCCTGCCACCACATATTTCTATTGGATTTCTTAATAACTAGAATTTCCTCTGCACAAAAGAATCCCAAGTAGTTTGTAGACATTGGTTGCAGGTGTGTATGCTTTTTTCTTGTGGTTTTATTTTTTTTATTTTTTGCTTGTAGTTCTTTAATATTATTACTGGTTATTGTATGAAATTACAAAATTGCATTAGTTTAGTCCTTTCATCCTTGTGCAACATTGAACCTCGACAGTTGTCATCCACTTGTACAGTACTCAAAACTAAAAGAAATGCAAATTTCATGCATTCAGGTACAATGAGAAATGAAAATCAGGATGACACGAGGTCACATGGTCTGTTGAGTGTAGCCCTTGATAATGATGTGCCTAGTGCAAAAAACTGATTTTTAAAGGTAAAACTTTTTTCTTATCCTAATCTTTGATGTTTAGTCAAAGTTAGCTAAAATCCAGCAAAAATGAGATAACTGAAATCCACTGTGCACAAAACCCACCTTCTGTACTGTCACTTATGCCATTTTGGTCAGCTAAGGGTATGTGTGGAAAACCCCTATTTACACTTTCCAACCTCAATACATGGTCAAAGGGAAACAACCTCATAAAGTATAAATGCCTGAGCTACAAGTTAAGCACAGTTTGCTCCCTTTATTTTGTAGAATGGCAGAACCGAGGATTCCCAAAAAGTGGGTAGTCAGGGAACATCCCTGGCTGCTGCATTTAGGAAGGAATGGGTCGCTAGAAGGCGCCCCTCGCATCCAAAGTGTAAACTAACCCACATCTGTGTCACATGTCACCCCTAGGCTATTACCTGTCACTCCTAGGTAAGCCTTTTAGCCCCTCCCTTTTGGTCAGCTAGTAGGGGGAAGATACGTCGTCACCAGGCTATCGTTCCGCCCTTTCTGGACACTTAGTGGCTAGCTGGAAGCTCGCCATTGGTCAGTGCCGTTGGCCGGCTCCACCGAGTTTGACCAGAACCGGTTTAGCCCAGTTTTAAGGCATCAGGGGGTTAGAATTTAAGCAGGGAAAAAA
>SMGT01013755.1:304346-352439 GCA_004794575.1 Lanistes nyassanus | reverse complement strand
ACGAGCACGGTGATTCTTTGTAAATACTTTGTAGATATTTGATGTTGTCGAGCCAGTTAGTGTTTTGAAATATATGCTGAATAACAGTTCGCTGCAGTTGAGTGTTTTACGAGGGTGGGGGCTCTTGAGCTAGTAGTGTTTTGCCTGTGAGTGACTGAGCGAGCGTGTCGAAGTATGAGGATCTTTTCCCTCGGAAGATTGCTCTGGTTGTTCACATTATTTCACAGCATCGTCACCCTTTGGTTTAGAAACCACTGACCTAAAGCAGTAAAGGTTTTGGTGACGATTGCTAAATTAAATCTACATTTACAAGATCGCCATAAACAGTTTGACCAGTAATTCTGGAAAGTCGAAGTCCAATAAGATAAGGTACCGCCCGTCGTGACAATCTGGCCAGCCTGACACCTGCTCTAGGGCTAAGGTTCCATTCCCAGGCCAGCCATGGCCCCCAGCGTCAGTAACACCTTGCCCGTTTGCCCTAGGGCCGGCACACTGACTAGAAGTGTGAACAGGGACCTCTTGACACCTAACTTACGCTCACTTGACCGGGTGATTATGTCAGTGAGCTAGACGGCAGCTTAAACAAGGAGATTGGAGGCTTAATTAAAGCCAGGAGGGCTGTTTATGGGTCACATCTAGAATCTGTGGTGCAATCTCTTTGATCCACCAGACCCAACTCATGACAGTGGTGGTGAAACATCTGGTGCAATCCATGCCCACCAGGTGCCAGGCCACTGTAAATGCCAATTGGGACACCAGCTACTGACTTTGGACTCTGAATTTAGATATTTGGGACATTCTGAATGCTTTCTCAGCATGGCAGATGAACACACATTGTGGAAAGACTCCCTGTACCGATTTTCTAGAAAGCTGATCAATTCAAACCTGTTTAAAAGAAAGAAAAAAATTCAAATAAAATCACCAACTCCCTCAATTTGTCTTTCGTTTGGTTTTCAGTATACACTTTATTTGCATATAACTGGCTAAAATAATTTTCAAAAAGAATATGAAACCAAAGGCATTTCTAGGAACCAATATTAGAGGTCTCGTAAATCACAGATGGCTGAGATCTAATCAGACTGTCGCCTCAATCTACTAGAGCTGGATACTTCAAAAGTGGAAATATGACAAACCAGCATGGATGTACATTACCATAGTTTGTGTTTCAAAAGGACTGCAACAAGTTTATGCATGGATTCTGTTTTAGACTCAAAGTACCTTAACCCTAACAACGCTATTAGCCATCGCTATCATTCACTCATCATTGCCAAACTTTGGAAAATAGCCTCATTTCCATTTACTGACTTATTCCATTCTGTACTGTCATCTGAAATTTTGAAGTAGGTCTTCTGGTTGGAAATGAGAAAATCAGAGAGTAAACTTGATGAGGAGACGAGTGAGAGGCACTAGCAAGGAGTCGGGTGCCAAAACAATTAGCAGTGAAAGCATGGCATAAAAGATCAAGGAAATGAACTTCTGTTCCCAAGTGCACAGTTATACAGTTCTTCCAGGTTTTTTTTAAATGCAGTTTATGTGATTTTTACACTTCTACAGATTGCCATACGTTTTCAAATCCAAGGTCTGATCAAAAAGTACAGGGACTGGTGCTATAAAAGAAATCTACAACACACAGCAATTCAGCATTTGATCTTCTTCGAAGTAGTCCCCTTCTGAAGCCACACACTTTATCCAGCATTGTTTCCACTGATGGAACCATTCCTGGAACTTCTTTTCTGGGATAGCATCCAGCTGCCCCGTCGTGTTCTCTTAGATTTCCTCAACATCTTGAAATCCTGTTCCTTTCAGGTGGGATTTGACTTTTGGAAAGAGGAAAAAGTTGCAAGGGGCGAGATCTGGGGAATATGGTGGCTATCAGACCTGGGGAATGTTGTGCTTGACCAAAATCTGCTGCATAAGCTCTGCTGCATGGGCAGGTGTGTTGCTATGGTGGAGTTGCCACTCACCAGATGTATGCAATTCTGGCTTTTTCTGACGAACAGCATCCTGCAAACAACACAACACATCATGGTAGTACTTCTTGTTTCCTGTCAGACCAGGTGGAGCATATTCATGATGAATAATGCTCTTGTATTCGAAGAAAACTGTCAACAGTGTCTTCACATTGCTTCAGCTCACTCATGCTTCCGTCGGTCCTGGAGAGGTTGGGGCCTTTCACTGTGAACACTGAGCCTTAGTTTTGGGGTCATGGCCATAGACCCATATTTCGTTATCTGTTACGGCCATTTTCAAAGTTTCATCTTCCTCGTCACAATCAAGGAGGTTCTGCTGAAATCCGATTTTCTTTTAAGTCAAATGAAAGCAGTTTTGGCACAAACTTGGCAGACGTCTCTCAAACTCAAAAAATTCTGCATGAATACACCGAACTGCACTGCAACTAATGTTCACATCCTCCAACATCTCGCGCACAGTGATTTGATGGATTTTCCACACAGCTGCATGCACATCTGCAATATTTTCATCAGTTTTGCTGGTTGCAGGTCTCCCAGAATAAGCATCACTGTCAACACTTTGTCAGGCATCTTAGTAAACCTTTAAACCACTTGTACACTCATGTCTGGCTCATAAACTCCTCTCCATACACTTTCTGCAAATTTTTGCATAAGTTCCTGCACAGATATCACCAAGCTTTGGCAAAATTTGATGTAGGTTCTTCGGTCACTGTTCTCTACCATGGTCAATGCGATGACCACACTCTACACACTTTCCTTCCAAGCACTGCTAAAAACAATGGATGTGAGCTCGAATGTTATAACTTAGTGTGCATGCGGGGCAGAGTTCAAGATCAATCTGTGCCAAGTGGCTTCACTCTGTGCACTTTAGCTCTGTTACTTTAGCACCACTCCCGATACTTTTTTGATCAGACCTTCTACTGTGGCAGACATTTTGGAATATTTTGGTACCCATCTTGTATACACTTTGTGAAATATATCCATCTACATTCAATGTACAGCTTTTTGGGGCTTTTCTTGACATTCTACACTCTCTCTACTTTCCAAAAAATTATAGTTTACCTACCAAGTATTACTAGTAAAAGCATGCAAAAGACCACAAAACCAAGAATAGCTAGCAGCAGCTGTGCATCTTTCTGTTGTCTGTATGCATATTTTTTTATAACCAGCACTGCGATGTTTTTACATTAAATCAGAAGTGAAAATGGTGCCTTGCCTGTCAAAAGGGGAAAGTCCGAGAGATTTTGTTATTGCAAACACTTTATGAATTTCAAAATAAAACTGAAGGCATACAGATCTGAGCTTTCTCTGGCTACTTATTGAGAAGCCTATGTGCAGGCTAAAACAAGGCACTTCAGATCAAGAGTTTACTCTGTCTAAATATAAACGACAGCCATATACACTATCTCTTATTTAGAAGCCTATGTGCAGGCTAAAACAAGGCACTTCAGATCAAGAGTTTATTCTGTCTAAATATAAGCGACAGCCATATACACTATCTCTTATTTAGAAGCCTATGTGCAGGCTAAAACAAGGCACTTCAGATCAAGAGTTTATTCTGTCTAAATATAAGCGACAGCCATATACACTATCTCCGTTTCAAATTATCATGATCCTGTATTGATCACCTAAATAACTAACAAAACTTTCAAACTAACAGAACTTTCATTTTCTATCTTTTAGCATCACTGTCAGTTGTTGCCATTTGTTAAATACACTATATTACTTTTTAACAAGGGTTGAGCTCGAAGCTGGATTTACAGTAATGTTTCCTGCAAGAAGCTAACAAGCTCAGCTGATCTAAGTACTCCAAAATGACAGTTATGAAACAAGCGATATCACCACAGTAAGCCAAACTTCAAGAACAAAAATGGTGTTCCTTCAAGGGAAGTAACTGAGATGCTCTTGTTAACTTGTCTACTGCATGGTCAGTGATTAAACATTTGGCCTGGCCACAATTGGTATATGAACGATTTAGAAATACGTGTGTAAAGAAGACACATTTTCCATATGTTATGAGTGATTTTAAATATTTGTACACGAAAACATACCACTTTGCCTAAATCAGGAAACTCACTCCAAGTGTCACCCTATCCCCCACTCCCCAATTTTCTCTTTAATTTCAGACAACTCACAAGAATTACCTTTTTTTGATGATGAAAAATCCATTAATTGGAACTCTGGCATTCCTGAGTATTTAAACTGCCAGTACTTACATAGTCCAGTGCCTTGCTGCTGGGCTTGGGATTTTCTAGAACAGATTTGACTGTCATGGAGCCTTGAATTTCTCTCTGCAGCTGAGTCTCTGCTAGGTCATAAAGCTGCTCAGTGGACAGCACACCTGCGTAAGGATTCTTCTCCACTACCTGCAACCACAGAAAATGTGAAACAATCTACCCCCCGGAAATAAGAATACTCAGAACAGAATACCCTAAATGGTGACCTAATGGGGGAAATATTGCAGTTGCCACTGAAGTCATGTGCAGGATTGAGAGCTGAGAAACCACAACTGTTCCTCTATTTGACATCAAAACTCTTGTCCAAATCTTGCCGTTATCTTGTTTTGCGGAGCCAGCTGGTAGAGTGTAGGAAGGCTTGCATTCTTATGATGAGACATTCACTGAAGGGTAGTGAACTGTGAGAAGAATAATCTTAGCTGTGGAAATATGCATATTTAGTGTTTAAGAAGGTTAGTCAGTGTTTTTGTCTGACAGTTGTGTCAAAGTATCTTAAATGTGGGTATTAACAGCACAGCAATGTATTTTTGAGAATGGATAACTTCTTAATACCAACATTGATGGGTGAGATTACCTTGTCTCTGGACCGGGTAGCCTGCAAATCATCTAAAAGTGGACCAGAGGGTGGACGGGGGTCAGAAACCGAAACAGGTACGTAATCAGGATTTAAAGCCAAAATGACCTGAAAACAATTTTAAAAAAACTTGTTAACTATTGGCAAACACCGTGAATCTATCTAAGCAAAATCTTCGGTGAAAATATATATAAATAATTTGAAAGAAGTTGTTATCAAAAGATAGTGTGAATTGTTTAACGCAACCTGAACACAGAACGACTAGTAAACAATTTGACAGAATTTGTTAATAAATGCTCATTACTGTGGATTATCTAACACTAGTAAGAGAAAACAAGGTAAAATGGCCAATCTGACAGCACTAGTTAACAAATGGTAATCAGCATGAAGTAGCACTTTTCTTGCAATAATTAAAGAAGTATTTAAAAATAATTATTTACAATAATTAGAAAGTAATACGAAAAACTAATCCATGAGTTTTATTCATCACACGACGAGTTAGTGAATTAGTGTCCATAAGCTGTCAGCACACAAGCAGCAGTTGATACAACCAGGAACAGTCCCATCCCCTGCCCCCACCTCAAAATTCCTGACAGAGCCAGCTCCATTCCATGCTACCAACCAATAAATTCATACAAATGTTCAATTCATCCCAGAGCCCCTTTACACAGTCATCAAATATGTCTGTGCATGACTTTTTTTCCTAAAAGATATGCAACCCAGTCATTTGAAAAATATTTAAAGTAAAAATTACGCTGATCATCTTTTCCCCGCTACCCAAATGCACCTATTTCCCAACTCGCATTTAAGGGTGTTAATGTTATGCTATACGTTAGTCCCCCCACCACCCAAGCACCATTATGTCCCCCTACTCACCCTTCTTGGGTCATACATACATGGACTGACAGGTGAACGGTATGTTACAGATATTGTTCTACATTGTCTTCTGTACACCCTCATGTCTCTTGGCCATCTGTTTGCCAGTTGATTCCCATATTATTGTTGAAAAACCACTTTTAATCAGCATGGAATATAATCAAACAAGTTGAAAAAGAATGCCAAGGAGGTAGCTACAGCCCCAACCCCCCTGCTAAAGCACTGAAAAAACTTATTTAGGTGTACTGATTTGAGTCCAGGGGACTCCTCGGCATTTTGCACTCTCTCAGAGATGTTGGGAACCTCTCCCGACAGCTGGTTGCACAAAACATTTCAAAAACAGCTATTTGTTTAAAACTATAATTACTGAAAATCATTGGATGGTGGCAAGAGTTTGTACCAGAAATCATGAGAATGATCTCGCTACTGAGTAATGAAAATGTGAACCCTTTGTATAAAATAGCTCAGAAACATTTGTGTTGTGTTTTGAGTGGCATAACAATTTTTTTTAACATGAGCGCCATTCCGTCATCAATTAGTTACTAATAAAAAGACAATAATAAATTTCTCTCTCTCCATGGCGGCCATCAGTCTGATCAGTGTTCACAATCAGTCACAACTTGTCACCTCTTACCAGGTCTGTTACATCACAATAAAGGTATTTGTGACCTGGGTAGGCGTAAATATGCCTTTCAGAATACAATAATTATTTTATTATGATTATTATTATATTATGATTATTCCAAACCTTAAATAAGCTTACACCCCACATCAAAGGAAGTGAAAGGCTTTCACGTTAGTGAAGTTCTAAAAAAAAAAGTTGCAACATCATGGCAACATGAAAACGATACTGTGTTTTTAGTGTCCACAGACTAAGGTCTCTGAAAAGCAGACCACTTTATTTGCAGCGATGTTTTACGAAGGTCTTGTTACTGGAGGATAAGAAGCTGCAGAATTATCAAAACCAAGAACTGATTTACATGTATTTGCTCTAACAGCAATAGACTGAACCATGGTGCTGACAAGCATCAAAGAAGTAAAAGTGGTAGTTGCTTTGTGTTTGTGGTTACCAAACATGTGGTTATGCACCATTTTGAAACCATTTTAAATTGCAATCACACCATTTTTACACACCAGCTTTACATGGCTTGCATTAGCTTCTTTTATACATACCTTATGGATGACTTTCCTCTCATCTTTTCTGAAGTTGCAGAAGTTGAATATCTCTTTGATATCAAGCCCCTGTCAAATACCAAACAGAATACTGATGTCTGACCAAAATGTCCATGCCAGCAGCTTTGAGAAATTTGTAACATTTGCCAAAGCAGTAAACACACACACACACACACTCCTCCCCAACACACAGGGCACGATCAAAATGCTTTTGCTGCAAAATGCTGACACGAAACAATCTGTGGGTATGTCACTCTGGAAACAGTGAATCAAACTGCAAGTGATGTAAGAGAAAGCACAAAGGAAGACTATTAAAAGACAAAGATGTAAACATTAATAGTTACCAAATGGTTTCAAAGAAAACCCTGACATTTATCACATCAACAATATCTATAACAAAAGTTTTGACTAAAAGGTTTTTAAACTAATGATAACATTTTAACTCCTTGACCCCATTCGGTTCGGCTAAATTGTGGCGAGCCTGCCGACCCTTACGTCAGTGCAGCTAGCAAAATTGCGACGACTTAAAAATCTGCGCGACGCATTTAACGGTATAAGGGAAGTAAAACTTTGTATCACTGTACAGCTCTATCATCGATTGTTTCCCCTGCACTGTCTAAATGAGTTTCGGAAACAGTTTTGGCTTGCCAAATGTGGTTAAGTGTAGCGGCTGGCCAGGTCTACTTCCGTCGTTTACAATGGCTACACGTGTTTCGTTTCGTGTGTGTGCGAAAAGTGACTATATTTGGGACCAAATAGTAAGTAGTATTTAATACTTTTAACTAAAAGTATTGTTTCCATTGTGATGCAGAAGAATAGATCTTTCTAAATATGTAAAATATATTACTGGGAGTGTGGTAGTGTTTAAGTGGCATCTTTTTTAAAACGTGTAAATCTATGCGGCCTCTGGGCTATCTTAGCCCTGCAGGTCCCTGCGGGGTCAATGAGTTAATAAATTGAGTTCTCAACTTTTATTTTCCACAGGTGAGACAAAACTTTATTTCGTTTGTGACCAAGGCAGTGATACATTACCTCTTGCTTTATGTCCTCCAAAATTCTGATGCCCATCTGCAAATCAATATCATCACGACGACCAAGGCACTCCAAACAAGCAGCATAACTCTGCAAGTTGGGGCGGAGGTTGTGTTTACGCATAAGAGTAAACAGGTCCTTAATGTGGGATAGCTGGCCCTGCGAGCAGTTACAGAAGTGACGAACAACACAACTGTATTTTTCCAAACTTGTTTTTGCTGGCATCATCTGCTGTAAATCCAAACATAATCTGGCAAAAATTTCACACGATTTCATTCACTAATCAATCCCAACTCATTTGTCCGACACCAATGTGCAGAAACATATTCCACTCAAACAGTAAAACTAGCGCCACAGCTGTGCACATAAGCTTAGACTAAGACTCCAGAAGTCAATGATAGACGACAGAACGCCGACAGTTTCTGGGCATTACCCCTTCGTCAGGACAACACAAACAGATTTTTATCCCACTGCTGGCTCCACTAGCTGTCAAACCGATTGGCTTTGCGTGAATGCAGCCTCATACTGTCAGAGCCTCACCTTCTTGGCCCATGCATGCATAAGACAATTGTAGACTGCAATGTTCTGGACACGCCACATCACTTTCTTTCCTTGCTCACTGGTGCCTGTACTAGCAAGGTGGTGGTGGTGAGTGACATGCAGCATACTGTTAGCCAAAGACTCCTACATATGAACACACCAACAGTGGATTAGGCACATCATGACATCCCAAATTTTACGCATCAACCAGAGCAACAAATGTACACCAACTTTCATTAGTCAAAAGCAAAACGTAAGACTCATCCTGAGATCAAAATTGTAAACCTGACCTCAGCCCCCACTCCCCATAGGACGCTGTATAATTTATACTGGGGGGGGGGGGCAAGATAGGAGGGGTAAGGGCTGACAATCTCAATTCTCATGACCAGGTATAAAAATACAAGACAAAGCGTACCACATATTAATAATATAATTATTAACAAACGAATGTAATGTATAAAAACTCTTTCAACACATAGGCTATCCAGATTATAAATCTAAATGAATGTGGTGAGCAGGCATAAAATGGGCTTATATAGTATATTACTTGCAATAATATATATTTTGTACTATATTTTATTACTTAATCACAGGAAAATCTATATATTTTTTCAGTAATGCCAGCAAGCATTTACCCTATTCCCTTGAGGCCAGCTGATCACTTCACTTTCTCGATGGTCAACACTCTATCTTTAAGTATAAACACTTCAGAACCAGGAACAAGGAGAAATAAGATTGAAAAAAAAGAAATGCATTTTGCGCCAGGCACAATAAGAAAGGTCTCTGTGTGTCACGCCAATTGCTTCAAAGGCAATCTTGCAAAAACATGACATCAACTGTCATTTAAAAATGCAAATTTCTTTATCTAAATTTGTGTTTCTTTAACAATACTTACCATGACAAAAAGTGCTATATTCTCAAAATAGCGATCCCTAACCGCACCTTCCAAACAAAAATAACCCACATAGCAACCCTGGTAAGGCCCCTCCACGCATGCCACCCATGCACACAGCTCACCGACCAGGCCAAGCTGACTTTCTCAAGCCAGAAAAACCCATCAGCGGGGAAGGGGGTGGGTCTTTGATGGGTCATGGTAAGTGTTGTTAAAGAAACACAACTTTAGATAAAGAAATTTGCATTTTCTTGTCACAATACTGTACCATGACCCAAAGTGCTGATTCAGCACAAAAAGGAGCTGAAGAGGTGCAGGGAAAGACCGCAGCTCTGGCCAGAGAGACTGACAGTCATCGCAGTAAAGGTGGATGCTCATTTGGCTTTCTCTTGTCATGAGAGAAAGGGGCGATCGCCACCCTACTGGAAAGGCACCGTGTCAGAGGAGCCAAGCTCATGACCACGGTGGAGGGCGAAAGGGTGGAGGTACAGTGCTAATCACTTCACGTGGAAGCAAAAAGAACGTACATCCACGTATATGCAGCCAAAAGCTGCCGAGGTGACAAGGGCTGAATCCCTGCTCACCAACTGAGACTTGCAAAAGAACCATCTAGCTGGAAGGGGTGAGGAACCTGTTCCACTGCGGCCCACTGCAAGAGGGAGGCCACGTCCACGTCCAGAGCCACCCGTGCACTTCTGGCAGACGGCAGAAGGAACAGGAAGGGCAAGTGCCAGGGGAATGGGAGCAGCTCCCACAGCAGGCGGAACCCTGCCTACAGGCGGAGTGTGGTAGGGTAGCTGCTGATGACCATGGGCACCTCGACCCCAGAGGGGAGAGTGCCAAGGTCACCCCTGGAAGAAGACTTGGTGTCAGGCATGGGTTAAATGCAGCTGACACTGGCCCGCCAGAAGAGTGCTTGCAAGACTCCTGGCAGGACAGCAAGGTCTCGAACTGACACTTCCTCAGCAGAGGAAAAAACACATCCGCCCCTATGGAGGGCCATACAAGGAGGGCAGTGTGGGCGGCCCCAGGTGCAAGGTGATGGACAGAAGCCAACAGACAGTTCTATCCATCACTCATGGTACCAGTGTGGGAACAACGCTTTAGCGATGCTGTCAACACACTCGGCAGTGCACAAAGACAGATTCGCAGGGCAGCGAAGTCTGCAGCTGGGCGGACAAAACCGTGCAGCCCTCGGTGAGAAATGGACTGCTGAAAAGACCACAGCAGAAACCATGACATCAGACATGTCCCACACATCCCAGACAGCTGTAGCCAATGGTCAATCTGTGACCATCAGAAAGGCAGGGAGGAATGGAGGACTGGTGCCTGCTGGAAGCAAGACCAGACCTACCTGTGGGAAACATGGGCCAGCCACGAAGAGGTAATGCACGGCGAGGGGGGCACCAGCAGGTACCCATTGGGCCGCCTGGGGGGAGACAACGCTGCCAATGGCGGAATAGTGACGCGTGCTGTTGGTGAGGACTCAAAGGGTGGTTCTGCCACTCGTCCCTCAGAGTAGCCTGCACCAAAGGTGATGCATGCAAGCGGGGGCCCGCGACACGGTACCAGAAGGAGGACGGAAGAGTATAGGACAAGTCCTGCGCTGCTTCCTACTGTCCCTGCACTGCGCACTTTGGCATGTTCTCCCACAGGAGACCTGCCAACTCCCATCGGGAGTAGATAAGTAGCTTGCTTCTCATCCACTGTCTCATTGCCGTGGGCAAGAGAGACCAAACCCCCGTCCAACTCATCCGGTATCGACTCAGGAGAGGAAACAGGAGAGTGGACAACGAAGCCCCCTCTGCTGGGTGCAAGTGGGTAGTGTGCGAACTCGGCAACTGTGCACCCCCGGCAACAAAAGAGGTGGGCGATGATTACCCCGGCCGGAAAACTGTAAGCGGGAAGGGATGGCTGCACCATGCAGTGAGGTGACTGTTGGTGGTAGCCTGAACCCCCACTCGACCAAAACAACCTCTAGGGGTGAAACAGGACGAGTGAAAAGTGATGCCTTTGACGTTTTCTGTCAAAGAGAGAAGGGCAATTGCTAACCCAGCGGAAGCACAATGTTAGAGAAAACGTGACTCATGAACATGCGCGAAACCGGAAGGGCAATGCCCTCGCCACAGGAAGGAAGAGCACAGCACAGTCCACCAGTGGCGTATCAGGTTTTCTCTGTGTAAGAGAAAAAGGGCAATAGCTCCCCAGACCGGAACGTACAGTGTCAAAGGCGGCAGACGCATGAGCACGGACAAAACCGGAAGGGGGGTGTCAGCATGACTCACACCTGGAAGTTGGGAACCTCCAGTGGGTGAACAGAGGGTAGAGGCACATTCACCTGGCACCCACCAGATCTGGCAGGAAGACAGGTAGCTTCTCACTTCACAAAAAAAAGTGTAGAGAAAACGTGCACGCACGCTTCCTCCATCATGACCGACAATCCCTCAAGAGAGTGTCTGACAGCCACTTCCTCCCTCCCTTTTCGCTCCAAGAGCAGCAGAAGTGGGATTGACGGACAGCAGAAGCACCCCAGCTGCAAGGGACGGTGTCATCGACTGCACGGTAACAGGCACCAGCAGGACAGACACCAACATGTCGTGGGGGGAGCGTACATGAGCAAGTCCGCCCCCTTTGGCATGAGACCACAGGGACGCCACATGGGATGGGAAGTACCAGTGATCGTCCCTCCCCAGGGGTTCCCGCTAGAGTAGCCATCGTGGTACTCTGGCCCCCATGATGGGAGAAAATGGTCTGAGTGAGAGGCGATGCCCTCGCCTCAGTAAGGAAGTGCGCCACACAGTCCACCAGTGGCGTAGCAGGTTTTCTCTGTGGTAAGAGAAAAGGGCGATCGCTCCCCCGACCAGAACGCACAGTGTCAGAGGTGGTAGATGCATGAACACGTAACAAACCGGAAGCGGGGATGTCGGCGTGACTCACACCTGGAAGTTGGGTAACCTCCGGTGGGTGGCCAGAAGGTGGAGGCACGTTCCCCTGGCACCTGCCAGAACTGGCAGGAACACAGGTGGCTTCCCACGGCACTCAGAAGTGTAGAAAAAACGTGCACCCACTCTTCCTCCATCATGACCAACAGTGCCTCCAGGCAGTGGCCTACAGCTGCTTCCTCCCCCTGCACCCGCTCCGAGAGCAGCAGAAGTGGGATCGACGGACATGTTCAATAAAAATCAATATGTCCATTTCATGTAAAATGGCAGCTTTTATAGCAGTAATGATAAAACTGATTTGGACACATCATCGGGGCAACAGTAACTCAATCATGCACTGCAGTTTCAAATGCCCACAGACTGTATTGTAGCCCTTGAACATAACGTCATTTTTTGGGGACCAGTGCTTTCTGAATCCTAACACAGATGTATAAATCTGTCAGGTCACAAACTGGTAACCACGTTGCAGGCTTGTTTGGGTAAATTATAAAACAGTAAAACCACTGAATGGTGGTTTAGCAGGTTCTACTTCCCATGCACTGTCCCTCTTCCCCACACTTTCTTCCTCTCCATCAACCATGGATGACCAGCATCTCTGTCGGCTAAGTGACCATTTTATTTGCTATTTGTTATCTGTTTGTGTCATCTGAAACGTTGAATTCCTGTCTAAGTCTTCTTGGTCAAGTTCTTTGTGTTGTTTATTTACCCCATGCAGCAGTCACCTGTTTGTTTTCTCTTTACTTCAGTAAAACCACTGACAAAATAAACTGCATATAATTACTGTACATCTAGTGAATTATCTGCACATCAGATAGCCATAATAAAAATAGAAAACTAAGAAAATTTAGAGAATTTGAGAATCTGCACATCACTGGCAAGGATAGTGTGTGCATCACTCGGTGTGACACGACAGAGTGTCCATTATTCGGTGCGACATGCAATGGCTGTGAAAATTAAAAGTGAGCAGCCAGCCAAGCAAAAGCAATGTGGAAAACTCACCAGACCAGCAGAGCAACAGCTCTCCACAAAAGCCAAGATATCCTGATTGAAGACAAACATCAGCCTGGCATCATCTTGCTGATATTTCACCTCAACTGTTGCTTCTTTTTTCACCTTTTTATCCACATCTGGTGGCACAGATTTTGACTTGCCCTTTGTGTAGTCCTTCGTGGTTGTTTTTATTCCGTCTGTGTCCAGTTTTCCACTTAGAAAAGCCTCCTCGTCCACTTCCTCAATTAACTGATGCCCCAGTGCACCGTCCATCTCATCCACAACAAAGTCTTCACTTAAAAACACTTCATCTTCCTCAGCATCTACATCCATCACAATCTGTTTCGCAGTCTTAGAGGGTTTGCTTACTTTTTTACGCTCCACTGGCCTTTGCAGCTGTTTTATAGAAGAAGGCAACAATTCTTTCCTGGTAACATCAAGTTTGTTGAGTTTACTTCTCACTTCCGCTGTAGTGTTTTTGGACTCCTTATGCACAGTCCCTATATCTGTATTGAAAATTCCAACACTATCCTGTTTTCTTTTCTGCACTTGAGGTTTTTTTGAAGGAGAAACAGCATTTGCCTCAATATCGCCAACTACCACCATGTCTAGATTCTGCCTGTTAGTGCTGGCAGTTTTATGTTCTGCTTTGTGAGGCAGTGCCTTCGCGTTCATCTGCAGATGAAAGTCTGTAAACTGCTGCAACCAGTCTCCGTCAATTAGCCGGTCTGAGACATTTTCATGAGTTTCAGACGGTGTTCTGCTGAGGACAGGCACAGAGGCAATGTCATACCTAGTACTAGCAGCAACATCACTGGGAAGCTGCAATGGGAAATCCATGAAGCTGAAGTTTGTGACCAAGACCCGGTGCAGCTGATGGGTCTCCCTGTCCAAGATGAGCTGCTTGGCACGTTTGTTCAACACTGGGAACAACAACAGACTCTACGAAAATATTCTTCTACATCAAGTATCTCAGAACCTAATACATGTACTTCAACATTTCAGAGTTATGCTCTTCATACATGCCAGATGTCAACTACTTTTTTGACTTCGCCATAGCAAGAGACTTCTAAAATTGTAACACACATGACCCAGTATTAACGCTTTGGCGACACGCAGCCGGCCTTCTAGTGACCGCCCGACTGACCCTTGAGTCCGCATAGGTGTACATGTTTTTTTTTTAAAAAAATACCGCTTAAAAACTACCACACTCACAGTAATATATTTTACATATTTAGAAAGATCTATTCTTCTGCATCACAATGGAAACAATACTTTTAGTTAAAAATATTAAATACTACTTACTATTTGGTCCCAAATACAGTCACTTTTTGCACACACAAGAAACGAAACACGTGCAGCCATTGTGAACGACGGAAGTAGACCTGGCCAGCCACTACACTAAACCTCGTTTGGCAAGCCGAAACTGTTTCCGAAACTCATTTAGCCA
This sequence comes from Lanistes nyassanus, assembly GCA_004794575.1. Taxonomy (NCBI): domain Eukaryota; kingdom Metazoa; phylum Mollusca; class Gastropoda; order Architaenioglossa; family Ampullariidae; genus Lanistes; species Lanistes nyassanus. The sequence continues at coordinate 337,763 of SMGT01013755.1, read as the reverse complement.
GTGCAGGGGAAACAACCGATGATAGAGCTTTACAATGATACAAAGTTTACTTCCCTTATACCGTTAAATGCATCGCTGCAAATTTTTTAATCTGTCAGATGTATGCAGGGCGCGCGTCCTCGACGGTCAGTTGGGCCCGTCGCTTGATATCAGGCTGTGTGTCGCCAAAGAGTTAAAATGTAAATGAACACAGTGATGAAGACTGGAGTTATCGGAAGATATAGAAGATATCTAAAGGATAATAATAAGGCAACTTGGAGCAGAAAAAAACCGGCTGAGCTTCACAGGTCACAGACCTTTTGAAGCACATAATAAGCTAACTGAAAAAGTTGTAAAAGTGACACAGTTTTTCATGACCAGATATTTTCACAACATTTTCACTAGCATAGCCCCATGGGCTTAGTAACTAAATTCTTGAAATAAGCATGCAATCCATCAACAGAAAAACAAATATAAAATATTGTTTTCCACCTGCAGACTGGACTGCGCAAAATCATTCTATCACTGTGTCAGCCCTCACTGTGGTGGGGGAGGGGGGAGAAGGAATATTCCTTTATGCACACCCCAGTGACACCAGATGGCAAAAGGTCTTTCCTTCAGTCTCATAACTGTGCCATTTATCAACCGACAAGAAAATAGCAACAGATGTTTCTTACAAGTTGATCTCAGATGCCATTTAGTGTTATTGCTGACTGAATAAAATTGACTATTCGATTCCATCATGTTGTCTATGTCTTGCTTCTTCTTTTTTCACATGTACATACTGTATACTGCAGTCTAATGTTAAGTGTTGTACAATCGCTTAAAGACACATGGACCTGCAGACCCTCAGATGAGCGGCCACCTGTCTCAGAGGGACACTTTTAGGTGGTCCCAAGGATGCCTGCTACAGACAGGTTTTGCTGTAGTACAGCATCAGCAAACGGATGCTTGTGAGAGTAACTACTTTTGATTTTATTGTTATCCTAAGTTATTCCCTCAGGATGCAGCTTCACTTAACTTTTTTAAGGTATGAACAAAATCAACAAGTCATAACACTCATCATATAGTGGAAATACATGCTATAACTGCTAATGTATTTCTGAAAGTCTATTTTCTAAATCATTGAATCCATTTTATAATACTAAGTAGCACAGCCACAGAACATGGCCACTTATTTTTCTGTGAAAAACTTGTAAGAAAACTAAATTATTCAACTATGATGATTGAAAAAATTCTGGCATGAGAAGGCATCATGCCTGTGCTCTGATGTTATCATATTGTATACACTGTACTTGCTGTGTAATGAGTGTCTACTGACCTTTCAAAAGTTCATGATGTATTTGATTTTCTGAGTCAGGTGACAACTTTGGTTTCTTTTTCGTCCAGTGATGTCTGTCTGCATTTCTGTTTGCCCACTGTGGCTTAGCTTGCATGAATCCTGAGCTATGGCGTCGAATAGTTGCCATTTTGTGGAAACAGATCCCTTAAATTACATATGAACACACCTCATTTACAATCAACAATGAATGATTACGATGATGTCACATGGACGAAGAATATACTTTATTAATACAACTAAAACTGGATTGTTCCATCGCCATGGTAGTGGCATTTATTAATACAAGTATGATAACGAAACTGTTGATTACGGAATTCGCTCAGCACTGGGCATCCAGCGTATATCAAGATTATCAATTAATGACATTGGCACAGTGAGTTGTTGCTGAGCGAACGTTAGAGATCTATTACATATACTCGTGTTGCCAACATACCGAAAAAAGATGTGAACTCTTGCACGGCTCATTTACATCTGATCTTTTCATCTGTAAATAAATGAGCTCTTCAAACCGAACTGTCATTGAATGACTTCACTTAGACCTAGTAGTACTTACAGTAGTGTTTACCTGACACGGTCTGTCTAGAGGTGAGACATCGAGTGCAAGGGAAAACTTGTTCAAGTATCCGCCGGTACGACGAAGACATAATTATATTTCAATTTTCTTGCGAAACACAATTATCAATCAGTATAACAAAACATGTTCACTTTGCAAAAGGACTTTCCGACATTGAAAAATACTTTATAACATTCGCGAGCCATGTGTTGTAGGCCGAAAGGAAGTGACTATTCGCACGACCCATCGTGCTCTAGTCGAGCTCATCCTTTTATCCGCACAACTCTTGCCATTCTTGCGCTGGCGTTGAACATTATCCGCCCGACTGGCGTTTTCGCTGTTATTGTGCGATCACTGATCTATCATATTATGATGCGAAGATTGCACCTAGACCTACTATTTGTGAATTTCGCCAAGTTCGGCAGTGGCATGTAAAGCGAGTACCAGTTAGTTTTACGTTTTTCCAAGGCGGCCTGTAACTGTGTGGTTAGGGGTAGGCGTTAGACTAGAGTTTTTGTTTTAGTAAAAGCAGCCCACTGCCTTCAAAAATTTTACTTTTTAAAATAATGTTCCATTCATTTAAATTTTATCTCCCATAAGGTACGCACACGTCACGTGCTTCGGTGGTCATCGATTACAACTTTCAGCTACACGACAGTGACAAGTTCTGCGGATAGCAGTACGCACGCCGAACACCCGAAAGCCCACAACAGCCGTGCCGATGAGGTGCCCCCGTCAACCGCACGATCAGTAGTGCCGATAAGGTCGGCCAACTGGAAAAAATGGGTTCCTACCAGGTGTTTGACAAACCGATTTGGATATCAGACTTTACTTTGTTGTGATACAGATTAAGCTTCTCAGTTCAGAAGCAGTTAAATATTGTCTAAAAACTCTACAAGCTTTAAAATATGTAGTATCTACAAACAAATTATTCTAGGCTACAGGACAGCACGAGAAGATCCAATTCCTTGACTGATCCTTTTTGTTTTAGATATGAGGTTATTAAGAGTAAGGCCCCTTTGATTGCTATGGCATCGCAACCCTGTGTGGAGTTGGATGAGAAGTTGACCGAACTGATGCCATCGTCTTATCAATCAAAAATGACACAGGGAATTTAAGATAAAAATGTCCAGTAGAGAGGATTGGGGTGTTAGGGAAGCGCAGCTTGAAACACTGCATCGAGAAATGTAATTTTATTAAGATTTTTAAACTACGAACTTTTTAAAACATTATCATATTATAATTATGATTAATTATTCACACGAGTTAATTAATAGTAATAAAGTAATACTAATAATTATAATTAATATATAATGATGAACAGTTAGAAGTTCTTTATGCCGGAGTGTGTTGGGGAGGTGGGACAACGCTTTATTAACTTAGGCAAAGAATAGCACAAAATATGTAGCAATATATTTCCAGCATAATTTTTGTAATTCAATTATTGAAGTTTGCTGGTCGCGATACAAAGATTCAAGAACAAAATTGCTGAACACGTTGTGTTCTCATTTCAGTTTGTTTCATCGAGAGACATTCTTGTACAGTTCCAACGGCCTAACACAGGCACTGACCAGCAAGTCTGGTGTGACAAGCATGCACTCAGCAAGTGATGCCAGACTTAGGAATGCCAAGTTGTTAAAGGTTTATTTATATTTTGTTTTAAACATAATGACATAGTGACACTGTCATTAAGAACGTTTGGAATATCTGTTTAATAGCCAGAGCTGGGAGCTATTTTGGTTTCACTAGAATCTTTTTGGTCCTATTCATAGTTTTCATTAACATGAGCACACTTGACAACGAACAAGCAGTGGCCATTTTGATTCCCCACTACAAGTTACCAAACAGTTCATGCCAGTGCATTCAGGGTGTTGTAATTTTCATTGACTAGTCATAGTCAGAACTGATAACTAAAAACATTGGGAAAGAATCAACTGAAGTATATTGATTGACTTGCACTCCCTTCTGACGTGAGGCTGACAGCCAAAGGTAAACAATATAAAGAATTTTTTGGTATTATTCAACTGAATCAGTTTGCCAAAGAATGATACACTGGCCTGGCCAGATGTTATCAATATCTACCTTTACACCATCAACAGATACAATTATATTGAAATGTACTGAATTCTCCATTTGCAATGGAATTTTGTGTAAGTTTTGATATAAAAATATATACCTTAGATTTAAAATGAAACAAAGGAGAGCTAAAATTCAAGCAGTCTAATGGTTCTGGTGTTGGTTGCTAGAAAACATTTGGAAGAATGCTACTCACATATTTTGGATAATCTACTATTAGTAGAAAGTACAGGAATATTAAATTACCCCCAAAATTTAAACTACACGAAATTTAAAGGCGGCTTCTTTGTATATGTTTAAGCTGGTCGCATGCATAACTGATGCCAGTTGTTTGAGTGCGAGGAACAAGTTTATTCATACACAGTTGTATTAGTGACATGCACCTTGGTAATAAATGGCCTGCGCTAAAAGTTAAAAATCGCTTGTTGCTGACCTGTGTGAATATACTTCACAGTTATTGTTTTGACTAGTGTTGATGGCATAGATTTCCCCTCTCTTTTAGTCTTCAGCAAGTAAAGATGGGGGTGCACCCATTTTATCAAGGGAAATTATTTACTCATTTAGCCTCACTAGTGGATAAAAAAGAGGATATTTTGTATGATGAAGAAAATATGTGTGGGTGTCATGCTAAACACTGCCAGTGTCTGGGTGTCACACTAAACACTGCCAGTGTCTGAGTGTCAAGCTAAACACTGCCAGTGTCTGGGTGTCACACTAAGTACTGCCAGTGTCTGGGTGTCACACTAAACACTGCCAGTGTCTGAGTGTCAAGCTAAACACTGCCAGTGTCTGGGTGTCATGCTAAACACTGCCAGTGTCTGAGTGTCACACTAAACACTGCCAGTGTCTGAGTGTCGCACTAAACACTGCCAGTGTCTGAGTGTCACACTAAGTACTGCCAGTGTCTGGGTGTCACACTAACTATTGCCAGTGTCTGGGTGTAACACTATGCACTAGAGAATATATGCTAGAGAGGCAGGAACAGTCCCATGTGATTGTGAATAGGAATGTTTCAGTGCAGTTTGGCCATTGAACCTGTATGGCAGATTGTATTAATCCTGTAGCTAGGAAAACAGGCAGGACTGTCAGAGTTGTGTATGCACATTTTTTCTTTGGGGGGTGGGGGTGTTCAGATCATAACTTTGCACACAGGTAAGAAAGGAGGCAGATGTTTCAGCCGTTTGTAGCCACATTTGAGCTGTTCTTTTGGAACCAGAAACTTGGCACATAGAAAGTAGCCAGGCTTATCAGAGCCCTGCAGTCAAATCTGTGCTGTTATTTTTTAATCAAAATTTTGGCGCAAAAGAAAGCAGTCTTTTCATAGGCCTGCAGTCACATGTATTTGAGCTGTTCTCTTCTAACTAAAATTTCACAGCAAGGAACAAAAGAAGAAAGTCCAGCGGGTTTGCTTATGTACAAACAACCACCTTAAAAATTTGGGAATCATCCCCATGTGTTTGTAATCTGCTCAGAACAGAAAAAAATATGAGTCTTACAAAAGCCATGTTTCCATGGGTTTTCATCTGGCATATGTTACACCTGTATTTTATCACAAGTTATTTTTACAAATAGAATATAATCAGGTAAAACATTTGACAAGATATTTTCATAAGTCTCAACCAATGCATCTGAAATGTATTCGATGAACTTTTAAAAATGTGTTCCCATTCCTTGTTTTTTATGTTTGTAATTTGATTTAAATTATTTCTTACCAAGAGGATTTTGAAAATGTATTTTCTGAACAGTCAACACAAAATCAGTGGTTATCTAGGCAGAAAGTCAAAAGTAAAGACACCTATCTAACATCAACACCTTAACATTGACTGTTTTATACGTAGGCTGCTCTGCTCTAAAAGAAAGTGCAACTCTTTACCTGGTAATCAGCTGTTTCAGATGATATCTCAATCCCAGTGTGGCAGCATGCTATGTACTTTGCAAATAGAGATTAAGCAATAAAAACAAGCCCACCCAAAAACAAAGCATTTTGTTTCCAAACATTTCACTAGTAATAATTTTTTTTTTTGGGGGGGGGAGGGTTCGGGTGTGGTTATTGTCATGGCTTTGAAAGTGAACAATACAACACGAAAACATCAAAAAGTTTCTGACCTTCTACATCTACAATGTTTAAACAGTCTACAACCCAAAGACACCACAATTTTCGTGACAATTTGAAGAAAAAAATTTTTCAAAGTTGATAAATCTTCAGGCCAATTTTTTAAAAAAAAAACTTAGTTTTCACTCAAGAGGGGTTGGCACCCTTGCATAAATGTATCCACAGTACTTGTTATATAACTTCATCAAATTATTGACTTAATAGTGACCACTTATTCATCAGATGGTCAACTGTGTGACTAAATTATAAGATCTGTGTATGCACATGTACGTATGTTTATCTAGGTGCATATATCAATGTTGTCAATGTATGCAAAATTAACAGCTGAAATCGAGGGACAGATTACCTGAATCTTTATTTAATCTTTCTGTGATCTTTAGAATAATGCTTCACAATGTTGTATATTTATAATATCATAATTATGTACTTACTTTAACAAACATATTTTTTAATAAACATTTTTGCTCAGGATATAAACAAACTTAAAGAGGAGATGACTACTCATCTCCACAGCACTCCCAGTCCTAAGTTTGTGACTTTGCAGGTAAGTTAGTTGCTGCGATACAATCATTTATGTATTTTGGATCACATTCAGTTCACTTCGTGTCAGTTGTTTGGGAATGTGACTGGTGCTGAAGAAGATTATGACCAGTAGGTTTTCCAGAATGGGTGATGGATTGTATTCTGTCACCAGAAAAGTGAAAGGATAACTATATGATTGGTCACAAGATTCAGTAAGCAGCAGTCATGTTTGATAGTGTCCATTTGAATTGAAAGAATTGCTCATGTCATGTGATTCCTGGTGCAAGAATTTTTGCAAAGACAGTATTCACAGTATTCACAGCACAGTTTTCCAGGCAGCATAATTGGAGCAATTTATTTTCACACTGCACATCCATCTGCCCACACAGTGAGAAGGGCATATGCCACAGAGTGTACCTTGTGCACTCTGCCACAGAGTGCAACCTGTTCAGTACAAGTTTGTGCTTGTGTTGGCCAGTTCTTGTCTGTCTTAACTCAGTAACATCAGTGCTCTGTCTGTCCTCAGATGAATGCCCATTTAATGCCAGTCTTACAGTTCATCATAATCATGAATAAAACCTGGTATAGAAATATAATCTGTCTTCTTTAAGACCGTGTCAAAGTAAGACTACCACACTTTTAAAAATAAAAAGCGAGTCTTAGACATGCACACTCACCTGTTTACACTACCATGACCAAGTCTGGATATGCACCTAGTTTGCGATGGGATGTTGGGCAACAAAAAACCAATCCCATCACCATCACCCTACTTCCATATTATGGTACCCCAGCCGTTTGCAGGCATTGAATTTGCCACTAGTTTTTTGTTATGCTTTATGCTGTGATTTTATTTTTTCACCATCTGTTTAATTACAAATGGAGAGCTACTTTAGTTGACAGCTGAAGTCATCATGTAACAAACACTGGTAGACAAGTTCCGCTCTTTGCATTGTGGCTTCTTTGATGCCAGTGCTGGCATCATAATGTTAGATATTTGGCTGTCATGGCCTGGTTTTCTGTGTGAGAGAGAGAAAGGGAACCTGCAAGAAAAATGTCTAGATTTTTCCCCATGTGGTCTCCTTGAAGGTGACAGACTGTCAGAGCGGTTCTATACCATTTTCTTTGTTCAGTGAAGACAAACCATCTAAGGCTGGCATTAAAGCACAATGCAAAAAGAGCATATTTATTCCTGTACATTTATATAAGTAGCTGTGTTAAGAGTACACTTAAACTAAATTGATTTCCGTGGCTGATGCTAGGTAATAGCAAGTCTTCAGATGCCAAATTTCTCTGTTCCCCACATCTTATGATCAGATCATGGTTTGTAACATATAGGAAGGACTACAGTTTTTTTTTTGAATTTTTCTTCCACATAGAACAACTACTGGTCAATGGTACGCAGCTTGCTGCCTCTGTGGCAGCAGTCTCTGGCTGGAGATCAGTTGCTACAGCAGTCCCAACTTTCACCTGGTTTCGATAGAAGCAAGAAAGCATAAAGACGGTAGTTGACCAGCGACACTCCCAAGTCAGCTGTTTGGGGTAAATCAACCATTCCGACACCCAGGCCAGCTGTTTGAGGTAAATCAACCATTCCGACACCCAGGCCAGCTGTTTGAGGTAAATCAACCATTCCGACACCCAGGCCAGCTGTTTGAGGTAAATCAACCATTCCAACACCCAAGTCAGCTGTTTGGGGTAAATCAACCATTCCGAGCAGCCTCTGCTCTTGCAGTGGTTCACCTCTTCCCCTCAGTCCCCACCTACAGCTCCTGAAACATGGAATTCTGTGGGTATTGCTATTTTCACATTCATAATGCCTGATGATTTCTGGAAACCATTTTCTGAATGTGAATAGATGTACTTGCTTAATTGATCTGGACAAAGTCTCGTCTGTTCACAGACCTGACAGACTGCTTCTGTGCATATGCATGTGCAGAAGTGAATAAACATATTTGGTTCAATATGTCATGTTTTAGTGTTTACAGGAATCTTATATTAAAATCTTTTAAATTTGAGTATTTGAGTTTTCTCGTTCCCTAGAGACCGGTTCTGAACTCTTTTCATCATGTGCATTGGAGAACCCAGGAAAAATCGTCAGCTGTTCATGGACATCCACTGTTTATTCTGAAAACACGTCCTTCAGTGTGTCTAATGTTGGTTACTTTAAAGCAGCATTCACACCTCTGGGGCCAAGATTTTAAAAGGCTTTTTCCTCCTGTGTCACAAATTTTAAAGTGTTTCTTACTGAATACATTGGTGCATTAGATCAGAAAACAGCGCAGTTTCTTGATAAAGTGCCAAGCAGTGCATCATTTTCTTGTGCTACATTTCATTATGAAAGCCCACTGAAAGTCTTTGATGACCCACTTCTGCTTCAACAGACAAAAAAATCGCTTCCTGCACTATATACATATAAGGTATTGAGTGAAATTCCAAAGGATGAAGTGCACACATAAATTAAGTAGTTTGGGGTTTTGATGGGTCTGAGGTGCACATTTGCATGTCTTTCAATAGAACTGTCCTTGTGCTAGCATTTGGATTTGCTGTCCCTAACTCACAACAACAAAACCAAACAGAAATAAAAATACAAAATTATTTTATCAGCTGTTAAATTCTTGCTGCACAAGAATGAGTGCACGAGTGTGCATATAAAAGGATTTCCCTTGTAAGTGGAGATGATAAAGGTATATCTAAAAGACAACAGAGTATGGCTACCTACATGATACTTTAATGAAAACTAGGAGTACCAAAAGTGATGGACAAGTCAGTTTAGCATCCCTGACTAATGTAATTTTATCTCCTGGTAAAAAGCTACTGAGTTAATATTTTGTGAGTACAACACACTTTTAAACAAAGTCTTATTTGTGGTACCCAGCATTAACCATTCTGTCATGATGACATGAGTTTGACCCCATCAGCAATTTGATCACAGACCAGTTTAATCATAAGCGTCTGCTTGTATTTTAGAAAACATTTCCCAGGTAACATAATCAAATGGCAGATATGTTGTAGTTATGCAACTGGCTCACAAACCTGTGTATGTGTGTGTGTGTGTGTGTGGTCCATTTGCATTGGAAATTATACAGTAATAATGAACGAGACTAATAAAATATTATTAGTTCATGCTACTAAAAAGTTTCCTCTGATCACCTCTGTCCTCTCAGCAATTCAGTCATCTCTTAAGAAAAGAGAAGATGAATCTCTTCAACCTTGAACGACTGGCATCACAGGATGGAATGCAGGCTAAGCATGTGGTTGAGAAGTGAATCGAAAAACAAAACTATTTGCAGTTGTCATGGTTAACATTTTTTGAGGTTTAAACCTCCAAACTACACAAAAACTGTCATTAATTTTGGGTTGTGCGCCTCTTGGCATAAACCCACACCCCAGACTGTGAATGCACAATTGAACTTGAGTTGATCTCCACAGGGTGACAAGGATCGGGTGTCAAGTCATACCTGTTTTGACAGCAAATGTTACCATGTAACTTGATAATAATGAACACTTACTGCTCTATAACCACTCGTTTTGCTTAAAATAACGTTTCATCACAGGTCTGTGATACTTTTGTGATACAAGCATTATAATTTATAGTTTTTATAAGCACTATTTCAAAAATTGCCATATTAATCTGATGACAGTTTTAATTTTGTGGTGTATTTAAAGTCTGACTAAATTCAATGCTTGTCAGAACCACCAGTGATTTAGAAGACTCAGTAAAAATAGCTGACTAGAAAGCCTATCAGTTTCTGCTCTAAGTGTGTTTGTCTCTCTTGCAGTCAAACACATGCACACCAGAAGCAAAAGAATGAAACAATGATCCCACCTTTGTAGTAACCTGGCTGTCAGCACTTTGATCTCATTGGAGGCAAATGTCATTCCAATACAGTTCCTGCATCAGAATATACACAATTATGTTAGTGTTGACAAATGTCACATTTGGGGTTTGGTGGGTCGAGGAAATTACCTCATACACTCTAGGTGTAACCCACCAATAGTGACTTTATGCAAGTTAGGTCTTTAATCCCCTTGTTTAAGCCACTGCCTGGCCTGATGATTACGTAAATGAGCTCTTGTTATGTAATCGTCAGCCAGGTGGGCACAGTAGTTATGTGCCAGGTGCCCTGTTCATACTTCTAGCCAGGGTGTTTAGTATTGCCAATGAGGTGTGCAGCCTTAGGACGAAGGAGGCATTAGTGGGACCTGACACCTCTCAGGCACACCTGGGATTGGGATAACAGCCATCACGTAGGTGTCAGGTGCTGCCTAGATGCAGAGGCAGGCACCAGAGGAGTTCTGTCACAAAGGAGGTAGTTAACGATGAAGGTGTCGACCACTAGTGTTAGTCGTATCTCCTCAAGGTGCTGGTGTAGGCTGAGTTAGAAGCACTCCCGCAATCAGTGAGGAGGGTTGGCTACAGCTGTCTCTGTCCAGCTTGGTTGATGGGTGTATCTTGATGACTGTGTGTATGACTGCACCATTGTAAGAGAGGTTTAGAATAGAAAACCGTCTGTTGCAATGTGTATTTGACTGTTGAGAGTCATCTGCTACAGCGACTCTGCTGACCAACATCCTGAGGAAGGCTGTCAGTGTTAAACCTTGTGGCTGTTGCTAGCAGAGCCAAGTGTCATCTTCCACTGGGCTGCTGTGGTCCAGTATTGGCACCACGCATCCTGAGCAAACGAGTTGCTGTACTGCAAGTCTCTTCGGGGTTGTTGGATCCCCCAAAGACTGGTGTGTGACTCTTGGTACATGTTCTTCTGCTGTGGAGAAGCCATCTATGCTGACTGGGTGAAGAAGGAACCACAGAACGTGAAGGGAGAAGTTAAGGGACAGAAGGAAAACATCAGTATGAAGCAGAAGCAGAGATCTGGCCTTGAGCGGGTGGATGTAACGGAGCTTGAGTGGAGTTAGTTCAGAGGTCAACAGCTGACCAGAAAGTGTTGGAACAGTGAGGTGTCTGTATGACATCAGCAAGAGCCCCTATGACCCTCAGTAAGCACTGTGTCTACCTGGCAAAAGACATGAAGGAGAGTTCTGCAGTTACCAAGGAGCAGCTAGGAGGTCCTGGCAACCCGTCAGCATTTAGGAGAACAGAGAGAGGCACCCCCTTCAGCACAAGTCTGTTGTGCAAACTGTGCAGCAACCAGGTGACAATTGTTGGATGTTCTACATGCCGTCATGCTGTGTGTGTGGCAAACTGTGCAGACAACCAGGTGACAAGTGTTGGATGTTCTACATGTGGTCATGCTGTGTGTGCAGGTACATGTGTCTTACTCTTATGTTTAGAAGGGCAGGTGATGGAAGGCATTGTACGTCGTAAGCTGAGCCAGAAGGAAAGCAGGAAGTCATCCTCTTATGAGCCTAGATATTTTATTCTGTACATTATGTAAATTTCGCTTTTCTTTCACTCTGTTGCTGAGTTTGTGATTTTTTTTGTGGGGAGACTAGCTGGATGGGGGCTCAGACCATGTGTGCAGCAAGATATTATAAAACCATAAGTAATACAGTGACAATGTTTTGATCTACAAATATGTCATCCTCCTAACAGTGCTCATGTGGAGTGAGAATGAGAAACAACGTGTATGGAGAAAAAGTAAGCTCCCATGTGATGACAGTAAACCACTTTCAGGTGTGTTCTATACAGTAGGTGCACAACACATGCACATGTATCTGAAGATCCAAGACTGCAATAGTATGTGCTGAATGAAAGTGAATGAGACTTGACTTTTAGCAAGTTCATAATTTTGTGGAAGGAAAACTTAACCAAGACACTGAATGATGGAAGAGAGTGTTAACACTGAAGTGCTATAATCTCTGTGGCACAACATTCTCATCATCAGCTTCAGGACAAACTTTCATTTAGTGGAGAAAGCAGTGGAGACATGGTAGTCTGTAAGCTTTTCTATCAAATGGTAAGTTTTGCCATAAGATACTTTAGGCAGAACCATGGAAAAACAAGGAAGATCAAAAGCAGAACTTCAGTCACATCACATCACCACTGTAATGATACAATTTCTGGGAGACTTACCACTGAAAATTCTTCAGATCTCTTCCAGTGAAAAGAAACACATAAGCTTGACAATGCAGATAAACAGGAAACTAAAACCATTTTTGTTGTATGAAAGCATATAGAACATACCTAAAAACCAATGGAACAACTGCACAACTACAATAAACAGAACCTCACATACCTTGGTCCAGCTGAAAAAGGAACAAAAGCAAATGGGTCTCGATTTTTAGTCTCTTCTGCATGAAAACGTTCTGGCCGGAAAAGGTGTGGGTCCTCCCATACGTCTGGATTGCGGTGCAGCAAAATGAAGCTGACCATCACTCTGGTCCCTGCTGGGATTGTGTGGCCATCTATCACAGTGTCTTTAGTCAGAATGCGTCCTACTCCAGGCACTGGAGGCAGCAGACGTAAGGCTTCTTTCAAGCAGTGTGTCAGAGTTTCAAGTTTTGGAAGATCTGACCTGCAAGGCAACAGACTCGGCATTAATAAAATTAATTTATCATCATCAATGTCATCATTGGTGTTACCATCGACACCTTCTGCCTGCTATCATCACTATTAACCATTAGCATGTGAAGGAGGTGCTGGCAATTTCTCTGTCTCATGCTCTGTGTATGTAATGCCGACTCTTAAAGTAAGAGTAGCTGGCAAACTAACACCACTCTTTGACAACGGCAAGACAATGGAGGCGACATTAGGATGAAGAAAAAAAATAAGAATTAAAAGTAGCTGCAACAGTTAGAAGGGTATATTGTCTTATCGGTGGGTATTGCACAGAAGTAATTCACACAAGTATCAGGCAGTTTTAATCTTTAGGAAAGAAAAATCTCTCTGTCAGTTTTACCACAAGACGTGTTTTGATTCCCGTCCTTCCAACACCAAGTCAACTTCCGCCTGCACCTGCTTCTGGTACTCCATGTTCTCGGACAGCAAGTGGAGCAGGGAGCTGGTAGCAGTAGATGATGTCTCGTGACCTTCAGGAGCACATGGCCATTGGAGTCGGTAAAAAATTAGACAAAGACAGTAAAGCAAAACGATGGTTAACACAGCACTGTGCTTTCAGTCACAAGGATCACGTGAAGTGGAACATTCCTAGAAGTGTAGGGATTTTTTTATTTGAGGGAGGTAATTGTTGTGGCACTGATGTGAAGCCAATAAAACATTTTTATGCATTTTTTATTTGCATACCAATACCCCCTCCCCCCGAGCAAAGTAATTTAAATAATATCTGCTGTGGCAAAAGTGACTAGTTTGCAGACAAACAGAACTTGTTCTTGCATAAGCCTGCTGATGTGAGTGTGATGTTCTACCTTGTGTAGGCCTAATAAAAGGCTGATGAAAAAGGAATGGGCGCATGCCATTACAATGTGATAAAATAATGGACCCTTGAAATTAAATTACAGCAAAAAAATTTAATTTAGAGTAGGCAAAAACCAGTAATATGGTAGGGATAAAAAACAGCCTTGATAAATAGAAAATAAACAAAAAGAAAATACTATCATTAGGACAGCAACAAGAACAGAAAACACCAAAAAAAAAAAGAAAAGAATTCTACAAGTGTCAATAAATCACTGAATACAACCTGAACCACAATACTTTCTTGGCCTAATTTCTCTGACCTCACAAGCAGTTAGTGTTTGCACTATCATGTTCTAATATCTTTGATATAGAAGCTTTCCTGGCTTTGTAGTACTAACTGGTCACTGGTAACTATGGCTTTTCCTAAAGCTGAATTGAACCTGGAAACTAACCAGCAAAAAGGAAGGTGTCCACCTCAGCCCTGATCTCTAAGGGAGATAATCCTCGTCCGTTCTCATCTTTTGCAGTCAGTAGGATGTCTAGAAAATCCAAGTAACGTTTCAAGGGCGGTCCGTCTTCCTTCTGGTAGACATGAGCAAATACTGGCTTCAACATCATCAAAATCACAAGAAATAAAGCCAATACATCGCATACACTATGGATCATCCATCTTTGTAGAGGGCAGCTCCCTGCAAATGGCAGGGAGAACTTGACAGAAATCGAGTTCCTTCAGCTGGGGAATTTTTCAATTCCCAATACGGTTGTTATGTGATCATTTAACCCAGTAGATGCTATACTTCCTACTAGAATTTCCCAGTTTTGACTATGACAAGGGCAAGATAACTTTTGTGCCTCAATTATGGGAACCTGCTATAATGAACTAGGCAAAAGTGATAGAATGTAGCAAAAGTGAAAGAAATTATTGCACAAGAAGTGAAAAGGAGATGAGACAGGAAAGACTTTTAAAAAATTTTAAACATGCTCAGCTGGGATCTAATGGTATTCTCATGCTTATATTCTCAATTATTCTAGCTGCATTCTTCATAAAACTTGGACATGAATCATTAATACTATATACTTCTTCTAAAACTTTCATAAAAATTGAAAGATCCTTTTGTGCTAGAAATAGGTTGTTCTTTTCTGCTGTTTCAAAATGTTCAGTTCAACATTCTAGACACGTCAAATACCTACATGTTCCTGCATTCTTTTTGCGATGACCTCGTAAGCGAAGGAGTGGACTAGGTCACAATTCTTGTAGAACTCTCGTCCTTTTGCCGTCAGGCGATAGATGGAATCCCAGTACATAAAAATATTGCTAAGGACATATTTAAAAAGAACATCAAATGCAAACTACATCTGCATACATTTTAACAAGTCAGAAGAAAAACAGTGTTTTCTGTGAAATACCTCAGTTTTCAAAAGCAATAGATGCATGCCAGTAAAAGGATTGTACCCAGTGTTTATTTCATGATGAATTTATTTGTACTCTACAATTTGTAATAATCAGTGATAAAATGATGTACTTAAAAAGCAATACATGCACACGTCTATGTAGTTTTTTCTAAAAAGGTTGCTGTGGGTTTGCTGTACCATGGAGCATCTTTTCTTTAATTTATCAGGCATGTGGGAGTATCACAACTGAAGAAAAATATGGAAAAGCTCTTGAGATTTGTGCATACAAACTGTTGTAGAAGTTTTAGATGAATAGTTTTCTAAACAGCCACATTTTCTGTCGAAAGTTGAAAATTTAATGGCAACACCATACACCACTTAAAGCACAACTGATGAAATAAGCGTAAGAAAACCATATATGGAATTCTGATCACACGACTGCTGCAGTTAGCTGCTCTGAGCTTTTCAGTTTGATTCTTTTGGCTTCGATGGATGCTGACCCTTATCGAGCTCCAATATATTAGAAAAGATTTGGGGGTTGTGCATATCTTGCTTCGATGATATAGTTTTCCATTCTACATTAAACCAGAATGGAGCTGGTTGTGCTGTCTCAATAATCTTAGCACAGTAGGATACTGGAAGATATGTTAATTATCATGTGACAAACTTGCAATATTTTCTGCTTATGGGTGCTTTCAATGACTGATGGTTTAATTTTCCCACATTGTGAAGTGACGATGACTGCCTTTTCTCTTCTTAATCTTATTCCATGCCATAGGCATATTTGTATCCAGGAATCCTTAGCTCTACTCAGTATACAGACATTATTGAAAAACTAACTCCTTTTCACTCAGAATATTCTGAGTCACTTTCTACTGTTTCCAATTAGAAAAAAATATGGATAAAATGCCAATGTTTCCTACCTTATCCTTTCCCCCCATAGCTGTGCAAGCTTCTCACATGCCTTGATGTATGGAACATCTCCACTGTGTAAAAGCAGATAATCAAAACACATTCATCTTTCAAGCTCAATGGGTCTTTCACTGTACTGAAATTTGTTAGATCCCTGTAAGAAAACTGAATCTTAGAGAGATAGTATCTTATTATGCATGGTAATAAATCAGAAGTTTGGTCTTTATGCATACCTCTTACTTGCTCACTCACACAACCCAACACACAGAGAGACCACAGGTGCACCACATATAAAAGTGAAATGTCAACGACAAAAACAGAGCTGGAGAAGAGATAATTTCAATGAAGAAACTGCACAGACCCTTTCTTAAGAACCTTTAGATCAACAGACATGGCGCACTTTAAGATGATGTCAAATGTACACATCTTCAACAGTGGGTAGATGTCAAAGCTCTCTCCAGATATGGCAAACTTGTCTATTGTTTCCTGGAGCACAATTCACGATTTTAGTGTGGCCTTAACTTACTGGTGCTGACCGTTCTGTATATAATTCTCGGAAACCTACATCTGAATAACAATACTGATATTAGTAAACATGACCAGGATCTCCTCATGCCAGCTTTTAAATAATAAAACACATCTTGTAATTTCTATAAAGCAAGATTAAGTACTTAAGTCTAATAATCATAGCGATAACCTATCAAAAATCCACATAAAATTTTTAAAATCTTCTCATGTAAATAATTATTAAAAACATTTAAAAAATGTATTTCAAGGATACCAACAGATATTCTACTTACCTAAGAACTAAGTGTTGTCTTTATTGTTGGTTTTTCTGTAGGTTAACATCTAAATCATGCAATGCTAACCCAAACAATGGATGATAACTGCTATTTTGGGGGTTCATTACACCACCTCAAGTTGCTCTGTGTTGTCATGTGATAAGAATAGAGTACAATATTTACTGAACAGTCTAATACCACTGTCTTTTCTCTCACATTTGTCTTTTTCTGATGAAAACGTAAGTGAAAGGGCCACCCTGTCCGCCCATTTTATGTTAAGCACAGCAAGAAAGACGTCCCAAGTTCCACACCTAAGCTGGAAGAGAGGTGTGAGTTTTAAAAAATATATATTTTAATGTCCAAAAAAACTTACAATGCAAGCATCAACTGTCTTATTGTAGATTTCAACGTATGGACGGAGGATGTCAAAGTGAAAGGCAGGTGTTAGTAAACGCCTAGCATGAAGCCAGCGGTCACCACTAGAGAGAACAAGCCCCTCTCCCAGCCATGGTTTGACAAATGTGAATGCATCACCAAACCCCAGCTGCTTGGGTTCTGCAGACAGACAAATACATTGTAGACAGTATTCACTTGCTGGTCAGTTATGGCTACCAAAGAAAAGAATAGAGATGTGTACAGGTTTAAAATACCAAGAATATTATTATTACCATTTTCTGCTTTATCGCTGCTTTTACAACAGCAACCATGAAACATAGAAGCAGTCATATGTGTTCTTTATTTACACGTCTTTCTATGTTCAGTATTTAGTACTAAGTTGATACATGTACAAAGATGAAAACTTTAAAAAAAAATTTTTTTAAATATTTTAAGAACGCAGGCAGTTAAGCAGTGTTTTAAGCAAGATTTTCCCTTCCTAACTTTAGAACTGCCCTGGGCTGTTCTAATCTTGCTAAAACTATTTTTAAAACAAATCTCAGTTACACTTTAGGCATCCTATCAGAACCCACTTGAGAAAAAATAGGCAAGCTTACAGGGAAAATGTTAACGAAAAGATCAAATGTAAGCAAACTGACCACTTTGACCACTGTTAAACAAGTGCTGATCACTTTAGGCATAGGTTTGTTTGTGACTGACAGTTTACATACAGGGCATGTAGTTAGTGACAAGATAAATCTGGTTAATACCAGTGGTAATACCACTGACCATTGTACAAAACCCCTTATAAAACACTTGCTGAATTTATTTTGTGCAGAATACTGTGTCAAATAGCATTTGTTTTACATTTCCTTTTGATTTAAAGGTTGCTGATGTGTTTCCAGCTGAACTGTTCTTTTCTTCCTTTCTTTTTTACATAATTATTTATATGCACAAAAGTGATCAGTTGCAAGCTTCCACGCTTCAAAAGCAACGTTCTGCCTCATTTCGATAGGAGTCTAAGAGGGTAGTCTCTTTTGAACTGCCTTGTAGGTTACTTGTGGTTTGGAAGGTGCCATTATCATATGCAATTACTTACAGGAGTGATTTACAACAGAAGTCAACCTTGCAACAGTTATAACTTAGCTATAATGCTTTTAGCTAAAACTATTTTAATATACAACTGTGCTATGTATTGCTTTTAAAACATTTTAAAACTGAAACTGTTTTTGTCTCAAGAACTGTCAGTTAAGAAATGCTTCACAGCTTCACCCTGCAACTAGTACAAGTCTAATGGCATTACACTGACATAGTTCTCAATGGTGCCCTGATAGGATTAGATTTAGTTCCTACCAGAAGACTGCAGAAGGACTTTCGCAGTGTCTGGGTGCACAAGAAAGACCAGAGGGCGTAGTGGTGTGACCCAGAAACAATGTATTCGGTGTGAAATAGGAGGCCACTCTTGTAAGAAATGTTTGAACTGGTCTGGCCCATTGGCAGGGAACTGAAAGTTTAAATAATACGGCATTTAACCAAAGTGCAGACATTCTGGCAGCAAAAAGACCTTTATGATAATACTCTAGATCTAATTTTACAAAAAATATTTGTCAGGGTGAAATTCTAAATTGTTCACTAGGCTGATGGGTTAGTAAATTCTGAAATTCACCAGCCCACTAAAATTTACACTAGTCCCAGCTGGGGTTTTTAAAAAAATTGTTTTAAAGACTTCAGACAAAATTAGAAGCATACAGTGGAACCTGTCATTTAAAGGTAAAGCCCCCCTGACCTGTTTTTAGGTTGCAAGGGAGGGGTGTGTTTTGAGACCTTCCCTTTTCTGCGGGCCAGCATCTGAGGATGACGCCATTTTAATTTCCCTTGCTGCCTTACCTTCCCGGACTCATGGATCAGGTACCCATTTCCAGCTGAGTGAAATGGGGGAAGTATGCTGCAGTGCAAGTTTATTGAACAAGCAACTTCAGGTTCAAAGGCTACACTCTTATCACCCAGCCATCTGTTTCACCATAACATTTCAACTATGACCTTTCAAAATAATGAGAAATTCAGTATTATCTGAGGAGGGTCTTAATAAGGAAATGACACATCCTTCAATGGTCCATAGCGTGCTATGCACGGGCAAGTCTAGTCATCAGGGCGATAATCAAGTCGGGTTCTTGGGACAATAATTACTAACACCTGCAGCAGCCACAAAAATTAATAACTGGCCACCTGACAGGATAATGGGCACATATTTCGCCATCCGTCTTTAACAGAAAAACTTATCGCTGACAAAAGAACTGCTTCACAAGACATGAAGTGGGTGTTCTTCCACTCAAGTGTCGGGTACAATGTACCTGTAATTTTCTATGTCAAATGTGTGCACATTGAAAAATGGTCTAGTGACCCAAAAAAGAATTTGCTTACATAAGAATTCAGTGCAGGACCATGGGACAGTGGTGAGGAGAGCACTGTCAGCTGGGGTGGTCTGGGAAAGTTATTTTATTTATGTCTGTAAGGTAAATGTAAATTCCACCAGCATGAGTGAATGATGTTTATAGATATGAATATCTTTTATGCACTTTTGGCATGTAAAATGACACACCATGAGGAGACAAAAGGATGGTGTTTTATGTGTATCACTTCATTTGGTCCAGATAATTTGCATAACATGTAGTACTATTGCTGGATAGCCATAACTATTCCTTGTGTCTCGTCAGCCAAATTTGCACAACTAAGAAGAAATCTTGGTATCAGTGATGTTGGAAGAATAATTACAAACAGGACCTGAGACTGCCTATGTTTGTCCCCAAAAGAATCATTTGATTAAGGAGAGATGCAGTTACACACTTCTCTTTTTCAGTACCAGGAACAGTTAGACCACACAAATGTCGCTGTGTTAACTTGAACAGCAAAGGTAGAACTTACTTTCTGCATGTGCCCAAAGGTAGAACTTACTTTGTGCATGTGCCCAAAGGTAGAACTTACTTTGTGCATGTGCCCAAAGATTATGGAAAACCCAGCCATGGTCGGGATCCCACTGTACAAGAGATAAGTCTGTCTCAGCCGAAAGCCTGTCCACACGCCCCATACAACTGCACAAGCT
Source organism: Lanistes nyassanus (assembly GCA_004794575.1). Taxonomy (NCBI): domain Eukaryota; kingdom Metazoa; phylum Mollusca; class Gastropoda; order Architaenioglossa; family Ampullariidae; genus Lanistes; species Lanistes nyassanus. The sequence goes on along the minus strand of SMGT01013755.1, from coordinate 317,305 downwards.
GAAACCAAGTCATTTGCAACACCTTTTGTGTTTTGAAATTAAAGACACAAACATCATTACAAAAAAGAATTTATTGTAGAAAAATACTGGGCTACAGAAATGCAGACAAGACACGCTCAGAACATCTCAGCTCTGGAAGATGGATTTCCAGTGGGAGGACCTGTGAAGCTAAGGAGTGAAAGCCAGATTCATCTGGAAGCTGCTCGGCTGTCATCCTTTCAAAACCAGGACTACAATCACTGTTGTCGTATGTCCTAAGATGTCAATGTCGTATAGTTTGAGGGTCCCACAAGGAAAAAGAGGTCAGCCAAGAAATACTGCAACCTTAATGGAATGTGAAAAACATGTATATGAAGATGGAAAGACAGCACGGGTGACCAGAAAGATGAAACACTATAACACTGACACCCTAAGAATTAGTGTGTCAAAATAGACACGTTTTTGACCCAACAGGCTCATCGCAGGAGGGGTGCTGCATTTCCCAAGTCACAAGGACAATACCACACCCACATGTGTGGCCTTGATTCTTTCAAAGACAACCCCAGAGTGCAATGACTGGCTGGGAGGCCATGGTCTATGGATTATAGGAGATTCCTTCTGTACCAACAATGACAGGATCACCACGAATGTGATTTAGTGTTACACCCTTACAAATGGCAAAGATGACAAGAGCACCTTCTACAGCAGGCAGCACGGTCCATCCTATTGTCCAGAAATACCCAGGAAGAGACATCACCATCATTATGGAAGACCTAAATGGCAAAATCAGTGACAACAAGGGCTCTGGAGAGGTCATGAGGCAGTATAGCTTGGGTTGGATGAATGACAATCGGGAGAGGTTCACAGACCTGTGTGTTACAAACAGCCTAAGCCCCATGAGGGATACCAGGGGACTGATTGATTGACAGTGAAAAGTAGCAGCACTACTACAAATACTTACAAAAAACAGCCAACCACAATGATAAACTCTGTAACAGCTCAACAATCATTTTGAAGACAATGGTGAGCTGTCTCTTTTACACTGTGTACTGAAATAAAAGGAAAATATAAAAATAAATGTTTCAAAATATGTATTTCAACTCATGAAAAATTATGTGGCTATATTTACATAGTAATATTCTGATTCTACTTGGAGATTTACCAGACACTTGGTACTACACTACATTTGCTCCAGAACTGGCAATAAATGTTGCACTCTTTTTGCACCCATCTGCTGGTTCACCCAGTCCTTTCGTCCACAACCAAAGTTGCTTTGCACACAGCCACAGTTGTTTTGCCCATCCTCTCATGTTGATTAATCTTTCAACACAGTCGATTATAATACTTAATACTGATGCAAGAGGAATGAACAAATTCTAATGCCTCCTTACCCTAACCCACCAGTGATCAAATCGACTTGGGCTGGTGGCAACGTTTCAAATTTTAATTGGGTTCTAATGGCATCTATGATTTGACCACATCTTCTGGAGAACTTGCCAACTGACAGTGCTGTTTGCATCACTGCATCAGTGGAATTCCCACACCCTCCCATGCCTATGCCTTTTCTAGCCAAAAATAGCCGGCAGCCAGAGATGTTCTTATTTTCTATGTTGCTACTGCACAGTTTTTTCTGTTGTTAAGCACCTGTGAACACGCACCTTTTTCCTTTCTCGGCATAAAGAATAGCTTGATATCCTTTTAAGGAAATGTTCACATCCCTAGCATAAAATAATGCCCTGAATGAAACTTTCCCATGGAGAGTAATGGGTATAATGCTCGTGGTATATAAAGAATTGCATTATAGCTAACGAATTAATTCTATAATTATAGAATGAAATCTATAACTAAAGAACTCATTCTAGAATTATTATACCCATTCCCCTCTTGGCGCCCCATACAAAACAAACATCCTTATGCTTTAACTTAACACATATAAGAAATTGCGAGAGTGAGATTAAAAATGGCAAAAGTAAACATTTTATGCTGTCGCACACTTAATTACGTTAACTATCACAAAACATACACATTACTATTACGGATTTCCGTAATTACAATCATACAAACAGCTGGCCTAAATTGTTGTCATTCATTGAACTGCACTTTAACTTCTATTACAAATCAGTCTTCTCTGATTAAGAAAACAAACATACTTGTCAAAATTCACCAGTACATGTACATGGTTAAAATTGTTTAAAGACGGCGTACGTACAGGAAACAGCAATTGGACTGTTTGTGGCACGCAATGCCGCTAGCGTGATGATGCGACGAGCCCGCGTCGATTGGTTATTTCTCCGGAAAGAATGGTCATCCCGGACACCATCAGAACCCGGCTACAAATCGAAACAACAGATGCTGGTGAGCAGGCCAGCTGACGTCTGGGCGAGTCGACTGATCGTGTCGTTCGGCGAATCGCCTCGGGTCGATGTTTGGGCGAACCGGCGAATGGATTGGCTACCTTTATATAAGAATGCAAGAAAGAACCTGACCTGCACGGGTGTTATCCCTAGTTCATTCGTAAAAGTGCACGTAAAATACAACACAGTGCGAACTAATGGGCCTTAGGACAACCCGTGTGACCAGAAGAGCAGCTACGCAACATTCATGCAGGCCTGTAGTAGATTTGTTTTTGGCGTTCGGTCAGTGACAGTATTGACTTTCAAATTCGTCAAGGTCTGTATTAACAACCGCATAAATGTGTTTCAAAAACCTCCAAAAAGTATTTTCCAGGTGCCACTCTAGCCTACGTAGGATCGCTTCCTGTGTAGTGTGTAACGGAACTACGTACGCGACAGTCAGCGGTCGCAATAATATATCTAGCTAGGATGATACATATCATGCATGTCCTTCAAATTAATCTCTTTCGGTCCACTCAACCATGCGCAGCACATACATCGCCTGGCTGACTGCCCTTCGACTTGCCTACTACCCAACTTTCCCAAAACTAGAACACTACAGTTTAAGAATATCTGCACTACCCAACAAAGGGAAGGTATCGTGGTGGGCGGGGTGGGACGATCGAGGAACAGACGAGAGATTTTCTCGCATGGGACAGGTCAAGATAAATTATAAACGCTCAGAATATTACGGGGTGTTTCACAGTTTCCCAAATGCGAAAAGATCACAAAGAATGGAAAATACTAAGTATTCTCACTGGTTTGTGTCACGGAGATATAGATCTATAGTTTCTATAATTTATCTGTCCCACTTTATTCTACATCGGGGAGACAGAACGCACACTCAACACCCGCTTCACAGAACATCTAGCTGACACTAAACACCGCAGAAACACACCAGTTTCACGTCACTTCAGTACACCCCACACACAGCCGACAACATGAGGGTCTGTGGTATCTGGAAAATGAAGGGCGATTCCATTGACCGTAAGAATATGGAATCCTACTTCATTACCCATTTTGGCACCATGGCACCCACTGGTTTCAACCTCAAACACTGACCCTCCACCTCCCTCTTTTTCTCTTTACCCCTCCTCTCTCTTCTTTTCTCTCCCACACTGACTCTCTCCACTCCACCTGGCGATGTGCTGCCCCTCTTTTTAACCCTTCTTACTCGCTGTCTCTTAGTCATTTTCCTGCTGTCCAGCCCATGCGCCACATCTACTGAAGCTAAGTCTTTTTCTTCTGTTTTTGTTGTTGTTTTTTCGTCGTTTTTGTGTCGTCCTGATGAAGGGGTACTGCCCCGAAACGTAGTCTTCGTTTTTGTCATGTCTTAGCTTGGTCCAGTTTCCTTGTTTTAAATTTAAGAAAGGTTTTTCCTTCAAGCGGCAGTCACCTGTTTTTCTTGTATATTTGTATCATCCTAAAGATGGGGTAATGCCCCAAAATGACATTTTAGCTTGGCAAATTTCCTGTGTTGTCACCTTGCATTTCACCCCAAGGAGTAATTCGCGTTTTTCATTTCTTTTACCAGGTTTACGGTGTTTGTGCCTTGTGGCACAATCATGGTCAACACAGTTTGTAACACAAAATGGCTAGAATGTTAAATATTGGGGAAAACCAACCACACAGAAAATGACAGACACTCAATTACAACCATATTCCTTTTATTCATTATAAAACATAAGCCACACATTGCATTGAATGTTTTTCAATGGAGAAAAGCATACATATAATTTGTAAACAATTATAATGCACACCACGAATATTTTAAATAAGGGGCCATGTTTCATATTTTTGGTTTACAAAAATTGATATCCTGATTTTTTTTGTCCTTTTCCAAAGCACAGACATGCACATAAAAAAATATATATATATACCTGCAACTACCTCCTGCTCAATTACCCATGTATTTTTTTTAATCGTGTACAAACTAAAACTTTAGGAGCTGACAGTTACCCAGACCCGCACCTGGACACCACGACATTTGCATTATTTTCATGCAGTGAAACAATTACAACTGAACTTTAAATCAGCAACAGCCAGAAGACTGCTGATCGACCAGGGTCGGGTCAAAATTAGCCAATGGGCTGCTCGTCGACCAGGGTCAGGTCAAAGTTCCTGAAGTACGAGTGGCAGTCGACTGTGGCGGCCCAGCTGCTATCGGAGCCCCCGAAGAAGGTGGAGAAGAAGATGCCGCTGATGGGAATGGACTCTTTGCTGCGGATGGCGATGTTCTCAATCGCGTATACCAGCGCACCGTCGAGGTACACCTGAACAACATTCCCATTTTAAATTGCAGCGTTTAAAAGCATATATGACCATACGGTGACTTATTTCCTAAGTTCCTTGAGGTGTGTCAGAATACAAGTGCAGTACAGAAAAAGTGAATCTGAAAGTGATTGCTTCGCTAGTACTCCGTAGCTGTAAACTGGGTGCGACTACAGAAGTCAGAGCAAGGCAGGCCTTGCAGGTTTGCGCTGACGACGATAAAGACGCCGACCTCACCTTTACATATCCATCGGCCCTGCCGGGAGTGTTAAGATGAACAAGCTGGGCGATGTTCTGCCAATGGCCTTTGCGGAAATGCCACTTGCCCCTCCCCAGGGACCAGCCGTAGGTAGGGTCGCAGTGGACGTCAGCCTGGTCGCACAAGTCCGACCGTTGATGGTTGTTGCTGATGTAGGCGTACACCTCCCCCGCCCCTCCCGTGCGCCACATAAAGCGCGTGGAGAAGCACTCCTCCGAGTGGCGGCCTCCAGAGCACGAACCAGTGGCTCCTCCCCACAAACCTTTGGCACCAAACGGCAGAGGTGTTAGGTACAGCAAACTGAAGCACTTAGACACTAACTTACATTATTGTTTCTGACACAGCCATGCCTACTCAAACTCTAGATTATCTTAGACATCAACGAACTTTCAGTCTACAATTTTTAGCTAGGTCAGATCGTCCCTAGAGATGTAATAAAGTGGTAAATTTTAGACATTGCATGTTCGCTTGTTATTTCCTTGCAAAGAACAGTGACGGACGTTCGCCATCTCATCTCAGTCTCGAGATCGAGAAGGTTGTTGGAGAAGGGGGAACGCGGGATGTAGCTTCCAAATCTCTGCCAGATGCTCGGCCCTCTGCTGTCCGTAGCAGACCTGAGATGGCGAATGCTGTCTATTCCTTGATGTTGTCAAGACAGCCTTCTCTGTGGTTTTCTCTCCTTCCGCCTTACTATGTGCTTGTAAGATGGTCTTAACAAGTGTACTATGACGTGTTGTGTGGCCGAACCATGCCGGCTTCCTTTCCTTGACGGTGGAGAGGGGAGACTGCTTGGGACCAGCCAGTCTGTCTACTTTGTTGCAAACATAGACGTTTGTTTTGTGTTCCGTCCAGGAGATTCTGATCTTGCAGAATCATTTGGCGCCTCTGGTATTTTCTGGTCTGTGCTGGTGCGAAGCAGGCTGGAATCGGGCTTGATCTGGAAGTTGTACAACTCCTTGCAGTATTCAGTCCATCTGTGTAGGACTGCCAAGATTTATGTCAACAGCTCTTCTTCTATGTTCTTAATAACACTGGACCTGTTCTGTTCTGGTCTGGTGAGCTCCTTGAGGGTATAGTATGCAAGTCTGATGTCGGCCTTTTTCATACCAAATTCTATGGTATCCACGCTTGTCTCGCCCCCTTCATCCTCTGACGGCTGAGGCGATGTGTCTGCTTGTGATGGTGACCTTCTTAAGTCATACGTTTTCTGATCTTCAGGCTTCTTCGTCAGTCACAGACAAGCAGAACAGTTTATCTTCGCTTCAAACTGTTTCCACATAGATTCGCCGCACTTCCCCAGAACATGGAGAAATGATTAAATACTGTCACATCCTTTGTCGGAGTCTACGGTAAACACTTTTTGAAGCAGTCAAGTCGAGTTGATGCTCTCTTCTTGTCCGCTATATTTGTTGTTGGTGGTGATGGTGGTGGGGGGAGGGGGAGGGGTATAGTACATAAATAGAATCCCTACATTTTGCTTGTAAACCTCGAGAAAAGCGGTCAAAGGGAAAGAAGTTTCTTTTAGAAAATAGTTCAACTATTACACCAGCAGAGTACCACCCCTTTAACCTCATTCAGGCGTGATGCACTAATTCCACATATACCGACGCAGAGGGGCCACAGTGTAAGGATCACGCGAGGATTCGTCAAACGTAAGGCGCGTGGGACCCAGCGAGTTAATCCATGGTTGGATTCTCTTCCTCTTTAACCCCAGTATATCATTGGCAGTTTCCAGGATTGCTTCTTTTAACGCCTTTTTAAGTTCGCCAATGCTGCTGTCCAAGATGTTCAGAGCTCACAGCCTGCCTCATGTCTAGGCCTGGAAGAGAGGGCCCATTGCTGGATTTTTCAGTTTCTCCCAGTCAAATCGAACTCGGGGCTGTCACTAAACGTGTTCTTTAATTTAGTTTCATGACTGTCAAAACAAGGTCACGGTCGCTTCCAGTGTCTGCTCTAATAGGGTATAGGTCCTAGTTCTGGCTTTTTGATGCTTGATTTGAAGTGACGGCCGAGTGCCAAGACAAAGTCTATCTAGTTATGCACTAAGCCATTTGGATGCGAGCCACGTTGTGAACCGAGAGACATTCCGGCCGTGGACAGTGTTGGAAATGGTCAGTCGATGGACGCATGCTGGCAAACTCCAGAAGTCTGGTCCCTCTGTCACTGGCCTACCCTATACAGAACCTCCCCGCAGTTCCTGCCTTGTGTTAGGGCCGTCTTCTGTTGTTTTACCAAATCCCTCCCAACTCACCCTGAAGGGGTGATCACGTTCTGGAGATATTTAGAGTTCATGTTTGACCTCTTTGACCTTTCCGTAACCATGGACAGTGTGGACATTCCACGTGCCAATGGTCATGATATTCTCCGTTTGCAGTTAGATGCTGGAGTTCGCCCCCGTAGCCCACTTATCACTTCCACCCTGTTGGTGTCCGATGGATAGCGCGGTCATTGGTGAACTGGGCCTCGATCGATCCGGTCTGGTTATACCCTGCACTGTATCATCCATCATGTCCTTTCTGTTTTCCTGCATAAAGCGAGTTGCCTGCCAAAGCTAACGAGCATTTTCTACAAGGATTTTTTTTTCGTTGAACCCCACGGCCACCAAGGAACAGAAACTACAAATCTAAAACTGTCGCCATTGTATACACACGGCTGCGTAAAAGGTTTGTACTCGACAAAAATATGCAGAATTTTGCATGCGACTAAAATAATTGATAATCGACCGCACAGCAAACCTACCCGTTGAAGTTTTACTGGTCAACTAAAGCCAATTGCTGCCTGGAGTTCTTACCTGGGAGCTTTCCTCCCTTGACGAAATCAAAATTCTCACTGAAATACACATCGTAACTCAGCTTGACAGACGTGTGACTTGGCACAGGAGTAGCGTAAAACTGAATGACGTTAATGCCGCTTGAGTGAGAGTAGCTTCCCCTGGGGTAGTGAGCGCTCAGCACATGGCCTGATTTAAAAATAAATTACACAAATCAATTTATAACACGAAAATAAAACATAAGAATGCAAAATAACTTAAATATTTAGGGATTTATTGTTTTTAACTGGAAATTGCCTTTCGAACCTACCTACATACGATCTATTCAAAAAGGTACATTGAGTGTGTTTAAATTCCCTGCATCAGACATTAACATTTTATTTTTGTAAACTAAATCTGTTCCAAGCATTGCTACACATAAACTATAACAACAAAGCGCCTCGGCACGAAATCGGTACGATCAAAGCGCAAAAAAAAAGTCTGAGCCCTGTCTCGTGAACGTCAAAAGCAAGATGCAGGAGCTTTTGGTCTGCAGTATCACAGTCCATGCCTCCATCACCAGTGGCCGGACGACATCATTTCAAGAAGCTGAGTACATAAAGTCTCAGGTAAACACACCAAGTGAGAAAAGGATCGAAAGACGGGCTATTCGGAGATCCTCGATAGCTGTCTGTGAGTCCGGCACTTGAATGGCTGTAGCCAGAAAGCCCCCCCACACACACACACACATCCTTTACAAATAAAAATAAAAGTTCAACAAAATAAAAATGGCTGAAAACAACAAGTAGTGCTGTGACCCGCTGGACATTAAAAAAATCTTCATGCAAGTTCGGGGGATTTTAACATTATTTGTGGATGGAGTAACAGAAATAAAAAGAGATTTTATAGTTTTGAACTGAGTACAAAGATTCTCTATAACACACACAAAAGGCCATGAATTCACTTTGTTGAGTGAGACTATGGCCCAAAATCAAATTACGGAATGTATTACAATGGTCGACAATGCCATTTAGTTTCATCAACCTGCGTCCGGCATTCTGCATGAGCATGAAACAGATTTTCGACAGAGCGTCGTTAAGGAGATGCAAAGACGTGAAAACAGTACATCGGACTTTGATGAGATTTATGTCTTTCGGACAGTTGGGTTATATGACGGTCTCGTATGATTCGACTAAAGTGCATGACTAAAGAGCATGACTAAAGGGCACGACTAAAGGGCATGACTAAAGCTGTCAGAAACGCTAATCCAACCGCAGACTGGCGACAAACATTTCGTCCAGTTCCTACACCTCACTTCAACGATGTTGCAGAAAGCAGTACGTGTATACAGAGGGAATGACATAATTTTATCGTTTTAGGTCGGACTTGGGAAGCAGATGGTTGGACTTGTTCTTTACGATGCGTTTATTTAGCTTTGTCCAGGATGTCAGATTAGATGTCACCATAAATTAGATCTTAATACTGTTTTAATTTACCTTTCAATTAGCCATTCATCTTAGTATAAGACTGTTATTAGTGTAACACAACTACTTGCTGTGTCATTATTGCAGCACAACTACCTGTTGTTTCCGAATAGAACGATCTTGCAGAATTAGAAGATAAAAAGATACTGTATTTTCTTATCACTTGTCTAGAAAGTTGCAAGTTCTGTCGCAAGCTCTGGCATGCCATAGGCACATGCTTGTTGCTCCGCCTGGACGGATTCTGGGGTGGTTTGCATAAGCGTTCGTATTTGGTCGTCCGGTCGTAAAAGCAGTCGTAAGGTTCATTTACCTTGTGTTATGCGCGCGCGCTTGACCTATAAGCAGATGATAAGAACGCTCATGCAAGCCAACCCTGGGTAGCATGTCAAGTAAAGAATTTCCTAAAGGATTCGGAAATAGGCACTGCTCCACTGCAATCCATCTTTAAAATCTAAAATATGGGGATATACTAATCTCTGATATATTCATTTTTGTTTTAATAAATATTGCCGTTTCAAACCTGATCCACCAGAGGGGTCAGACACAACAGACAAAGCCTCAGTGTTGGTCTCGTGAGATGCGTGGAAGGCCGAGAGGACTTGGCTCACTGACGAGAAGCTGGGGGAGTGCCACAGTTCTTGTGCTGCAAGAAGAAAATTACAGAGCGTCACAGTCCTTGTGCTGAAGGAAATTAGAGTGTCACAGTTCTTGCGATGGAAAACAAAAATTACAGAGAGCAAGAGTTCTTGTTCTGAAATAAAGTGCTAGGGTTTTTATGCTGGAAAAAGAAAGCTAAACAAGAATGCCAACAATTAAGAGATGAAGCGTGAATATCAAGTACGGGAACTACCCTACATCAGATATGCCTGATCGCTGTGGGACAGTTGACTAAAAGTTTTGAGGTTATAAATTAAAAGAAAGCACCCCTTGGACATACGGTAGAAACACATGCGGGTTGGGAATTTAATCTCCCTTTGCTATAAACAATATAGAAACCTACAGTTTCCATATATGAGTACCACGCCCACATGCCCCACTATCGATCCAGAGTAAACACGAACAAAAGGAACACGTTTCTAGTTTCTAGTCATGATATTGGGAGTTCACTTCGTCACAGGCATAATCTAACCTATGAGTCAACTAGAACAACATCAGCAACACCACCAACATCAAAAACAACAAACCTACATTTAAAGGAGACATTTAATACATGTTGGTGGAAACTACGGACTAGTTTAAATTTGTTGCAGAGGGCAATGTATCTCACCTTCTGAATGCAGAATGACTGCATATAGTATGCCAGAAAAGATGACAAGCCCACGAAACATTATTCAAGGGACCTGTTGATAAAGACAGGTTAGTTTCCAGATCCTAGGCTTGCAGTGGCCACAATACTGTAAATCTGTGAAATCGTTTTTCACTGTACGTCTTTCATTCAAACAATGAATGACAATGTATGTGCGTGCGTGTGGTCGCTGTTGCTAATATGTGTATGATGAGTGTCTGTGAGCGTAGTGCAAACTGATGTTATGCCGAAAAACCCCCAAAACCCACCCACCCACCCACCCATCCACCCATCCATCCATCCATCCATCCATCCATCCATCCATCCATCCATCCATCCATCCATCCATCCTCTAGACTAGTGTAGTCAGAGAAATTCTGCTACCAGTGGTAAGCTTTAAAGGATTATCTTGCAATAATATGTACGAGTTCACAAAAAGCATATATCAGTTGAAAAGTCTCTAGTTTAATGCTGACCTTCTTTGTGATGGGTTAACAGCTTACAAATCCCTTGCAGAACGACGTTGCAGCCACTGTCAAGTACATGACAGACCTCTGCACAAAAGAGCTATTTATATGATTTTCTAATCTTTTCTTATCGAAAAAAAACTCAAAGGTCACCCTTATATGCAAGACTTCGAAAATGTATTGCACTGAAAGTTTTATGAGATAAGTATGACCTAGTACGTGTACCCATCTCTGGCATGAAAGATGGAGGATCGAAGTGCTCTAATCTTTAACCAACTTTATATAACCTTTTCATATCGACTGACAAATGTGAATCATTTAATTTGAGGTTATACGCTGCATAAGAATTGACATCAAATTTAAATTCTCTGAAACTGGTCCTGTTGTGTAATAATAGCCAGCACGTACCTAAAGAGGGAAGGGAAATAATGTCTGTTGCTGTATTCGCGTCCTTGGTGTAACTTGTGGAGAAACCCACAAGTATAAATTAGACGCACTACGTGCTGTCTGGATGCAAAGGCAATATTGGCAGCAGCACCCAATATTTATAATGAAACCCATTTCTGTATGAAATACCAAATTAATAAAAGAAAAACAAGTGACTGCCGCTTGGAGGATAAGCCCAAATTAAATGTAAAAGAAGGGAACTGTACCAAGCTAGAAAAGGGACAAAGACGAAAACAATCTACATGTTTTTTAGGGGCACTACCCCTTCATCAGGACGACACAACAAAACGACGAAAAAACGAAAAGGAAAAACACTTATCTGCAGTAGATGTGGCGCGTTGGCTGCAAAGCATTCGAAGTCCAATGAGATAAGGTATGGCCCGTCACGTCACAATTTAAATGTCCGTAAACCCAATATTGCATGTCTGTCAAAGATTTGTTAGTGTTATTATCTTGAATGGGATCTGCAAAAGTCAGTAATTAATTTCGGTTTAACTGGACCAGATTTAGGAGAAACTATTGGAAAACTGTGAAGAAAAAGGAGCAAGACGTTCCGACAGTGTTTATCGTACATGCCTTGCAGACGACACACATTGACATTCGAAACTCCCGTTCAAGTGTTGTAGGTGCAGTTTTAAGTAAATTTCAAACATATTAGTGTGAGTAGTGTGAAACCATCCTACCACAGAGTTTTCAGGATAGATTATCTGTTTTAAATATACCCAGTATAAGGACCGTCTAGTATGAAAAGTCACACCCTCTAAACAGATCTAAAAATAGATCCATAAGAGAAAACCGCTCTCTCGTGCAGTGACAATGAAAGGTAGGCTTATACGTGTGTATGGACGGGAATTAATAAAAAAGATCAGAGATTATAAAAAGCTCTGAGGAACCTAGTGATGCATAGACGACAAAAGCTATAAAGAAAATATTAGAAGTTCTGACATGCGTGTCACCCGCGTGTACACAGTATCGGTTATTTGTTATGTGTAAGAGCATGCGCCCACTCTCTCTATAGTGTGTGTAGGGGGAGGTGGAGGGCACAAGGTGGTTTTTGATGTCTTGTTAGTAATGTCTGCATGTGCTGAGGTGTAATTTGTAAACGTAGCAGGAATGCATCTGCTCCAAAACAGACCTCGGTCCATAAAATCAGACCTCCAATACAGCGTTGGTGAGCGGAATGGGATAGTCAATTAAAGGGTCACATGTCATTTTAAAAAATACTTCCCAAGAAAACTGAACACGGGTTTAGAAGTTACTAGACAAAGGGAGTTGCGGTGGAAATTTAGAAGTTTAGATAGATATCTACTTCATGTATCTGAAGTATGTATGTAAGTAACAAAGAACAAATGAGAACAGAGCGCTATAAAATCGTCAATGGACAATCCCAACAAGGTACTGGCAGCGCTAGACATACCCGTATGCTGACGTATGCAAACAAGGGAGCCTACCGTACCCATACACGTAGCAAAGAGAGAATCGAAAGTAAGGAGCGTGGCAGATCTTCAATTTTTAAAAAGATCTGCCGCCCCTTTCTTTTAAACGACCCTAGTCTTCACACGGCTAACCCTCGGTGTACAACGTGTGCATACAGCGGATCCCTATTTTATATCGTCAACTCGCTC